>CM060943.1:444046396-444627468 GCA_030765085.1 Allium cepa | reverse complement strand
TTGGATTGCTACAACCATTAGATATTCCAGAATGGAAATAGGAACATATATCTACGGATTTTATAGATAGACTGGCATTAACTAGAGCAAGATATTATAGTATCTTGGTAGTGGTAGATTGTTTGACCAAGAGTGCAAGATTCATACCTTTCAAGTCTACTAGAATAGCATCCAAGTTGGCAAAATTATATGTTATGTGTATTGTTTGATTCCATGGTGTGCCAAAGAGTATTGTAAGCTATAGGGACCCATTGTTTACTAGTGGATTTTGGAAGAGCTTACAAGATATTTTGGGAACCGGGCAGCATTTGGGTACAGCTTATCACCCACAAACGGATGGCCAGACCAAGAGAGTGAATCAGATATTGGAAGATTTTCTCGAGCATGCATTATAGATTTTGGAGGATCTTCGGATAATCACTTGCATCTAGTGGAGTTCGCCTATAACAACAGTTATCAATCGAGTATTGGCATGGCAGCATATGAAGCATTATATGTACGACCTTATAATTCACCTTCACGTTGGTGGGAAGCAGGTGAGAAGTCGATACTTGGACCAAAGATGATTAGAGAGGCTTTTAAGAAGGTAGAGATCACTCGGCAACGGATGAAGATTGCCCAAGATCGTCAGAAGAGCTATGCAGACAAGAGAAGAAAAGATTTGGAATTCTCAGTTGGGGACACAATATTTGTTAAGATTTCCCTCTAAGGGATGTTGTTCGATTTGGTACGAAGAGAAAGTTAGCAACTAGCATTTGTTGGATCTTTTCCAATTATCGAGAGCATTGAGAAATTAAATTATAGGGTGGATATACCTCCAAAGATGACGAGTGTGCACAATGTTTTTCATATCTCTTATCTACGGAAGTTTGTGCATGACTGAGTTATTGTGGTAGCACCGGATCAACTAGAAGAGATAGAAGTTATGCCAGAAGATTCACATCCTAGTAAGCCGCTTCGAATCATTGGGAATGACACGAAATAGCTTAAGAGGGAGATAATTAAGCTAGTTAAGGTGCGATGGAGTGAGGATGATAGCAATTGTACATGGAAGACTGAAGAGAGTAGGAGGAAGGCCTATCCAGACTTCTTTAAGTGGTAAGACCCATAGGTCGTATCTACTTGCACCATTGTATCTTACACTATTAGAATTTCACATGCTACGATATGTTTTGCTTGCTATTGTTAATTTGACTTCTTAGTTGGATTGTTAGATGGTTTCTAATGAATTGTAGGCATGCGGGATAACCTTGGTTGCTTATGTTTGTTCAGTTATTTTGGGGGCAAAATTTCTAAAGGGGGGAAAACATAATGATCCATATTTTACGTATCAAAGGAACGTAAAATAATACTGTTTAATTCATTTGAGGTCGTATCATTCTAATATTTTGAAATATGATTCTTAAGGATGTTTTTTACACGTCCACGATATTTTCCGAATTTCTGTGTGAACATTTTGCCATTGGAGATCTTATTTCGGTCACAAGTTTTGCTAAGAGCCGAATTAGATGATCTAACCTGTTTTATTGCTTTGGGATGGTGGTTTCACATTCTATAGAGTGGTCATACAGGAAAATCGGATAAGTGGTTAAGAAGTTACATTGGTTTTAAGTTTTGTAAACTATTGGCCAGAATTAGAAAGGGGATTAATGGGTCAATTAGTAAGCCCATTAGTCTAATCTAGTTTGGCTTTAAATATGCAGTGAGAGAGACCATTTGAAAAATTTGTCTCTCATTTCATATCAGCCTCAAAACCTACCTCCTTTCTAATTCTCCATTTCTTTGCATAGATTTCATCCCAAATCGTTTCTAATCTCAAATTAGAGGATAGATCTTCATCGAGGGGATTGATCTCGTCGATTGGGTCTCAACTACATCAAACTTGCTACTGCCCAGATCGGATCTCCTCTCATTTTCATAGCTTTGATTGGTTTGATGAGTGGTTATGAAATCCTACTAGTCTATAATGGGTAATATGTTTTAATTAGGTGATTGTAAGTTAGGATTATCAAATTAAACTATAAATTGATTAGACATAAGTAATTTCAGATTTAGAAACCCTAGATCGACCTAGTTAAACATGTAATATGGATTAGATCATTGGCTAGTGTCATCTGTGCATATATAGCTATGTAATTCTATGATTTAGATCTATGCTTGTTTATGATCATTGATTGAATTGGATGACTTGAATGATTATGAATGGACGTAAATGAATGATTTGCTATGTTTGATTCATTGTTGTGATCGAATTGCTTGCTATGCTTGATTCTTTTGCTAGTGTTGTTCATGTTTAGAACTTAGATCGGTGATCGGAGCATATCGAGAGCAAAGTTCGTCGAAATCATATGAAACTTTGAGGATAAACTCTAGAGCATGCAAAGAAGATGACTTAAAAATTTCACAATGATTGGAGAAAAGTATTTGGGTCAATACCGATCCGATCCAATTGGATTGGTACCGATCTGAATTTTGTGCACCAATCAACGTGAGATCCAAGAGGATGGTAGAGCATGGGTTCCAATGATGCTCTATGAAGTTAGATCAGAGGATATGCCAAGTATCGAAGATTTTATGGATCATCTATGTAGGATCGGATACAAAGCATAGATGGAAAGACCAAGAGGCTAAGAGGGAAAGTAAGGGGTATATGGCATTTATAGGAAATGATTAGAGGCTGGAAGTGAGAGGGAGAAAACTTGGCTAAGTATTCGGATCTGTACCGATTCAATCCAAAATATTGGCTCCAACTGATGTGAGATCTAGGTTGGAGACTTTGGAGTTGTAGTGGATCATGTTGGAATTTGTGGCTTGCTAATTGCTTCTACGGTTTGGTAGTTATGGCATGATGAAGTTTTAGCTCTTCGGTTGGAAACTCAGATAGGAGCGGGATCGAAGGAGTAGATTGACAGCTCAGAATGGAATGAGGCTGTAAGATAATGGACTGGGATGATTATTAGGCTCATGCCCAAAATGGATTGGACTTGTGGAAAGCTCTGATGATTTGGTAGTGCCAAGGAACCATTGATGACATGGAGTGTTCTGGTTGTGTTTAAAGCAAGGTTATTATATGCGGGGGCACTCGAGGGCTGATAGCACCAGTCATGTACTCTAGACCGGCATGGTCTAGCATAGGTGGTACAGAGGTATCACAAGACAACCATGCAGGGTTTTTAACCGATGAGTACGGTGAACGCGATTGAGAATCAGGATTTCCATTAGTCTTTGGCAAAGCGATGGTGAGGCGATACGAGTTATCATATGTTCAAGGCTTTAAAAGATGATTGCTAGGTTTTGGATTATATGGTTGCTACGATTGCTATGTCTGCTTTTGGGTAGGCTATCATTTATTGGAATACTGGAGAAGGTATTGGGAATAGGGCCACTAGAGGAGGTTGTTTAGATCTTCTATCATGTTCCGTTACAGTGTCCTATTATCGTTTATTTTGAGTGGCATATTATATTTTATTGGTGTGTGATAACTCTTTGGTTGCAGGGACAGGTCAGGTATGGTTTTTTGTACTTTTCTAGTACCATATTTTCTAGTATAGCTTTTGATAGTCATTTACTGTTACACCAGACTGTTTTCTGACCCAAGGTATTATGTTTCCTCTTATCATCTTGGGTACTCTTAAATGAGTAGACTAGAATACAGGTTTGGATTCGCAGTTGTTGTACGAAGATGAGCTAAAAGGAGCTATGGCATATTACTCTATATTTTTAGTTTCCTCTATTTGTTTTATATACTCTAAGGGATGTAGTAAGGAAATGTTGTTTTAAGTTATTATGACATTTATACCATAACTCATGATAATCTAGTAGAGATGTTATTTTTCATTTGTTACGGCTCACTATATTTCTATTGTATATTTTCTATATCATATTTTCTCCATGCGTCCAAAGATATGCAAAAGGTTTTCTACTTTAAATTTCAACCTTGATGATCATCCCATATTAGCTTGGCATGTTTACAAGGCCCTTCGGGTGGTATGGGCGGTCGTCATAACAAATCTTTCGAATGTATTGAAAATAGACCTCTCGAAATTATTATTTAAACCTTAGACATCCTCTTTCGAAACCCTTAAACTTATCTTTCGAAAGCATTGGAAACCACCCTTTTAAGGCACTTAAAACAACTCTTCCGGAATGCATAAATATACCTTTAAAAAACATTGGGGTTTCCTCTTCGAAACACTTATAATATACCTTTTGAAAGTATAGGGTTCAAGTAAATGTTTGTGCAAACATTGCTTTGAAACCATTTGAAATCATTCCTTTCGAAATCTTTGGCTTTAACATATAATATAACTATAGGTTATACAGAATAAAGGCGAAAGCATTGCATTCGAAAGTGTTAACCCCAAGTAAAAGAAAGTGGATATTTTTAAAACCAACCCTTTCTAAACCATTGCCTCCAAATCCATTCGAAAGCAGCTATAATACCCATTTCGAAAGCATTAAGAAGGCGGCTTAAAATTAAAAGGTGAAAGCACCCGTTTGAATATATTACTTTAAGGCTATAAAGAAAAGTGGCCTTAACTAGTTCAAAAGTTAAGAATGAGGCAACATGGGTATCAAATAGGTTCAAACGGCTATCCTTTCGAAAGTTCTTTTAAAAATAATGACACAACTCATTTGAAAGTTCTTTTCTAAAACAAAGACAAGTTGATTGGTGCGTAAACTAATAGAGTTGGCTTCATCCCCTTTGAAAGCATCTTTTATAAAATAAATAGAAGTAAGTAGTAGAGTTGAAAGCTTTGAAAGATAATTTCTACCCTTGGAAAGCAAGGTTTCGACATTGTTCCTTCCACATTTCTTCAATGCACAATGTATCAATTGCTTGATACCATGGATATTGTTTTTTAATGGGTTCTTTAGCGGAGGCATGTTGTTGAAAGCCAACAGATGGAAGCGGTGAAGTAGTAAAACCATGAAAAATTGATTTTTAGCCTTTTAAAGAAATATCTTTTCATCTAACTTGCCTTATTTTTCAAAATGTAATTAGTTGCTATTTCGTTATCAGAATCTTTTTCTAAAAGTGTTGTCAAATCCACAATTTTCAATTGAAAATGTTTTAACAAATAAGCCCTTCTCCTTGATAAAACGTATAAAACATTTAAGCTCCATAACTCAAATAATTTTGTAACTATAGTAAAATATTTAAGAAAATTCCCAAAAATCACCTTAATCCACTTTTGTTATTTTTTCTAACATACTTAAATTTCACACCCAACCCTGTTATATATAATTGCTTTAAATAATTTAAACCCAATATTACATATTTTCTTTCATAGAAAATTAATAATAAGTCCACAACAGCTTAAAAAATTATGAAACTTGAAATCCACTTCTAGAATTATGTTTTTGACCATATCTCAAAAATGCGAGTCATTTAGATGTAATTTAATTGGTTTTTCCAATTTAAACTTATCATAAAATCTATATGAAAAAAATATAAATCATCAATAAACATATATGCCTATTTAAATAAATATAACATGGCATATTATTTGTAAAATAACTCGGTCATAATCATAAGATTGAAATCATAGTCAAAACGAGATGTAAATCTATTATCCACCTTAGCTTGGCGTTAAGAAGGTTGAG
The DNA here is from genome assembly GCA_030765085.1 of Allium cepa. NCBI lineage: Eukaryota > Viridiplantae > Streptophyta > Magnoliopsida > Asparagales > Amaryllidaceae > Allium > Allium cepa. The sequence goes on along the minus strand of CM060943.1, from coordinate 444,621,861 downwards.
ATTTGCTCTTTGATTAATTTCTTTAATCTTTGTACTTGAATCCTAGCTTTTCTTCTCTTGATTCTTCTTAATGATGGCCAACCAAGCTCTTAGGGTTTGAGTTTTGTTTATGAGTGTTGAAATGAATGAGAAATGAAGGATAGAAGGGTTTTGGGTATAAGAATAAAGACTATTTCTATTTTTCTCATATCATATTCCTCCTACTTACTCATCATTAATTCTGTTTTGCTTATGTTATCATTAAGGCATGACCCATTTTATAAATTTAAAAATCCCAATCCCTTAACCTTCGACATTATTCTATTTAATTTATCTAAATAAATGTCATAAATGATGTTATTCAAAATTAGGGTCATTATTGACTCCACTCCTTAAAGAATTTCGTCTTCGAAATTACGATAAACTACTCACAGTAATCAATCATAAAGGTAAAACATACCATGAAACAAGTGAGGTTAAGTATCTCTAATCCTGCACTAAGTTTCCCAATTATAGTCTCTCTCGTCGTAGGTTCATTGGATTTTAACAAATCTGACTGTCTTGTTTCTTAGTCTCTTCTCATCTCTCGCAACTATACAAAATGGTTTTCCAACTATAGTTATATCCGGTTCAACTACTATATCATCTACCACACTCGGTGTAGTAGTAGTTTCTGGATCTCAAATACATTTTCTTAAATGAGAAATATTAAAAGCATTATGGACACCTGCCAAACTATTTAGTAACTCTAATCTATATGCGAGTTTCTCGATTCTTTCTACAATAGGAAATGGCCCAACAAATCTTGGTGCCAATTTTCCTAATTTTCCAAATCTAATTACACTTTTCCTCAACGACACCTCGACGAAGACATGATCTCCAAATGAGAACACTATGTCTTTTCGTCTTTCATCAACATAACTCTTTTTCCTAGATTGTTCATCCTAACTCGAATCAACTCAATCATCTCTATAGCTTCTCTAGCCAAATCTGGGCCAAGAACTACCTTATCTTTGGTCTCTAGCCAACAAACATGAGATTTGCATGGCCTTCCATACAAAGCTTCAAACGGTGTCATCCCTATGCTAGTTTGATAACAGTTGTTATATGAAAAGTCGACTAAGTGTATACGGTGTTCCCATGATCCCCTAAAATCTAGCACATAAGCTCTTATCAAATCTTCTAAGGCTTTGTTATCTCTTCTTGTTTTCCCATCTGTCTACGGATGGTAAGCGGTACTCATCTTGAGTTTGGTACCTAAGGTCTCTTGTAGACTCTTGCAGAACTCACTAGTGAACAAGAATCTCTATCACTTTCTATACTACTAGGAATTCCATGCAGTCTAATTATATTCCTCATGAAAAACTTAGCTAAATCTGATGTTGTCCTGGTTGACCTAACTGGAATGAAATGGGCACTCTTGGTCTATTTTTCCACTATAACCCATAGACTCTCATTTCCTCGATTCGACTTTGCAAGACTATCTATAAAATCTATTGAGACAAATGCCATTTCCAGACTGGAACATCTAAATGATGAAGTAACCCAATCGGTTTCTGATTTTCAGCTTTACCTGCTAATAGTTCAAACACTGCCTCACCCATAAGCTTATATCTCTCTTTATACTTCCCAGAAGAAACTCCTTTTCATATCATGATACATCTTAGTTCCTCTCGAGTGAATAGTGAATTTTGAACGATGGCTTTCTTTAATAACTTCCTTTCTAATGTTTCCCACATTGGGAACACATAGCCGTTCTTTCTTCCTCAACCAACCACTTTGGTCAAGACTAAAATCTTTCAAGTCATCGCTCTCTATTCCATCCCTTAATTTTATTATCCATTCAGCTAATGATGGATCCTCTCCTTGCTTAGAAGCAATCATTTCTATCATCACCGTTTGAACTTCTAAACAGGACAACATAGCATTTTCTTAACTAGAACTACTCTTAGATCTCCATTGTACTCCGCATGTAGTCAATGCTTCTAAATCTTTCCACTCAGCTATCATTGCGATACTGCAATTTGATATTTTCTGCTAAGTGCATCTGCAACCTTATTTCATTATCCTCGTGTATACCCAATACCATAGTCATAAACGGCTTAAATCTCTAACCACCATTGTTGTCTCATATTCAACTCCTTCTGCGAGAATAAATATCTCAATGACTTATGATCCATATACAACTCGAATACTTCTCCCAAAAGGTAGTGTCTCCACACCTTCAATGCGAAAATTACCACACCTAATTCCAAATCATGATTGGATATCTAACCTCATGCGGTCAGAGCTATCGAGAAGCATAGGTAATCACTTTACCTCTTGCATCAATACAGCTCCTAACTCTGTTCCACATGCATCTGTATATACCACTAAGTCATGATTCTCCTCTGGAACCACTAATACTAGTTGCATTAGTCAATAAGTGTTTCAGTTTTTGGAATGCCTCCTCATACTCATCAGTCCGAACAAACTTCACATCTTTCCGATTTAGCTTAGTCAGCCATCCCGCTATCCATGAAAAATCCTTAATGAATCTCCGATATTAACCAGCTAATCCAAGAAAACACTTTGTCTCAGTCACTATCTCAGGTCTCTTCCAACTATTCACTTCTTTGATCATAGCTGGATCTATTGACAACCCTTTCTCTGAGACTACATGACCAAGAAACTTCACCGCCTTCTTCCAGAAGTGACACTTTGAAAATTTCGCCTTTAATTGATGTTGCCGCAGCGTCTCGGGCACCACTCTAAGATGAATTTCATACTCTCTTTCATCTTTAGAGTATACCAAAATGTTGTCTATGAATACTAAAACAAATCTGTCCAGATGCTTCTGGAAGATTCTGTTGATCAAGTGCATGAAAAAAGCTAGCGCATTAGTTAGTCCGAACCGCAACACTAACCATTCATACGATCCATATCTGGTCCTAAATATTTTCAATGGAATACTATTCTCTACTACTCTAAGCTAATGGAATCCTATTTCCAAATCCAATTGGGAAAATACTATGGCCTTACTCAATTGGTTGAACAAATTGACAATTCTAGGTAATGAATATTTGTTCTTTATCTTTTCTCACTCAACTTACGATAATCGATACACAACCTTCATGATGCATCCAATTATCTCGCAAACACTGTAGCTGCTCCCAAGGCGAACTGCTTGGTCCAATAAAATTCTTACCTTATAAATCCACCAACTATACCTTTAACTCCTTTATCTTGGTAGGTGTCATTCTACTTGGAGGTCTACTTACTGTTTCGGCTCCTAGTACTAAATCTATCTGAAACTCAATGGCTTGTTTTGGTGGTAGTCCTATCATAGGCTCAAAGACATCTGCGAATTCTCTAACAACGAAACTCGGTTCAACTCATCTTTATTATCCATAACACCCACTAAAGCCTTAACCTCAAAACCAGGGTTTTCTATAGAGTATGTAATCCGATTACCACAACTTGGGTGTCAAAGTGATATTTTCCTATTATGGCAAAGTATCCTAGCATCTATTTACTTAAGCAATCCATACCCAAAATAATCTTGAATCTATGAAATCAAACACATGAAAACTGCAAGCAAATACATGACCTAACAATTCAAACTCTATGTGATCACATCTCATCCCAGGAGTTGTATAGCCTCCTATCAGATTCGCAACACTTAAGGAAGTAACTAGATATGAGGGTTCTAGGTTAAGCTTATCTACTAAATAACAAGATATGAAAGATTGCAATGCACTAATATCAAATAGAACTCTAACTGACATACCATGAATCAAAAGCATACCTCCCAACACAACTTTTCCTTTTTCCTTTGTTGTTGGTCTCGAGGTAGCTTGTTCCATTGCAAATACTTTTCCTTTTCCATCCTTGGCTGGCTCCTTGCACCGGTTCCTGTAATGTCGAACCAGATCACAATTGAAACATTTTACTACGTTCTTGTCAGCAGCTTTCTTAGCTTTACCTGTCCGGCACTCCTGAGCGTAGTGTCCCTTCTTATCACACTTATAGAAAACTACATCAGCCTTTCCTTTCTTGGCAACTCCACTCTTCGAGCACCCTTCTTATGGAAAAACTTTCTCTTCTGGTTTCGCCCACCTTGAGCTTCCCCTACTTTGTTACCATTAAGAAAAGAAAGCATCTCTTCTTGACTCAAGTCCATCTCACAACTACATTACACGAATCCCTAATATGTGTCAAGGTTGCTTTAGCATGCTCATGTTTAATCCGCAATGAACTTCTCATTCCTTTTGATAACTATATCAACCGTAGCATATCCTATCTCAATAGCTCCTCAAATCTGCTAGCATACTCAAGCGTTTACATGTCTCCCTGCACCAACTCAACAAACTTCCTAAGTAGAGTCGACTTAGCAATCTCCAACATGAATCTTTCCTCAAACCTTCTTCTTAAGTAGCCCATGTCATGGTGTCTTCATTTACTCATACAGTAACACTGTTTCACTAATACAATGATGCTCCTTGCAATTGTATAGAAATAAGTCTCATCTTTTGCTAATCATTGAGTCCCAAATCAGAAAAAATCATTTCGCAATGAAGCAGCCAATTCTTCACTTCAATTGCATCCTCGGTTCTGATGAACGGCTTTCCTCTAGGCTTAGCATAATCTCTGCTTAGTACTGCATATTATTTACCACCGGAGCTTCCTGATCTCCTCTAACTAATCTTGTAGTTGCTCTATCTTGCATCATGTTGAAGAAGAACTGATACATAGCTCCCATTTCAACTTGCGGCACTCCAGCACCCATATTAGCAATTTGTGCCTGTCCTAGATTCCTTCTAGTATTCAGTTTGGCATTTCCATTGGTTGTGGTGCTTCCTCTACTAATGTTAACTCTTCCACTCCTTGCACCCATATCTTACTTCCTTAAAATCCGCATTCAAGTCTTTATAAGATATAGAAGAATAACCTAAAAAAGATAGAGAATAGAGATAAAGTGTATACTTATATATAGCAAATACAAGTACGTTACTATAGCGTTATCCCTTACCCTAGTCTTTTCTCTAATTCCTTAAATTATGTTTTCAAAACCATTTTAAGTTAATATTTCATTTAAGCTTTCATAAACCTATGCTTTGATACTAAGTTGTAACATCCCTATCTCCAGGCCTGATGCTAAGCGCTACCGGTGCTGCAGTCATCCATAGTATTAACTTTCGATGACAAAATACAATAATGTTAATGGTATCCATAATATCAAAAGCACATGAATATAAAATAAAATCAACAAAGATTTCAAAAAAAACTTTTCCAATTACATTTCAAGTCTATATATTTCATATTCAGTTACATGATACCAAAAAGATTCTTAGGTTTTGACCAAATATAATTATTACAAATTACACCGAGAGCGACATGTGAAGATGCCCTCTTGGATGATCAGAGTGCTAGATAGACATATCGGTCATAATTACATCATATTTAAGTAAATCCAACGTAGTAATCTTTGCCTCTTCCATGTCTTTAGAAGCTTATTCATCCAACCTACTAAACCTGAAAAATCCTTAACTCTCAATCTACTCAAATCAAATTTTGAGCACCCGAGAGTTTAAAGGGAAAACATAAACTTCGAGTTAGACATAAATCCTGGTGTGAATAATTCTCAATTGTACTTATATTAAGTGAGACCACACCACTTAGTAGAACGGGTTTCCCTTTACTAATATCCCTTTAAAATCGATATCTTTTGCAAATTAAAATCCTACATTCAAAGTGATTATAACAACAATAGCAAAGACATATATGGATAAAAATCAAGAAATCAGTAGACTATCTGTCCACACCATAGTTTTATCGGGCTATCTATTAACCATTGGTTGACTTAGGCCTACCAAACATAATCAATTATCTAACTTCTGTTAGACATGCTATTAGGCTATCTGCCCTAAACTATCATCCTCTAAGGTCAACTGATCCTAATGGTTTTGTGGTCTTACAAATAACTTATCTTTACATTGTATATTCCCTTCTGTGTGTAACCTTATTTTAGTCCAATCCGTGACAAAGCCCTACATACTAGAATTTTGGACTTGTATTAGCTATGGGCAATTAGCTAAAGTACAGGGTGCGACCCTATACCAGTCTCATCCGGTCGTCTAATATCTGAGTCAATACTTAGGGTTATCTATCACTAAAGTTTCATTTCCTATCATATATCTAGGTTTAGCAACCCTATTCAAATTTCATTTTCTTGTAAACAATCTTTGTAAATGATTTACTCTGAAATCATAACTTTATAAAACAAGGAAATCATGCTCTTTGCTTTACTCAAAATACTTATGTCATGATATATGCTTTACACAAAATAATGTTGATGGAATCTAATCAATGGGATTATTTATCCTTTCAAAATAAGTTAAAACCTTTTTTTAACATGGAAACTTCTAGGCTATAAGGCCAGAACAATACCTTCGAAACCTTTATTTAAAACCTTAAACAATCTCTTTCGAATTTATTGAAAGTACCCTTTTAAATTAAGATAACTACTTTATCCTTGAAAACACTAGGGCAAAAAAACAAAACATTTCTTTCGAATGTATAGAAAATTGACCTTTTGAAATCGTTATTTAAACCTTAGACATCCTCTTTCGAAACCCTAAAACTTATTTTTTGATAGCATTGGAAACCGGACACTTAAAACAACTCTTTCGAAATACATAAATATTCCTTTCAAAAACATTGGGGTTTCCTCTTCGAAACAATTATAATATACCTTTCAAAAATATCGGATTCGAGTAAATATTTATGGAAACATTGCTTCGAAACCATTTGAAATCATTCATTTTGAAACCTTAGGTTTAACATATAATATAACTATTGGTTGTATAGAATAAAGGTGAAAGCTTTGCTTTCAAAAGTGTTAATCCCAAATAAAAGAAAGATGATGTTTTAAAACCAACCATTTTGAAACCATTGCCTCCAAAACCATTTGAAAGCAGCTATAATATCCCTTTCAAAAGCATTAAGAAGGCGGCTTAAAATTAAAAGGCGAAAGCACCCTTTCGGATAGATTACTTTAAGACTATAAAGAAAAGCAGTCTTAACTAGTTCGAAAGGTAAGAATGAGGCAGCATGGGTATCGAATTGGTTCAGAGCGGCTATCCTTCTGAGAGCTTCTTTTAAAGCTATAACGCTACTCATTCGAAAGCTTATTTCTAAAGCAAAGGCAAGTTGATTGGTTCGGAAGCTAATAGAGTTGAGTTTGAAAGTATCTTTTATAAACAGAAGTAAGTAGTGGAGTCAAAAGCTTTGAAAAATTACATCTACCCCTTCAAAAGCAAGGTTTCAACATTGTTCCTTCCACCTTTCTTCAATGCACTATGTATTAATTGATTGATAACATTGGCATTGGTTTCAAATGGGTTCTTTAGTAGAGGCATGGTGTCGAAAGGCAACAAATGGAAGTGGCAAAGCAGTAAATCCAAGCAAAACTTACTTTTAACCTTTAAAAGAAATTTCTTTTCACCTAAATTGCCTTATTTGTAAAAATGCAATTAGTTGTTATTTCTTTATCAGAATACTTTTGTAATAGTGTTGTCAAATCTAGAATTTTCAATTGAAAACGTTTTAACAAATAAGCCCTTTTCCTTGATAAAACATTTAAGTTCCATAACTCAAATAATTTTATAACCATAGTAAAATATTTAGGAAAATTCCCAAAAATTAGCATAATTCACTTTTCATATGTTTTCCGACAGACTTAAATTTCAAACTCAAACCCGTTATATATAACTTATTAAATAATTTAAAGCCACTATTACATATTTTATTTCATAGAAAACTAATAATAAATCCACAACAACTTAGAAAATTATGAAACTTGAAACCCACTTCTAAAATAATGTTTTTGATCATATCTTAAAAACGTGAGTCATATAATTTAATTGGTTTTTCCAATCTAAACTTATCATAAAATCTACATGAAAAAATATAAATCATCAATAAACATATATACCTATTTGAATAAATATAACATGGCATATTATTTGTAAAATAATTCAGTCATAATCACAAGACCGAAATCATAGTCAAAATGAGATGTAAATCTATTATCCACCTTAGCTTGGCATTAAGAAGGTTGATATTTGCTCTTTGATTAATTTCTTTAAATTTTCTACTTGAATCCTAGCTTTTCTTCTCTTGATTCTTCTTAATGATGGTCGACCAAGCTCTTGGGGTTTTAGTTTCGTTTATGAGTGTTGAAATGAATGAGAAATGAAGGATAGAAGGATTTTGGGTAAATAATAAAGATTTTTCCTATTTTTCCCATATCATATTCCTCCTACTTCCTCATCATTAATTCTCTTTTACTTATGTGTTAATTAAGGCACGACCCTTTATAAATCTCAATCCTTTAACCTTCTACATTATTCTATTTAATTTATCTAATTAAATGTCATAAATAATGTTAGTCAAAATTAGGGTCATTACACACCTCTTATCCCAACCCAATCTCCATTATTTCTCCATTCACCCAACTTCTTCTGTTTCTCATTTAAACCATAGATAAGCAAAGAGATTCATCAGGGAGCTTCAAATCTACATCTTTGGGAAGGAAGATCCCGATCTTAGTTGGGATTTTTGAATTTTCCTCGGTTTGCATGTAAATATCCATCTTTGGGTGCTTGGTGAGTAATTTGTCTCTCACTCTCCTATATATGTGCCTATAGGTTTTGATATCTTTTAAACCTATTTTTAAAGTCAAATTAACATTTTAAAGCTTCATTCTAAGTTGAACCTAAAATAAGACGAATTTTGTGATATTTAAAGTACTTTAATCATATCGATTGGAGTATGTTGCCTTTGTATGTGATAGGCTATCTTATGGGTGTATTAGAAGATTAATTTCTATGGTTTGATGTATGTTTGGATGTTTGCATGTTGATTAGTGTTCTTATGCATGTTGTGCTTGTGTAAATGCTTGTATGGTTAAAACGCCCATCTGAGCGACTTAGAGTTAGGGACCGTGAAACCAAGTTTCGACAAATCAGCTGGAGATTTTTGAGAGTTGATCATAGCATATTGGATGCACAAGGGTTGAAGAATGAGGCATAGCGGTGAAATTGATACAAAGCTTGGACTCGGTAGAGCTATAGGAAATTGGTTCGATGTAAGTTGGTTTGACCTTGGCTTGATTTGGTGGGGTGAATGGAGCGATACCAGATCATGGAGTTTGGTTCAACGGTAGGGATAGGATTGATAACCGAACAAGATTGGTTGTTCGGTGAGATGAAAATTTCGGCGATCAGATCGATATAGCGGTTTGATGGTGATGGGTGTTTGGTGACCAGTGGTGATGGGTGTTCGGTGGCTAGGCAAGTGAATCTGTTTTGTGGAACGGCAGTGGTGGAAACCAAACCATGGAAGGTGGCTTAGGTAGGCGTGTCTTGGCTTTCATTTAATTTGGATCGGTCACAAGATGGATTGACATGGGTGGAGCAAGGATTTTGGCTATAAACTTTGGACATAGCGGTAAAGTTTAAGGTGTATGATGAGTTGATGAGGGGTAAGGGTGGACAACTTCGATATGACCATGGACTTCGTGTAGTGACTAGTGAAGCAATGGAAAATTGCTTTGAGGTAGATGGCATGATGGCTATGGGACTCAGTAAGACGACTCTACGACTTGCAATGGGTGTCTGGAGGGGTTCCGAAGATGATGACTTAACGATGAGAGTCACGGCGATGATCCACAAGGGAAAGTCTGATGATAGGGACTTGTGAGTGGGATTCGCAATGGTGCCCTACTATGGAGATAGCCAAGATGGAATAGTGAGTTCCATTTTAGAGATGCGTGCAAAGTGGTCATCGATAAATCGAAGGCTTCTAGTATGCTATAAAGAAGGAGTATGTAGGGATGCCCACCTAAATCAAAATTTTGTCTGGGTCATGAGATAGTGGATTAGCTTGGGCTTTGCTATTGTGGTCCTGGTTCCTAGCCTTTTCGGAGTGGCATGGATTCAAGCACCAATGAAGCTAGCATCACAATTGGGTCCCTGGTTTGCGATTTTGCCATACGAGTTATCATGTATCTAATGCATATAAGTGGCGATGTGGATTGTTTGATGGACATTATAGTTGCTACGATTATTGTTACAGTGTCACTGGATTAGGTATTTTTGATTGTACTTAGACACTGGACATTGTACTTCGATAGTAGTACATTTATATGCATTTGATAGTAGATTAGCATATATCGATTTGTTATGTGCTAACTCTTTAGATGCAGGGACATGTCAAGCATGGTTCTACATATCTTGTGTCCATATTTACTATACACGATTTTTTATATAGTATTTTTGAGATGATATAACACACACCAAACTGTTTTCTAACTCGAGGTTTTCTGCTTTGTTTCCTATTAACTTGGATACTCTTAATGAGCAGATTAGGAATAACAGGTCTGGATAGCACATGGAGCTATACAAAGTACAAGCAGGAGGCTACGCTTTCATATATCTATACTTGGGGCTTACTATCACTTATATTCCGTTGTGCAGTACTATGGAGCTATGTCAGTACTTGTATAATTAAAGACAGTTTTATAGTTTATTTCGATAATATAGGATGTATAAACTCTATATTTTATTTTTATTATATACAACTTGATGCACTCTATTGTTCTTTTTCATGGTTCATTTGATAATGCCACTGTCTTGTCTGTTTTACATTTGCGTTATTATATTATATATTTATGCATTGTGCGATGTTCTATAGGTTTTGTGTTGGATTTTATTTCTTTTAACCCATGGCTACTATTCTTCGTTGGCCGGGTCCCCCCGCAGCGCTCTTTTTAGGTCAAGTGTACTAGAGGTGTAGGAAGGTCGTCACATTGGTATCAAGGACTAGGCTGCATAGAAGACCTAAGTTGATACTTGGATCCATTAGAGATAAAGAAGGAGATGTCATCTTAGAATGGATGGAGCGATATATGAGAATGCATACTTGTTATGTTTTGGTTTACAAAACTATATAGCAGTATATATATAGTATATAAGTTGCTTTGCATTCTTAGACACCACTTATTCCATTTAGAGAGACTAGTCATTCTTCTTTCATCTTATAAGAATGAGCCAGCTAATGAGGAATGCTAGTAGGAATTCCAGATCCAGAATTGAGGAGGGGCGGGATCGGGGGATGTTACCCTAGACTTGCAGAATATATTCACTAAGATGGTGCACAACATGGTTCATCTAACACCCCGTACCTCAATGGACCTAAATTTCGATAAAAATCGAAACCCAAGACCAATAAAGCACAGATCGTTGGATTTGGTACCTACAAGTAAGCATGAGCTTTATCAGGGATTGATAGAAATCTAAACTCACAGAGGAAACAATAATAGGATAAGAATACTGATTATGGCGATTACCTTGGAACATATGGTATTCCTTGGATAACATTTGTCACAAGCATCGAGCATGAGGGAAAGAAGACTTCTCCAACAACAAAAGACATCCAGCTCCAATGACATGTTCCTCTAAAATTTATCATATGGGATGTAATGAGGAGGGGGTCAGAACAACATTATGGTGACTAAAAAATCTATAAACTGTCCATAACATAAATTTATACCATTTGGTTTCCATTTAATTATTATATCTATTGAGGTTAGAAATTCTAATCTAACCTTGCATTGCATATATGATTATTTACTTACCCATTTCCAAGGTTTAAAATACTGATGAAGCCTTATGAACCACCTAAAACATCCAAAATCCATTTGCCACATAATACTTCTAAACATGAAGTGGGATTCTATAATCACCACAAAATACTTTTAAAAGAGAAATAGGCAGACTCTGCCATTTAAGACCATAATCAAGGTAGACCTCGTTATTTAATACATATTTCTAAGGTTGTTTTCTAAGAATGTTGTCAATGGTCGATGGGTGCAAGCTACAGAGACCTCTAACCACTATTTAAGGCTTTCAACATTTAATGTCCAACTATTACCGCATCTATCACCTATAAAATCGTAGCCATGTAAGAGACAGTACACAAGCTACTTAATATCTTTAAAAAGGACTAGCCGGATCTCTAACCATTTAATACCTATATCCTAGGCAAGTCCTGCATCACTTAATACCTATCCCTAAGTGGACTCCTTACTGGTACTAACTTTATTATGATGTTAGAAATGTGAGAGACTGTACCCAAACCATTTAATACCACATTAATTAGGACTAGGTAGACCCCTAACCTTTTAACACCTATTTATAGGTAGGGCTTTATCATTTAGTACCTAGCCCTAAGGCGGACTCCTCATTGGTATTATCTAGCTGACATCGCTTGGAATCTCACTAGGTTACTTTATACTTTATTTTAGGAGAGAGGCGAACACTTAGATCAGTCACTTAATACCTCAAACCTAAAGTAAACCCTTCATAAGATATCCACTATCACTCCTAATTATAAATATGGAGTCTCACAGGTTACTTCTTTTGGTCGGGGGACAAGCCCTAAATTAGCCACTTAATACCTCAATACTGAAGTAAAGCCTTTTAGAGACATATTTATTTATTTGGAATCTTACTAGGTTAATTAATACTTCTTTTTAGGAGAGAGGCGGACCCTACAGCCACATAATACCCCAAACCATAAGCAAACCCCTATGGAGATATCCCTCATCGTTCCTATTTCAAAATTTCTACCATTTAATACTTTTTAATTAAGAAAGCAAGTCCAATCTCTCACGTCGTCATGAGTCATAGGATTAGTGATATCTCACATCAGTAGTAAGTGTATCCGACTGTTGGTAGCCTCAAAATAAAGGGCAGTCTTCCATTGAGTGACTCTAAAGACCGTGCATCACTAACTTACTGTTATCCAGCAATTTGGTCCGACTATATCCGAACTGACTGGACAAGTTAGAACCGACTGTCATCAAGGCCAATAGCCAAGAGCGATGATTGTGGGGTCTAAAAAATAAGTACTAATGATAGTATGAAGCAGAAGCATGAAAGCTCGTTACTCCTCGAAGATGGATCAGGTACGATCCATATTCATCACTATGGATTGTATCATATCAATTCCACAACTCAATTTTGCAGCGATGATTGCTCAATAACTCAAAATCTGCACATGTTTTCGACATGAAACATGGAGTACAAGCTTATTACAATATATGGAACACCCCCTAGGGATCTCATTCCAATGGGAGAAAGTTAGAGAGATCGCATAACTCCCTTCGGAGGGATCGACAGAAATTAGAATTCAAGCAATACTACTTTATGGAAAAATGTGATATCCCACAAAATATACGTCGGAATTGTACGAAATTTGAGGTGCAAGTAGCTAACATCATGTGGCAACCCTCATTGGGACTGCACCCATTTTGACACACTAATAAGGATCGGTACCGATCCATATTGTGGGCCTCGAAGGACTTGGAAATTTTTGGGTGGCCTTTTCTTGGTCTCCCGAACCTTTAGCCGAAATTCCAGTCAGATTTGTGCACATTTCCCCTATAAATATAGCATATATGGCATTAGGAAAGAGATTCGGCTTTCACTATCGAGATTCTACCATTTTTACTCTTCACTTTTGTGCCAGTAGATCCAAAGTGATCCAAACATTCTTGTAATCATTATCAAGTGGAATATCAATAAAATATAAAGTGGGCGTAGGCGAAGATGGCTGAACCACTATAAAATTCTGTGTGTTCATTTATGATATTCGCTCTGTTTTAATTTGATTCTTCATTTAATCTTTACTAGATTCTATTGGGTGTTGGTGTCCAATTTTGACGTAAACATTTTGGTGCTTTCACTGAGAATTGAATTCTCAACTTGATTGGATCTCATATATACTTGTGGATTCCCATATTCGGGAGATAGATCCAGTTAGTAACCTAAAAACTTCCTATTCTACTCAGATTTGAAAAAAATCAAAAGGAGGCCGATAACCATGGTTAGAGGAACTAAGTCTAATTCCCATGTTTTTAGAGGATTTGATTGTGCTAGTGTTCTTGTTTGGAGTTTTTCATGTGTTCGTCTCCATTTTGAAGATGTTTAACGACAAATTTTTCTATTGAGTTAGAAAAATGCCAAAAAATGTTGAATTTATTTTAGTCACAAGCGCACGGCATATAATTTTAGTACATGGAGAGTACAAGTCGATCCACAGGGAATTTTTAAGATTTTAAAATTCTCAATTCAATCAAATTAGACCAAAATGAGATTAAATTATTAACTACAGAAAAAAGAAGCTAAAACTAGAATTTAAATGTGATTTAAAAACTATTGGACTATAGAACAATTTTGCGATAAATCCACTCTCATATTTTTGTAGATTAACAAATAATAATTTATGATCTCTAGTTTTGATATTAAATGAAATAATTGTTGCATTCATCATAAGTATGGTTTATTTATGTTATTAATTAACATAACTTAAACCATCAAACTATAATGCAACAAATAAACCACTTGTAAAATCTCATGAAAATGAAGCCAAAGCAAAAGCTATTTTAAGCATGATCTACTTACTATTGTGATTAGTAATATAGATCATCAAATTTCATTTTTACTTTCATTTCAAAATCAAAATCAATTATCAAATGATGATGTAAATTGTGTTTATGTTGAATAAGAATAGATAATTTTCAAAAGCAACATAAGCTATCAAACCCACTTGTATAAACTTACATCAAAATTCACTTTCATGAAGCACAAATAAGGAGATCATAAATTATAAAGATATTGAAATTACGTAGAGTTAGAGAGCTTCATTAACCATAAATTGAAGGGGTTTAGCTACTCATTTGTATTATCAAATCAACACTTATAAATTTCAACATTAAAAAGCAAAGAATTGAAAACTAAGAAAAGGAAGAAAGGGAGATTAGCTACTAACTAATTGCATAAAAATTAAAGCTACACTAATTGCATGAATGTAAATCTAAGCTATAAACATTGAAAGAAAGAGAGCATAGAAGTAAACATTAACATAAAAAAAAAGCATGTAGAAAAGAAAAGAGAAAGAAGCTTGGAAGCCGTTTTATTTCATGAAACATTAACATTACAACTTGCTTTCTTAATTCCTAACTAATGTGAAAGAGTAAAAGATATTTACATGTACATACGAGGGCTAGTTATACATATATAAAACTCTAATACAATTTTCAGGGTGCTTCCTAAAATGCCCTTTAGGAAGTGTGACCACCAAGTAACCATTAGCTGCTAATTAATCCCTCATTAAATGTGTATGAAGCTTTAACCTCCACTTAGTTGTCCATTAGCATCTAATTATAGATTTAGGTAAGTGCGTAGGGTTCTCCATGATCATGGTTATGAATTATTTCCCTCTTCTTTCATTTGTATTCATTTGTGCATGCATGTACCTTCGTAAAAGCATGTTCCATATGAATCAAATTCCTATAAAAATCATCAAAAAATATCCAAGTAAAAATTCTCAAATTGACATATGCACAAAAAATGACCATTTTCCTCTGAATGAAGATGAATATATGATGATTTGATAATTGAATTTTGGTTTTAAACATGATAAAATGCCTAAATATGATATTTATTTAAATAAAAAGAGATAAAATATGGATGTATATATATGCACATTTACAAGCACACCAAATACCCCTACACTTACTTTTTATTCGTCCTCGAATAAAGGAAAACTAAGATAAATCTATTTTGTAGGGAGCATGATTGCATTGAGGGTATGCAACAAGCCGTTAAACCTCTAGGTGTTCCCAATAGGACGAATGTTATCTCGTGAGGGTTTTTAGCGAATACTACCCACAGAATCCAAATACAAGGTGAAAATATTTACAAAGTGCAAGATTTATTTACAATGCGATGACTGCAAGTTTTTGAAAGTATTTACAAATGAAAGATTTACTTTTAAATAGACACAAATTAGTTAAATATAGGTTTTAGTCATTATCTTGAAAATTTAATTCATTTACTTGCCATAAAAACTAAGTTGTCATAACAGATAGACTACAGTTTGGCTAGTTGTTTCGGTTGATAACACAATGTAATTATGAAATGGATTCTTAGTTGATTATCAAAGTTTGTCAAAGTGGTATTCTCATTTCTTTCAATAACAAGTTAAATCACACAAGTAAAAATAATTCTTAGATTTCAATTGCGTACTCTATCTTATTTGAAAATTTTATTGATATTAACAATATTTACATATTCCTAACTCAGGTAAAATGAGGCCAAATATATTACCCGTGCACTGCCTTGTGGACTAATGTAAGAGGAATACAGAGCGTGGTGAGTGAAAACATAAGTGTGAACACTTATCGACTCTAGGCGTTAATAAAATGAATTTTAATATATACACACCTAATTCAGATAAAATGAGGCGAGATATACGATCGTTCACTACTTTTTGAGCTTACGTGAGAAAGGTACAAAGCATGGCGAGTGAACATATGAGTGTGCACACATGACTCTAGGTGTTAAAAATATATACATATATACAAAAATGTTTATTATTTTTTCTATATTTTTTAAAAAGAGAGATTTTTGCAAAATCATCTTAGCGCCATTTAACTTAGAAGATAAAATTATTATATCCTTTACTTTAAATTTACCACTTAAAGATTTTCAGTTAGAACATACTTCATAATTAACACATATGAACCTTCCTATATACTAGTTAAACCATTGTTATTTGTAATCAAACTTCATTTTAATTTTTGTCAAGACAAATAAATTTTCAAAAATTTCAATTTATTAACCAAAACTTATACTTATCCCATAGTGTTTCTTTAAAAATAAATCAAAATGCTAAAAGGAAAATGTTTTTGAGATTTAGAAATTTTGAGAATTTTTTTAAGTGAAAAGAAAATGAAAATTCAAAAATGCCATGAAATTTAAAAAATGAAAATGAGACCCACTCCCCACACTTAAATTTTGACTGTGTCCCCACAGTGCAGATATAATGATTGTAACGAGAAAAACTATGTACAGATTTGCAAAAGAGGGTTAACATTCTTACTAGACGTAGCTTGGCTCATAAAGGATCATGATCTCCTCCACTTGGTTACAGGGCAATCCCAAGAAAGGTTTCAAACGATGACCATTGACTTTGAAAAATCGATCCATTCAAGGGGTTTCCTATTACTACGGCACCATGTGGAAAACCATTTCGTACCACAAATGGTTCTGTCCATCATGATTTGAGTTTACTAGGGAAAAATGGAAGTCTTGAGTCATTAAAAGAACTTACTGGTTAGGCAAATTTTTTTTCCTTAGGATTGACTTTTCATGAAAAACTTTGGTTCTTTCGTTGTAAATTTATTGTTTTCATACGTGTCGTTCCTAAGTTCTTCTAGTTCGTTGAGTTGTAATTTTAGGTTATCATCAGCTTTCTCAAGATCAAAGTTCAAGTTCTTTATTTCCCAAATGCTTTGTGTTAGATTTCAATAGGTAAATGGAAAGCTTGACCGTAAATTAAACGAAATGGTGACATCTCAAGGTTAGTTTTAAAAGCAGTACGGTAAGCCCAAAGCACGTCGATCAATTTCTAAAACCAATCTTTTCGATTTTTGTTAACAGTTTTTTCCAAGATTTGTTTTATTTGTCGATTTAAAACATCAACTTGGCCACAAGTCTGAGGATGATATGAAGTGGATAACTTGTGGGCTATTGAGTATTTTTTTTCATTAGAGTTTCAAAAGAACGATTACAAAAATGGGTTATGTTATCACTGATTATTGTGCGAGTTGTATCGAACCTCGAAATGATGTTTTCTGTGAGAAATTTCACAACAATTCTATGGTCATTGGTTTTGCAAGGAATGGATTCGACCCACTTTGAAACGTAATCGACAACGAGAAGGATATACAAGTTTTCAAAAGAATTGGAAAAAGATCTCAAAAAGTCAATACCCCAAACATCAAAGATTTTGAGCATAAGAATGGGGTTTAGAGGCATCATATCTCGTCGAGAAATTCATTCAAGCATTTGACATCGATCGTAAGTTCTATGAAATTCAAATGAGTCTTTGAAAAGAGAGGGCCAGTGGAAACCACACTGAAGCACCTTTTCCACTGTTTTTCAAAGACCGAAATGTCCACTACATGCTTGATCATGGAAAACGAAAGAACACTTCTGATCTCATTATCCGGAACGCAACGTTGGATGATTTGGTCAGGGCAATATTTAAACAGGTATTGATCGTCCCAATAGAAATATTTCACTTGGGACATGAATTTGCATTTGTCATGTTTCGACCAATATGAGGGAGTTTCTTTCGTGACTAGGTAATTCACTATATCAGTGTACCATAGATCGATAGAAAGTGAAAGAAGTTGTTCATCAAGGAAGTTTTCACTGATTGGAAAAGAAGACGGTGCGTTCGAAAGGTACGATAGGTGATCGGTTATGATGTTAACGGATCCTTTTTTGTCTTTAATTGTAAGGTCAAATTCTTGAAGTTAAAGGATCCAACGAATCAAAAGGGATTTAGCATCCTTTTTAGCGAAGAAATATCGAAGCGTAGAGTGGTTCGTGTATACAGTAATGTGTGAACCTATCAAGTAAGGTCGAAACCTTTTGAGCGCAAAGACGACAGCCAGAAGCTCTTTTTGGTTGTTGTGTAGTTGAGTTGAGCATCGTTCAAAGTCATACTCGTGTAGTAAATGACACGAAAGATTTTGTTAATGCATTTTCCTATGGTAGCACCAACCGCAAAGTTAGAAGCGCCACACATTATTTCAAAAGGAAGATCCCAATTGGGTGCACAGATGGCTGGAGAAGAAATGAGTTCACTTTTGAGATGTTCAAAAGAAGAGATACACTAAGAGTTGAAATCGAATGGAACATCTTTTTCGAGAAGAGTCGTCAAAGGACGAGCGATTTTGCTAAAGTCTTTCACAAAGCGTCGGTAAAAACCAGCATGTCCTACAAATGATCAAATGTCCTTAGCAGATTTGGGAATGGGAAGGTTTGCAATTATGTTGATTTTCACTTTATCTATCTCAATGCCTTTATTTGAGATGATATGTCCAAGGACTATGCCTTATTTAACCATAAAGTGGCATTTTTCCCAATTCAAAGTCAAATATTTTTCTTTATATCGATTTAGAACCAACCCGAGATGATGTAAATATTGGAAAAAAGAATCACCAAAGATAGAGAATCAGTCCATAAAAAGTTCTAGAAGCGTTCAATCATGTTGGAAAAAATGCCAACCATGCATTGTTGGAAGTAGCAAAAGCGTTACAAAGTCTGAATGGCATACGTCGATAAGCAAAGGTACCGAATGGACACGTAAACATCGTTTTCTCTTGATCTATGGGAGCGATTGGAATTTGGTTATAGCAGGAATAACCATCAAGGAAGCAGTAGAATTCGTGGCCGTCTAAACATTCGAGCATTTGGTCAATGAAAGGAAGAGGGAAGTGATCTTTACATGTTGCGGTATTTAGTTTTCGATAGTCAATGCAAACACGCCAACCTATTTGAGTATGAGTTGGAATAAGTTCGTTGGAATCGTTCTTGACAATGATTAGCCTAGACTTTTTCGGTACAACGTGAATTGGGCTAACCCATAAACTATCAAAGATCGGGTAAATGCTTCGTTGTCGAGAAGTTTAAGTATTTCATTACACATCGTATCTTTCATTTTTGGATTAAGCCTTCATTGCACGTCATGAACAGGCTTGGCATCATCAATTAAATGAATGTGGTGTTGAACAAGAGCGGAACTAATTCCCTTTATATCGGAGATCGATCATCCAATTGCTTCTCTGTTTTTCGAAAGAATAGAGAGTAATGAGGTTTCTTGATCAAGAGAGAGAGAGTTGTAGAAATTATGACGGGCAACGTCTCGTTATCACCTAAGTATGCGTACTTTAGGTGATCTGGAAGTGGTTTGGTTCTAACTTCGAGAGTTTTTCGATTAAATAATTGGGTTGAGATTCGGACTCAACTGGAAGCGATTCAAAAGGAAGAGTGCATTCAATCTCGTTGGGAATTTTATGAAACAATTTTTCATACTCGGCCTCTCGTTCATCGTTAAGATCAAGTGTCTCGTTTTCAAAGTTTTCGTAAATGGCACTAACTTCCAACGTTTGGTCACGAGGTTCATTCAATTGGCTTTCAAGAATTGAAAATATGATCCAAAGTCATGTTTCCAAAAGAGATTTTCATTGAACCATTACGACAATTGATTAATGCATTTGAAATGGATAAGAATGGTCGGTCTAAAATCAATGGAATTTGACTCGCGGGATTTGTCATGGGTTGTGTTTCAAGAACGATAAAATCAACGGGGAATATGAATTGCCTTACTCGAATGAGCACATCTTCGATTTCTCCCACATACTTCTTAATGGAACGATCGACGAATTGAAGCGTAATTTTTGTGGGTTTGAGCTCACCTAAGCGTAATTATTCATACAAAGAGTATGGAATCAAGTTGGCACTTGCGCCTAAGTCAATCAAACATTTGTTGATCATCTTGTCTCCAATTGTACACGAAACCGTAGGGCTTCCAAGATTTTTGTGTTTAACGGGCATGGATTAGGACAAGACTTCACTCAAACAGGCGTCTAAGAAGACTTTTTTGGGCACTTGAGTGTGTCGCTTTTGGGTGCACAAGTCCTTAAGAAATTTCGCATACGCGGGGACTTGCTGAACAATGTCAAGAAGCAAAATGTTAACTTTGACTTATTTAAAAATTTCCAACATCTTTTCCATTTGGTCCGAGTGTTTCTCTGGTCGAAGACGATGTGGAAATGGAAGACGATATTCGATAGGTGGGTCCACTAGAGTAGAAGAAGAATTTCGATTGGCATTTGATTCAATGTTTGACTCCACGTTCTGCTCAGATTTGTTCGTTATTTTAGAAGTGTCGAGAGAGGTTTTCGGTAAATCGTTTGGATTAATGGCTTGATTATCGATTTTTTTACCGAAATATAGAATTGTGAGAGCATTCAATTGGGTGACATATTTGAATTTTCGTTTTGATTTCTGGAATTTGGACTAGCTTCGTAAAATGCCTCCTTTACGTTCACTTACAGACGTGGCAAATTGACTCATTTGCATTTCAAGTTTTGCAATTGATTGGTTTGTGTTTTGCATATATGAGGACAATAAATTTTGCAAATTGTTGTTTGATCGAAGACCTTGAGTAGTTGCTTTAGCCAACATTTCAAGTGTTTTCTCAAGCGAAGCTAAACGTTTATCGTTTTGGGGAGGATGAGCAGAATTTGATTGAAAATTTGATTGTTGCGACTGATTATGAGACGAACGCGTAAAGTTTGGTTGAAAATTGTTGGGCTAAAAAGGAGGATTCGAAGCATTATTCGGGAATGCTTGAAAATTAGGATGAACCATATTCGTGTTGGGTTGTTTTGGTTCAAAGAAAAATTTGGATGATTTCTCCAACCAGGGCTGTACGTTGGAGAAAACAGGTTGTTTTTACCTTTATTGAAAGCATTGATTTGTTTGACAGAATTAGGACACCGATCGGCTATATGATTTGGATCGTTGCATTTATAACACATCGGTTGGGAAGCTTAGTACATTTGATTCGATGAGAAAATATTGTCGAATTTTTTAATCATTGCATCAATCTTAGCTTCCGAAAAAAAGAAGATCTTATCAAGTATGCACTCGATCGTCAGTAAATTTACTTGTTCGAACATTCCCATGTGGATGATTTTTCAACGAGGTTTTCAAGAAATTTCCAAGCATCATCGTGATGTTGGCTAAGAAAGTTGCCTTGGCACATTGATTCAAGCATGGTTCGTGAGCTGTTTTCAAGTCCATCATATAAGATTTGGCAAATCATCCATTTTTCGTAGTTATGGTTTGAACATTTTATCAAAAGCTTTTTGAATCTTTTAAAATACTTTTCGAATGGTTCTCCCTTGAATTGATGAAAATTAACAATTTCGTTTTGGATTCTACTCATTTTCTCCAAGGGGTGGAACTTTTTTAAGAAATCTTTTACGAATTCTTCCCACATTTTAATCGAGACCGATGGTATGCTGTACAACCATTTTTTAGCATAATCCGTAAGAGAAAATGGGATTAATCGAAGTTTGATTCCATGGTCGGAAAGTTGTTGGAGTTTAATGGTTGTGCAAACTTGCTCAAATTTAGTCAAGAAAATGTATGGGTCATTGTGCTCGAAATTGCCAAATTTCGAAAGTGTGGCAATATGATTTGAGTGAATTTCGAAATGGTTACCCATAGGGACGGGTAACGTGATGAAAGATGAAATATAAACTCTATCGTGAAAGATTCTATCGACAAGAGTTTGAGGGGCGTTCTCATTCGCCATATCAGGAAGATTGTCTGTTCGAGTTAGACAATTAATTGTTGAGTCGTGAGTCCAATGATTAGTTGTTGTGTCACGAGTCCAAGTACTCATGCACAAGTGAAAGTCGAGAAGAGAAGGAAGTTAAAACAAGTTTAGAGAATGAAAGAAGATTTGAAAAAAGAAGTGAAAATTTTGGTTTTGGTTTTTTTAAAAGGAGAAAGATATTTACCAAATGAAATTTATTTTCAAAAGAGAAGTTTGATTTTTGTTTTGTTTTTGGTGTTGAATATGCGATTATATGATTTTTGTTTGATGATAATAAACATATATATTCATTTAAATGCATTTGTTAATGTACTATTATATTTTTCACATAATTAATTATACATTTGCTGAATAAAATAAATAACACAGAATTTGAATTCAAACAGATATTTTATTCAAACAAATATTTATTACAATTTTGAATAGTAGAAATTCAAGCTCTCACTATACATATACAACTTTAATTGCAATACAAATTCAATTACATCACAATCTATCATTTACAAATACACCTCACTACATATCGCTCATTCACTCGTAATTTATCATCAACTTTATTCCAGATTGAATCCAGCATCTGAGCAATCTGCAAAAATAAATACTAACGCAGTAAAATTGAAAAGAAAATATTTTTGCAGTATAAAATAAAATGTAATTTTTGAAAATATTATTTGACACAGTTATTTGGTTTGTTCGTCATCATTTAAATTTGAATTCATCATATGCGAACAGCTTATGACATGACAGTGTATCACTGTACATGCCACAGGGCCATGCACACCGATATATACACTTGATAAAATTACAGGGACAGGTGAGCACAAGTCAAACCCAAAACGCCGGGTTCATCTCAAGTGCAATAAAAATGATATCACGGTATCAGCACAAGGTCAAACCCGAGCTTTAAGCTGGATTCAACACAGGTGCAATTCAAAATCAAAAATGTACAAGTACACGTGTGCACTGCCTCAACATCAGTACACATGAATATTGAGATCAAAGAATAGAAGGAATAGCAAAAGCAATAGGTACAACTGTGCACAGGATAAAAGTAAAGTGGTAAAGCAGTAGAAAGGTCATAGGCAACCTCAAATCAGCAAAGTCCATGCATACATACATGTCGACCAGGAAGCGAACAAAGTCGACAAGTACTTCAAGGACGAATGCATGATTGGATGCATGAATAACACTCAGACCTGGAGTGACAAATGTACGAAGTCAACATGTATGCAACAGTGAAACGAAGTGGACAATGCAACAATACTAAAGTGAAGCCACCAATAGAACCAGACACGAGTCAAGCAGTGCACAGTGAAACGAAGACCAGTGAACAACTGGTGAACAAAAATACCAGACTACACAAAGGCAGTTCAATAGTCCACGAAAACTTCAACCAATATCAAACTGCACAAGGCCTCAACATCAAAGACAGAGAAACCAGAATGCAAGCAGTATCTGCAACTTGAATTAGACTTCGAATTATACAATGATGTGAAGATAACCAGTGCACAACAGCCATCATTCAACAACATATACAATGGACAAAACTTTTTGGAGTGAATCAGATTCAAGTAACAATGAATACAAACTCGAGACTACAATTACATTGGAGCATATAGATGAATCAGATCAACATCAGTGGACAGTGCAATGAAGACCTGAACAAGACTCGAGTGCTACCAGAACTCAATGAACGAACACAAGCACATATACACACACATACATATGTATGTGTATACATGATGAAGGTTACAGATTCAAGTACGAATGCACAGTGCAATTACAACAGACAGTGTGTAATTCAAGTTACATGTTGAAATGCAGCGACCACAATAAGTGCAGAAATATTTACAAAACTGTAACTAGTGACAGTAACCAAGTGCAAATGAAACACAAAAAGCTCGGACAAGTTCAGATATGAAACATGGATAACTGTAGTAACAGCATAACAAACTAACCAAGTCATTTTCATTTCAATGTTAAAGTCGCAGAGAAAAATTCATTGGCCAAAGTTGAGCACAAAGAATGAAGTCAACCACAAACACATGACAGTGAAACACACCAGCTAAATCAAAGCAAAATCAAGATATATGTTTCAAACTAGTTAAGTATGCTATAGGGATGCAAATGCACAAGTACAGGCCGAGACAAAATCAAGAAAGAATTTTCAAAAATGACAAAATAGCAGTTTCTGATCAACAGTTTCAAATCAAATCAAGAGGCCGAAGTTATAGCAAAAAGTTCGACAATGTCAAGTGCCGAAGTCAATTTGCAAATTCAAGTCAAGGCCGTGAGACTGAAGTCAAAGAGAATGAAGAACGAAAATTAAAATCAAGTGTCAAAAAAATTCAACACCGTGATGACTAAGCAAAATCAAAACAACCTGTGTCATTCAAGTGTCAAATTATACGAAATTGACAAAGTCAGAAATTATCATCAACATCAATACGAAAATCAACGGCCGAGATAAAAAAATTGACAAATTCAAATGAGCATATACGAACGAAAATATAGGGTTTAAAACCCTATATAAACACTAACATCATCGGCCGTAAATGCATCGAATTAAAGCAAGCATAACAGTAAAGAAAAAGCAATAAATCATATACCAAATCAGCGAACTCGATCGAGAAGGAGCAGTCGTGTGCAAAGTGAAAAATACAATTGATCGTCAAGCAATCACGAGAACAACCCACCTGATCGATCAACAAAGTCGGCGCCTTCATTTCTAGGAAGCCTTAATTTCAGATTGAGGAACGAACGAGCATAAAAGAAGTGGCCATATTTTTTCACAACAATAGAGATAACGGGATGAAGAAGTATAAAAGAGAATAAAAGAAAGGGAATTATTTTTATAGGGCCGGCTTTAAAATTTTCACTTTGAGCTTTTAATTTAAACTAGGGTTTCTAGTTTTGTTTTGTTTTTAAATTTGTATTTTTCTCTTTTAAACAATTGTAAATTCTAGTCGTGTGACTAGGGGGCAAACTGCGTGGCGTAGTATGAGAATTCACAACTCAATGGCTGAGTTGTGGCAGGGTTTTGAGCGTAGAGTTAAGGCTAGTCGATAGCAGGTGTTGCGAGTTTACGTGTGTAAGCGTCTGACTTTTAATTTCTAGTAGAAACCTTGGGGGCAGCACGTAGGCAGGGTTTGCCAAAGCTGTGTAAATTTTGTGTCATTCTATTTCTGCATTTATTATTCTATTATTATCTGTGCTGCTATAATTCCGGTATATCTGTGTTGAAAATATTTTATAAACTTTCGCAATAATTTTCATAATTAATAGCATCACCCTATTCACCCCCTCCCCCCTCTAGAGTGAAATCGATCCAACAAGTGGTATCAGAGCTAGGTACAAAAGCCATTTTTGTTTTAAAAATTTTGAAAAACCAATTTTTTTTAATTTTTTTTTTAAAAATGGCTACTTTTGCTGAGGGTCGTTCTAATATTATCCCTCCTATTTTTGATGGAACCGATTTTTTTTGAACTGGAAATTAAAAATGGAATTTTATTTAAAATCCGTTAATTTTAAATGTTGGGATATTATTGAAAACGGGTGTAATATAATAGATGAGAAAATTATCTCGATTAATGCTCTCGCTATGCATATATTATATTCTCATATTAATCAAGATAATTTTAATTTCATCTCTCATTGTGAAAATGCACAAGAAATCTGAAATACTTTCAATGAAATATATGGTGCAAAAGTCAACAGCAATGAGAAATCCTCCATAACTGACTCAGTTAAAGAAATGTACTTAACAAGATTGGTAAAAAGTAGTTGTGATGAGGATGATGATGATGGAGCAGCTGACTGGGCGTTAATAATGAAGAAATTCAAAAAATGGAACCGCAAATACTGAAATCCAGCTCCAAATCAACAATTGAAAAGCAGAATAATCAAAGCACTAGACAACTTAGAAGAACATGGGATCATTTTTCATAAGTGCAATATACCCGGTCAAATTAAGCCCAATTATCCTCAAAATCAACACGGCCAAGAAAAGAAATTAAAAAGGAGAAATTCTACAGCCACGTGGAATAAAAGTGATGATTATAATAAAAGCACTAGCAGTAAGAGTGAAAGAGTAAATCTATGCCTACGAGGAGATAAACTGATAGCGACGATGACGAGCCAAGTGAGGTGTAAAACTCACTCACTCGGAATTACTTATATATTTCCACGAAGTAAATAGCTGTTTTGAACGACTTAGGGAGAAGTACGCCAAACTTAAATCACAAATAGACACTTTGATAGATTTAAATAAACAACTTGATCAATTAGTTAAAAACTATCAAAGTAGGATCTCTAAGTGTGATAAGTGTCCATCATTCGAAGAGGAGATTAAAAAATCAGAAATTAAAATAAAATCACTTGAAAATGAAATTTTGATTTTAAAACAAAGCGAAAACACGAGGAGAGAAAATTACATTAAAAAGTGCACACAATAATTGAACGAAAATGAATCTCTCAAAATACAAGTCTAACAACTATCAACGACTTTAGGAAAATTTTCCAAAAGTAAAAGATTGTTGAATATGCTATTAAAGAAACAAACTGTTAATACAGTTAGACAAGGACTTGGATATAATCAATCTGAAAATATTAGAAATGAAATTGTTCAAGTCAATTCAATGTGCACAATTTGTAGAAAATTTGGACATAATCAAAACAATTGCTGGTAAAGACCCAAACACGCGAAAACTATACCAATTTGGGTTCCAAAAGGCACAAATATAAAATCTCTCAAAGTTAAACAAATCTGAGTGCTGAAAGGAATATATATAGATAGTTTTGGGTCTCCACAAAATTATTTTTCAAAATATTCTGCCACTAATAATCATGGACATATAAAAACAAATAGGTCACAAAAACATTTTATCGTGTAGGTATGGTGGCAGGTTAAGGAACAACATCAATGTTATCTTGGACTCTGGCTGTTCCAAGAACATAACGGGCGACAAAGCAAAGTTCCTTAGCCTAGTACAAAGGCGACAGAATCACAACGGGCAACAACGAGAAATTATCGTAAAGGTAAAACAGGTAAAGATGTCTTGAATAATATATGTGAAAATCTGCACCATAATTTGATTTAATTCAGCCAGTGATTCATAAAGAAATGACTAATGATTTTGATTCTGACTTATTCAAAATTGTTGGCCAATTATATTCTTATGCCAAGAACACTATAAAATTCTCTAGAATCTTTGAACTACTTCATATATATTAGTTTGGATCGATAATAGTGTTTGATTGGTTGATGATAATGCATTTGATTATTTTATGGCTAACTCTATATTCACGGATTTTGATTATTTACACAGCTTCAATTCAAAGTCAAGAGAATTTCATTTAAAATGTTGTTAAAATGATTTTGAGACATTTTGTTGCACACTTCATGATCTGGTCTGTAACATTCAACTAATAGTAAGTTTGAGTGAAAAGAAATTCAGATACAGATTACACTAGTAATCTAGTTGATAGAAAAATTACTAGTGGAACGTGATTTATATTTGGACATTTAGTAACTGCATCGTTTTTCAAAGAAAACATCTGCATATTTTTTATTTCAAATAATTTTCATAAGGCAGACATTTTTCTTATAAAACCCCTTCTAGAAAATCAATTTTTGACCTTGTTTCAGATTAGTCAATTTGAAAATTTGGTTTTATAATTATTTTTGAATATGATTTTAAATGATTACATTGACTAATCTGACTCCCTAATGATTATCGAAAAGATAAGTAGTGATTGAAAAATGATGAGTGTCGTATTCGGTGTCGATTTTCGAAAGTCGAGTCAGGATCGTTATAATTGGTATCAGAACTAGGGTTGAAAATTAGCTCAGAGTATAACACATCAGGTAGCTCATTAGAGATAGGGTGAAGTAGACCCTAGAATGAGTAATCTCTAAGACATCTGTTCGAATGTCTCAGCAAATTCTCTTACTATCCACTGATAGTGAGTATGAGTGCAAGAAGAGGACGAGATAGGGAACAGGGGAGTACCACTATAAATGGTCAATACCCTATGACTACAAGGAAACAATTTTTCCCTATCAATCTCTTTTGTTCAGCATCTCTTTTCAACTCTTTGATGGTTCCTGGTAGATCCAGAAAGAATATTTGATATATTTGCATGGGACATAAACTCCAAATAGGTCAGAATTGTTTGTTTGGATGAATTGGTTGCTTTGGTTGCTATGGTTAATATGTATAATTTAGTTTCTAAACTAAAAGTTTTGAAATTGTATCCATATATCTGTCTATTTTTAGGTTCGGATATGTTTTACGAATGGTTAGTTATTCCTTCAAACTAACCAATGCCCCTGCATACTTCGTAGATCCGGATAACCCGAGTACCTTGTGAAGTGTTAAATAGATTCGTTCTTGTATCTATTGTTAATATTCTGATTTGGTAAGCCAAATGCAAAATAGATATACAGTTGATTTGTTGAAACATTCTTCACCTATCTTTGTGTCTCCCTGGCAAATTTCGAGGACGAAATTTCTTAAGGGGGGAAATCTGTAACGATCCCGGATTTTAACTAAGCTTAAATCAATAATTAATTTAATTTTTGAATAAAAATTGTGAAATTAATTGGTTAATCGATTTGAATTTCTCCAAATTCAAATAAAATAGGTGTTAACTCATCGAAATTGAAATCTTATATATATATATATATATATGTATATGTGCATATATGAGTAGATTTGAATTTATATATATGTGGGATTTGGATTTAAATTATAAGTAAATGGTTTAAAAATAATTTGAATTTATAAATTGTATCTATGTAATTCATTTAGTATGTATTTAATTTCAAAGCATTCTCTTTTAAATAATATGTATTAATACAAATAAAATATACTACAAAAATAATAAAAATCAATATATATCGAGAAATACAAGACAATAAATATTAAGTTAAACAAATAAATAAAATAAATACACATAGTTAAGATTCAAACAACATATTAACCATAGAACTTCATTTCAGATTTCAAAGTAATGCTACAAAGCAAAGAAAATATATTCAAGTATGTAAGCTTGCATAAGAAGACAGTTATATATACATTCAAACAAAATTTGATAAGTATGAAGACTAGGAAATAAAAGACAACAACAATTTATACAAAGATCTCTAGCACACAAATTAGATTTTTTTCAGCCTAGTCAACAAACAAAGTAATAAATATACATTCAAGTATTCAAACATATATATAAATATCTATTAGCTTGCAAATTAAGACAAAGTTTAATTAATGTAGCACACAATAACCTATCATCTCAGCCACCAAAACAACAATATCAGCCAACAAAAGAAAAAAAATCTGCATAGTCATTAGCACAAGGAAAAAATCTCTGGCCATGATTGTACAAATAAAATTATAACACCCTGTAATCTTCTTTTCTATATATCAATCCATCCATCTCAGTTCGTCCATTAAAACTGAGTAACCTCTAAAATGAGCATCATTCAAACTGGGACAAAAATTCAACTTTAAACAACAACCCAAATCAATGCAAACCAGAGATCAAAGAGAAGGCTTCGGCTTGCATTTTCTCAAGTCTATGTCAGAGAAGCTTTTTTTTCTGGAAAACAATGTGAGTAACCTTCACTTTTGAAAACTTAAGTATCTAAATTAGTTTCAAGTTCATATCTGGAAAATATGTATGTTGTTATTCCTGGGTATATATATATATCTGTGTGTGTGTGTGAGTATGTAACTCTTTATATGCCCGTATCTTTGTTACTGTTTTTTTAGACCAGATTTGCAAACAAATCCCAATCTCTCAATATAAGCATAATTTGGATTGAAGATTCAAATATAACTTGGTTGTTTTATGACAAGCTTTAATTTAAAAATTTATTTAAGCTTAAACAACTTAGTATTATCACTGGAAATCAAGAAATCTGAACAAGACTTCAAATTTGTCAAATTTCAAATTTCTTAATTCTTGAATTCAGGATTATAAACTGAATTCTTATTCTAAAATATGATTTTTAAAACAAGAATTGCGATTTTTCATTGAGTATATCAACATCAACTTGTAGATGAACTGAAAATGGATTCTATCCAATTTCCAGCGATCGTAAAATTATTTGATGTTGGAATTTTGCATGAAGCAAGCCTAGTAATCGATAATATCAGGAAAATTGTTAAAAAAAAATTCTACTGAAGGAGATGTTGTATCGAAGAAACTTTAGGGTTTAGCAGTTGTTATTGGTTAAGGTCGGGGATGAGGTGTTTCCTCCACCTCTGGTTGATCGAGCTACGTGGTATTGCAAGGGAGGGTAGTATGGTCAATCAGCGAGGTGAGGCCGGAGCTGCAGCACCTCCGATGGTCAGAGCAAGGTGGGGCTAAGCGATTTGTTGGATGGTCGTATGTTTTAGTTTCGAATGGTAGTCCAGTTTTCGTTGAGGGCTTCGTGGTGCTCGTTCGAAGGCTGAGGTGGCACGTGGGGTCGATCGGCGACATGTTTGTGGTGTCATCGGAGGTGGCATCGTCGTTGATGATCTATGCACGTGCATGACAACATTGGTTTCTGGAGGAATTTGGTTGTGTGGTGACTTGAAGGAGAACCCATGTTTTCCTGAAGTTGGCTCGAGTTTTGGTTTCCCGTGAGTGTCTTGTATCCTGTTATTTTAATTTAACTTAAAATTTACTTACTGGAAAGAAAAAAAGAAGAAAAAGAAGGGTACGTGAGAGAGAGAGAGGGAGGACTCGGGGAATAAGGTAGGAAACTCGAGTGAATACTCGAGTGAAACCTTGGTAATCCCAGGTTTTGGTTTAAACAGGGTTAGTTATGTAAACAAATTCTTGTGTTAACAAAATAATTAATGTTTGGCAATTTAAGACCTTATTACAAGTCTTAATCATTTCTAGTTAAAACTTTAGAATGTTTTTAAAATCTAATTAATACTTTATTTAAGTAGTTAATATAAAACAAGTGTTGGAAGTTAATTAACATTTAAAGTTTTTAATTTAGTAACAATTGATTTATAAAACAAGCGTTGGAAGTTAATTAACATTTAAAGTTTTCAAATTAGTAATAAATTGATTTCAAAAATTTAAAGAAGATTTTTAAAATGTTAATTAAGATAATGATTATTATTAATTGTTTAAAAAGAAAAGGGTGATTAAGAATGGTTAATTAAGTTAAAATTGTAATTAACTAAGTGACTAGAGATTAGTCAATTTGAAATTTAAGATTTGGTTAATTAACAATTAAGTATTTAATTTATTTGTAATTAAGAATTGTAAACCAGATGATTAAAGTTAATTAATTTATAATTAGTAGTCAATCAAGATAATTGATTAAAGAATAATCAATAAAATTTAATTAATTTATCATTAAGAATAGATAATCATTGATTTAAATAAATCAATAAAAATAGTTATGTGGTGAATCCTTCTAAATCACCTTCACTTTAAATTGAAGATGATTGACTATCATCAAATGTTGTATACTGAATTGATATTTATCATCAAATGAGTAATCTCTAAGATATCCGTTCGAATGCCTCAGCAAATTCTCTTACTATCCACTGATAATGAGTATGAGTGCAAGAAGAGGACGAGATAGGGGACAGGGGAGTACCACTATAAATGGTCAATACCCTGTAACAACAAGGAAACAATTTTTCTCTATCAATCTCTTTTGTTCAACATCTCTATTCAACTCTTCGATGGTTCCTGGTAGATCCAGAAAGAAGATTTGATATATTTGCATAGGACATAAACTCCAAATAGGTCAGAATTGTTTGTTTGGATGAATTAGTTGCTTTGGTTGCTATGGTTAATAGGTATACTTTAGTTTCTAAACTAAAAGTTTTGAAATTGTATCCCTATATCTGTCTATTTTTTGGTCCGGATATGTTTTACGAATGGTTAGTTATTCCATCAAACTAACCAATGCCCCTGCATACTTCGTAGATCCGGATAACCCGAGTATCTTGTGAAGTGTTAAATAGATTCGTTCTTGTATCTATTGTTAATATTCTTATGGTAAGCCAAATGCAGAATAGATATTCAGTTTGATTTGCTGAAACATTCTTCATCTATCTTTGTGTCTCCCTAGCAAATTTCGAGGACGAAATTTCTTAAGGGGTGGAATCTATAACGATCCCGGATTTTAACTAAGTTTAAATCGATAATTAATTTAATTTTTGAATAAAAATTGTGAAATTAGTTGGTTAATCGATTTGAGTTTCTCCAAATTCAAATAAAATAGGTGTTAACTCATCGAAATTGAAATCCTATATATATACATATATATATATATGTATGTATGTATGTTTGTATATGTGCATAGATGAGTAGATTTGAATTTATATATATATATGGGATTTGGATTTAAATTATAAGTAAATGGTTTAAAAATAATTTGAATTTATAAATTATATCTATGTAATTCATTTAGTATGTATTTAATTTCAAAACATTCTCTTTTAAATAATATGCATTAATACAAATAAAATATACTACAAAAATAATAAAAATAAATTTATATCGAGAAATACAAGACAATAAATATTAACTTAAACAAATAAATAAAATAAATACACATAGTTAAGATTCAAACAACATATTAACTATAGAACTTCATTTCAGATTTCAAAGCAATATGACAAAGCAAAGAAAATATATTCAAGTATGTAAGCTTGCATAAGAAGACAGTTATACATACATTCAAACAAAATTTGATAAGTATGAAGACTAGGAAATAAAAGACAACAATAATTTATACAAAGATCTCTAGCACACAAAACAGATTTTTTTCAGCCTAGTCAACAAACAAAGTAAGAAATATACATTCAAGTATTCAAACATATATATATATAAATATCTATTAGCTTGCAAATTAAGACAAAGTTTAATTAATGTAGCACACAATAACCTATCATCTCAGCCACCAAAACAACATTATCAGCCAACAAAAGAAAAAAATCTGCATAGTCATTAGCACAAGGAAAAAATCTCCGGCCATGATTGTACAAATAAAATTATAACACCCTGTAATCTTCTTTTCTATATATCAATCACTCCATCTCAGTTCGTCCATTAAATCCGAGTATCCTCTAAAATGAGCATCATCCAAATTGAAACAAAAATTCAACTTTAAACAACAACCCAAATCAATGCAAACCAGAGATCAAAGAGAAGGCTTCAGCTTGCATTTTCTCAAGTCTGTGTCAGAGAAGCTCTGTTTTTTTCTGGAAAACAATGTGAGTAACCTTCATTTTTAAAACTTAAGTATCTAAATTAGTTTCAAGTTCATATCTGGAAAATATGTATGTTGTTGTTCCTGCGCGCGCGTGTGTGTGTGTAACTCTGTGTATGCCTGTATCTTTGTTCCTGTTTTTTTTAAGACCAGATTTGCAAACAAATCCCAATCTCTCAATCTAAGCATAATTTGGATTCAAGATTTAAATATAACTTGGTTGTTTTATCACAAGCTTTAATTTAAAATTTTATTTAAGCTTCAACAACTTAGTATTATCATTGGAAATCAAGAAATCTGAACCAAACTTCAAATTTGTCAAATTTCAAATTTCTTAATTCTCGAATTCAGGATTATAAACTAAATTCTTATACTAAAATATGATTTTTAAAAAAAGAATTGTGATTTTTCATTGAGTATATCAACAGCAACTTGTAGATGAACTAAAAATGGATTCTATCCAATTTCCGGCGATCGAAAAATTATTTGATGTTGGAATTTTGCATGAAGCAAGCCTAGTAATCGATAATATCAGGAAATTGTTAAACAATTTTTCTATTGAAGGAGATGTTGTATCGAAGCAACTTTAGGGTTTAGCAGTCGTTTTTGGTTGAGGTCGTGGATGAGGTGTTTCCTCCACCTCTGGTTGATCGAGCTGCGTGGTATTGCAGGGGAGGGTAGTATGGTCAGTCGGCGAGGTGAGGCCGGAGCTGCAGCACTTCCGATGGTCAGAGCAAGGTGGGGCGAAGCAATTTGTTGGATGGTCGTATGTTTTAGTTTCGAATGGTAGTCCATTTTTCGTTGAGGGCTTCATGGTGCTCGTTCGAAGGCTGAGGTGGCACGTGGGGTCGGTCGGTGACATGTTTGTAGTATCGTCGGAGGTGGCATCGTCGTTGACGATCTATGCACGTGCACGACAACATTGGTTTCTGGAGGAATTTGGGTGTGTGGTGACTCGAAGGAGAACCCATGTTTTCCTAAAGTTGGCTCGAGTTTTGGTTTCGCGTGAGTGTCTTGTATCCTGTTATTATAATTTAACTTAAAATTTACTTATTGGAAAGAAAAAAAGAAGAAGAAGAAGAAGGGTACGCGAGAGGGAGAGAGGGAGGACTCGAGGAATAAGGAAGGAAACTCGAGTGAATACTCGAGTGAAACCTGGGTAATCCCAGGTTTTGGTTTAAACAGGGTTAGTTATGTAAAAAAATTCTTGTGTTAACAAAATAATTAATGTTTGACAATTTAAGACCTTAATACAAGTCTTAATCATTTCTAGTTAATACTTTAAAATGATTTTAAAATCTAATTAATACTTTATTTAAGTAGTTAATATAAAACAAGTGTTGGAAGTTAATTAACATTTAAAGTTTTCAATTTAGTAACAATTGATTTATAAAATAAGTGTTGGAAGTTAATTAACATTTAAAGTTTTCAAATTAGTAATAAATTGATTTCAAAAATTTAAAGAAGATTTTTAAAATGTTAATTAAGATAATGATTATTATTAATTGTTTAAAAAGAAAAGGGTAATTAAGAATGGTTTATTAAGTTAAAATTGTAATTAACTAAGTGACTAGAGATTAGTCAATTTGAAATTTAAGATTTGGTTAATTAACAATTAAGTATTTAATTTATTTGTAATTAAGAATTGTAAACTAGATGTATGAAGTTAATTAATTTATAATTAGTAGTCAATCAAGATAATTGATTAAAGAACAATCAATAAAATTTAATTAATTTATCATTAAGAATAGATAATCATTGATTTAAATAAATCAATAAAAATAGTTATGTGGTTAATCCTTCTAAATCACCTTCACTTTAAATTGAAGATGATTGACTATCATCAAATGTTGTATACTGAATTGATATTTATGTTTGTGATTGTGATACTGCGTGATGTGAATTACTTTATGCAGAACTGTGATTTGTGATTTGTTTCTGCATATATATGTGAAAACCCCTTTGCCGGTAAAACGGCGTTTAAATTTCGATGCGACAGGAAGTTAGATTCCATTTGGTTATCCGAAACCCACATCGAATCGTAATAGTAAATCTCTGTGATTAATAAATTTACTTTATCTATGAATCTGTGAATGAAAATAAGCGTTATAGGTTATACCGCTTATCGATATTGGCATATCTGTGATGATTGATGTTGTGCACTATTGTGTAAAACCCCTGGACTACACTTACACACACACAAATATGGATTGCACGTGGAAATTGGTTAAGTCGCAGATTTATGAAATAGTTTTGAATTTGAATTTTGAATCCAAATAGTTTTGGAAATGGATTGGGATTAAAGTGAAAAGTTTTTGGAATGGAATTTCAAAGATAAAAATTTATTTTTGAATAACCTGATTACTCCTTGAAGTTTAAATAAATTGATTTAAATTTGAATTCAGAATTTAAAACTGAATTCTATGATTTGAAACTAGGGACTAAAGATGTTATACAAGTTTATATGGGTTAAACCATTTTAAAGATATTGATTTGGGAATTGGAATTTAAATTCAAAGGCTTTAATTCGTGCAAATATAATTGGATTCTTCCGAAACGAAAACTGTTTGTTTTTAGATAATAAAAGCTTTCACATAAGAAATGAACATCCAATTTGTGTTAAAAGGAATTTCAAGTTTGAAATGAAAATGATTTCCAAGTGATGGAAATGATTTGAAAGCTATAAGTTAAATCTTTGATTTAAATATTTAATGAGTTAATCCAATCGAAATAGAAATTGTTTTGGAAATCTATGAATGGATCTTTGTGAAACTGGGTGAACTTTATGGAATAAATCTTTTTGTTTAAAGATTTAAAATGGTAATTTGTTTTACCATTTGAAGAAAGGTTTTAGGCTTCTTTGAAGTTGTGACTTAACTGAAATCCCATATGCATATATTTTTAAATATTGCGCTCATTATTCGGTTTAGCCGGGAGAGGACCTTTGTGTCATGTAACCCATTCCGAATAATGATACGACGTTATGGATAGCATTTGAAGACCGGTGTTGAAGACCGGGTATTTGGATAGGATAACCTATCGATTGTCTCTGCACCGGCTGATCCCCGGTATGGAGATTCCCTAAGTGATGGGAAGTCTGATCGGGAATATGGATACCCAGATTGCAAGGGCTTCTTCGGAAGTGCCATCGGTTTTGTTCGAACCCGGAACAGACTTGTATGGTTGTATGTTTGACAGTACACTTTGAGATATAAAGCAGATTTCTTTCAAATACATATCTGTTGTGGGGGAGAATTATTCTCTTAGCTTAACACCCTTCTCTGAGACGTACGAGCTCAGAGGTTATGTAGTTGAAGGTTATCAATGATATACTCCCAATTTGATAGTGTGACATGCTAAGTGCTGCTGTGTGTTGATGATCATTTATGATGAGAGCATGGCTTTTGTATAAAGCGTAGCTTTGTGGACGAGACTGCATCAGGACCTCACACCTCGAAAATGGTCGAAACAGGAAAGATGCGGCAATGTTATGAGGGTCGCGCCCTTTAGGGTGTGTCATTCCCTTCTGGTAAAGGGTGGTATCGTGGTATGGAGCCCAGATATTTACCTATGTAGTGGCTTTAATCTCATTTACTGTGTGGTTGTTGCTTTGTGGTTTAGAGGCGTCTCGGATAAAGGTCCCAAAGGACCGGGGGATGGCATACTCGTGTAGTAGTAACTAGTTACAGAGGTAACCCGGCCTTGTGTTGGCAGAGAGCTGGTTAAGTTCTCGGGACATCCCGCCAGAGGCGTACCCATGGACAGTGGGAAGTTCCTTAGCCTGACCATTTGTTGGAAATCCAAACAAAACAATACACGCCCTGTACGGTTTTAGTTGTATAACCTGCCATTTACTTATGGTGGCGCCCCACTGTTTAGATGGTAACTATAGTAGGCATAGTGCGAAATGCCTATGCTGGCTAAGATTTATATTATACTTTCGAAATATTTTCTACACCATGCACTAATAATAATATCTAGAAATTTTCTCGTATCAAGCATATTTGACTATCATAAGGAGAAATCTCCTCCAATTATGTGTTTGCATTGTGTGTGTGGCGGGAGGCCTTATGGTAGTTTCATTTTCCAAAAAGCATTGTGAATTTATTTTAAATTCTTTTGTTGTCTATTTTAAAGAAAAACCAAATGTTTTTGTTTACTCATATCAGTCCCATGACTGACCTATAGTTTATTGTTCCTTTCCTAAACTCTGGGTGCCCACAATTTTTCCACACGGGTAGTCTAGAGTTGGGTTTTTCAGATAGTCAGGTTTAGTAGATTATCTGGAGTTACTCCAGTCTTTGGATCACGACTGCACTTGCTTATCGTTGAGAAACATGATGTTGGTTCGAGCTAGCTTTGGATTAGAGCATAGGATTTGGGGATGCATTCTATTGAAGATATTCTTTCCGCTGTGTATTGTATCTCTGATGGTATTGATATATGTTCTATCATTTTGTTGTATCATATTATATCAGATATTGTATCTGTCATTGTATCAATGTTATATACATTGATATTCTTTTTCTTCCGCTGTGTTGTACTTAATGGTGTTATAAGCTC
Source organism: Allium cepa (assembly GCA_030765085.1). Classification (NCBI taxonomy): domain Eukaryota; kingdom Viridiplantae; phylum Streptophyta; class Magnoliopsida; order Asparagales; family Amaryllidaceae; genus Allium; species Allium cepa. Next base: position 444,583,772 of record CM060943.1, on the reverse strand, counting down.
CGGCGAACCAGATTCGACGTTTGAATCTGCGGCATTTGAATATGAGTGTCGTATTTGGTGCCGATTTTCGAAGGTCGAGTCAGGATCGTTATAAAAGTAAATCGAGATATGAAACTAAACCAAAACAATTGAAACTAAAAAAAATTCAAGCAAACAAATTGTTTTTGGCCTTTTTTTGTTTTTTGTGTTTCAAAATAAAAATGAAAACTTTAAAATAAATGAGTTTATAAACTCCACACCCGCAGCCTACAAACTAGAAGCCCAAGACCAGTCCTCTCTCAGTGAAAACAATTAAAATACGAAGAAAAGAGAAAAAAATTAACTTTCAAATTAAGAGAACGCAAACAAAAACTAAAGGACTATGCGAATTGGCTTTGGTTGTTGACTCGACGATTGGGGTTGCAAGTTCGCGTTCAAGGAGATGGATTGGAAATCGCGGTTGGAGTTTGTGGCGATTTGTATGGCAGGAGATTGGAGGAGTTCTGGAAGGTAAGTCGTGATTTTAGGCTGTGGCGAGAGTCGCGTGGGATTGTTCAGTGATGTTTGGGGTGGTTCGCAAGTTGTAGATGGACTCAACGATTTTCACGATGGTATGTAACAGCAAGGGAATGTTAGCAGTGGTTTGTAAGGAGAAAGATGAAGCTTCTGCAGTGGAATGAGACAATGAAACAGTGGCAGGTGTATATGTGCACAGCTGATATGCATAGGAGATTGTGATATTGGGTTAATGTAGTAGTATCAGTTGTTGATCTGGGTCTTTTGTTTTGTATTGGGCTGCAGTTGTGTTTGGGCTTGTGTGTACAAAGTGTTGGTGATAATTCTCTGTTGTATATATATACAGAGGTGATTTTGTAACTGAAGAATGAGAAAAAAATTCAGAAATAAAATTGTTCTTCTTTGATATTGATGCTGTTGCCATTAGTGATAATTGATCTTACTAATCTTTGTATTTTTTGCTTATTCCTGTGACTATATGTTTCAGTTTTATGATATATGCTCAAGTTCAGATGAGAATTGATCTCTGCAATTTGATGGTATCAGTTTTTCATATATTTGTTTTTAGTTGATTTGCTTTTATCTGTTCAAGTTTCTCTATATGCAATATAATCTTTGTTCTTGAATTTGACAATAGATATTTCTTGATCTATATTCTGTTGTTATCAAATACATCACTTATCAACATTACAGTCTTGTTGAATTTTCATATGTTCTCTGCTGCAAATTATTTCACAAGTTCTTGATCATTCATGTGCAATATATTTCCATTCTTGAATCTGTCCTCAATTTGCCTGTATCCATAATACCATGTTTTGGTATTCATCAAATTGGAAATCAGTATTTCCAGTTATAAAATCTGGCAAGTAATTTGTCAACTTCATTTTCTTGGCTAAATTCATTGTACAAATTTTCTGTGCATCAACTTTAAGGTAAAACCTGCTGTTCTTGCAGATATCAATCTCGTATTTGGTATAAATTTGTATAACTGACATTTTATCTTTCATAAACGTTGATCTTTCAATTTTCTGTAATTCAATACATAAGTTCTTGATCCCTGTTAATGCATTGTCCCCTTCTTGTCCAAGTAAGGGTTCAAATTTATCATTTCTTGGTTCAATAACTCATCTCTTACACAAATTCACCTTCAGACCTTCACTTCTTGCTGTGTGCATGTAACTGTGCACAGATTTTGTATCAAAGTGCATTTTTGTTCAGTTTCTTCTCCTTCCTGCATATTAATTTCCCACTTCATCAAACACATTATTCATCATCAGTAAATTCACCATTCCATCATGAGCAAGGAAACAAACCCACCATGCTCTTCCATGGTAGGTAGTTGAGGTAGTAGAATTTTACAGTCGCGATTTTGATTCGAGGCGAAGCTGTCGACTGGAGTTTGGGTGTGTGGATGGTGCGGTTGTTTGATTGAGGATCTTCGTGAGTGGTTTCAGGGGATCGAAGTCGCGGCGGTTCCTGGCAATGGGGAGATGCGATTGGAGATGGGTTGGTGGTTGAATTGGCAATTGTTTTGAGGTGGCGATTAGGATTCTGGTTCGAGGCGGTTGTAGAAGTTTGTGGATTTGGTTGTGGTTCTATTATAGGCGATGAAGCAGGTTATTGTGAATTTGGGATTGCGTTTTTGCTGAAGTAAGCGGCAAGGGGATATCAAGGCGATTGCTCGTGCCGAAGCTTTGAAATTGTGAATTGCAACGTTGTAGGGAATTGTTGTAGTGTCGGAGGGTTGTGGAGCTGTAGGGATTTAGGCGTTTGATTTGGGGATTGATGTGGCAGGGTTCGAACAGAGTTGTATGAAGATGTGGTGGCAGGGTTCGAACAGAGTTGTATGAAGATGTGGTGACCGGTATGACTTGCGATATGGTTGAGAATGATTAGTGATGTTTGAGGAGTTGAAATGTGGTCTGTGCACTATGATGCTGCACAGTTTATTTATTTATTTATTTATTTATTGGTAGAGATGTTCTATGAAAGGAAGGAGATGTATGTTGGTGGTATGAAGGTTGTTTATATATGAAGGTATGTTGGTGGTACAAGATTACGTTTGATGGCAATTTAAAACAGTATAAAGAAGGATAATGATGCACAGAGAAAAGTGAATGTACGGGTTATGGAGGAGGAGCACTATGCAATTGTATTGAAACGGTGCTTGGCAGTGTGGTAAGAAGGTAAGGTAGATGATCAAGTACTAAGGTGATGAAACAGTGACAGAGAACATGTAAATGCAACAGTGACAGTATTCAACAGTTTGTAAACAGAAATAAAAATGTAACAGAGAATGGCCGATGTGATTGTAAAACAGCAAAGAACATGTAAATTCAAACTGTAAATGAAAGGAAATAAAATATTTTTGTTTTTCAAATCGTGTATTTTTTTAATAGAAATGTTAGTAGAAAAACAATACCAAGCAAACAAATCAAAATGAAAGCAAAATTGACACAACAAACATACAACAAATTTCTTTTTTAATTGAAAATTAACACACAAATGAAAACACACAAAAATCGAACAAAAATAATTCAAAAAATATAAAATTAAAATCAAAACAATTCCCCAACAACGGCGCCAAAAAATCGTTTAATGAAAAATTTTCTATTGAGTTAGAAAAATGCCGATAAATTTTGAATTAATTTTAACCGCAAGCGCACGGCCAATTTTAGTACGCGGCGAGTATGGATCGATCCACGGGGAATTTTTAAGATTTTAAAATTTCCAATTCAATCAAATTAGACTAAAATGAGAGAAAATTGTTAACTACAAAAAAAGAAGCTAAAGCTAGAATTGAAATGTGATTTAAAAAATATTGGACTAGAGAACAATTTAGGGATAAATCCACTCTCACATTTTTGTAAATCAACAAACAATAATTTATGATCTCTAGTTTTGATATTAAATGAAATAATTGTTGCATTTATCATAAGTATGGTTTATTTATGTTATTAATTAACATAACTTAAACCATCAAACTATAGTGCAACAAATAAACCACTTGTAAAATCTCATGATGATGTAAATTGTATTTATGTTGTATAAGAATAGCTCATTTGTAAAAGCAACATAAGCTATCAAACCCACTTGTATAAACTTACATCAAAATTCACTTTCATGAAGCACAAATAAAGAGATTATAAATCATAAAGATGTTGAAATTACATAAAGTTAGAGAGCTTCATTATCTCTAAATTGAAGGGGTTTAACTACTCATTTGTGTTATCAAATCAACACTTGTAAATTTCAACATTAAAAAGCAAAGAATTGAAAACTAAGCAAAAGTAGAAAGAGAGATTAGCTACTAACTAATTGCATAAAATTAAAGCTACATTACTTGCATGAATGTAAATCTAAGCTATAAACATTAAAAGAAAGAGAGCATAGAAGAAAACATTAACGTAAAAGCAAAGAAAAACCTGTAGAAAAGAAAAGAGAAAGAGGCTTGGAAGCCATTTTTATTTCATAAAACATTGACATTACAACTTGTTTCTTCATTTCCTAACTAATGTGAAAGAGTATAAGATATTTACACGTACATAAGAGGACTATTTATATATGCATGAAACCATAATATAATTTTTAGGATGCTTCCAAAAATGTCCTTTAGGAAGTGTGAGCACTAAGAAACCATTAGCCACTAATTAATCCCTCATTAAATGTGCATGAAGCTCTAACCTTCACTTAGTTGTCCATTAGCATCTAATTGTAGATTTAGGTAAGTGGGTGGGGCCCTCCATGATCATGGTCTTGAATTATTTCTCTCTTGTTTCCTTTGTATTCATTGTGCATGCATGTATCTTCATAAAAGCCTCTTCATATGCATCAAATTCCTATAAAATTCATCAAAAAATGTCCAAGTGAAAATTCTCAAATTGGCACATGCACAAAAATGACCATTTTCACCTGAATGAAGATGAATATATAATGATTTGAAAACAATTGAATTTTGGTTTTAAATATTTAGAATGCCCAAATATGATATTTATTTAAATAAAAAGAGATAAAATATGGTGTGTGTGTGTGTGTGTGTGTGTGTGTATGCACGTTTACGTCCACATCAGAAGGGATCATATTCGCTCTTGTATGCAAGTTCTTGGGATCGGATGCTAAAGTTTGGACTCAGGTTAGCCAAAATGGTCGATCCCTCTCTCGAAGCCTATATAATCTATCGCTCTCTCGAAAGCCAAAATGGTCGATCCCACTTTAGAAGCCTAGATGGTCGATCCCTCTCTCAAAGACCAAAATAGCTGATCCCTTCAATCTTAACTGCAATCGACCCCTTAGCCTAAATGACCGAACCCTCACCAAGGCAATTCAGCCGATCCCTAAATACATATACATGCTCAATACTGAATCCCTCTAGCATCTATACTGATTGCTCCAAAAGGTGTGTGTGTATATCGATACCTCTGTAAGGTATATATACCGATCCCTCTTTAAGGTATATATACCAATCCCTCTGTAAAGCATATATACCTATCCCTCTACAAGGCATATGTACCGATCTCTCTACAAGGTATATATACCAATCCTTCTGTAAGGTGTATATATCGATCCATTAGCAAAAATGATTGATCCCTCGTATGATCGATCCCTCCATATTACATATCCCTCCATATGACCGATCCCTCCATATTACTGATCCTTCTTTATTATTGATCCCTTATATGACCGCTCCCTCTATATGATCGATCCCTCGTATGATTGATCTCACCGTATGACCGATCCCTCCATATTACCGATCCCTCGTATGATCGATCGCTCCATATGACTGATCCTTACATATTACCAATCCCTCATATGGTCGGACTATTCACTGCTGATCCCTATGTCACGTTCGTCTAGAACCAAATCGTATACAACTAATCCCTCACCATGGCAATTCATCCGATCCCTGTATGGACCAGGTATGATCCATATTTTAAAGAATGGATTGGGTACGATCCATTTTTTGGGTAAGATGCACCCGAACCCATACCGCAGCGTAGTGCCCCCACTTTTTGGATTGCGAAACTCTACTTAAAGACGGTGCATTCTATCCGCTTCCATTACATCCGATGACTGACCGAGGCATAGGGGATCAAGCAGCAGCTGTTGAATTACAACCAAGACAAGGAACTACTACTCAAACGGTACACCCAAAGGTTGGAGAACCAAGATGCTGGGATCAGTTACTAGATCAGGCTTCTAGGGTAGATTACTTCTCTCAACTAACCAACTTCAGAATGCCTACTTGCTACCTATGATATAATGACTTGTAAGATGACCGCCCTACGTTGCTTATTATGCCATCTCAAAGTGAAGCTATCCATCATCAAAGTCGAACTTGAAGTAGTTACCCATTTGACTCGAAGCAAACCAAGGAAGTTCTGGCCTAAGGTCAAACTCGAGAAAAGCTAAGATTTTCTCCAAGCAAATAGAAAATTTTCTTGGGTCAGACTCCAAGTAAACTATCACCAATCCGTCACACGTTAGACAATCATGCATACAACATTAACAAGCATCAAAAACAGCTATAAGTTGAAAATGGATCGGATTAACGATGACTAGATCATTTCCCCCAGTCGAAGCCCATTCACTGAAGTCATTCAATATGCAAAATATCCCAAGAGATTCAATATGCCAACTATGCTGGCATATTCTAGAAACACAGACCCTCAAGAGCATCTTATGAAATATGAAGGGCACATGAATTCCATTAGAGCGATGAACGTAATTAAATGCTGATTATTTCTCATTTCCTTGGGGGAGTAGCAATCGATCATGTGATTTACGCGATCACTGCCCAGGTCCACCTCCTCGTTTAATCAGCTGGCTAAGAAGGTCACCGAGCAATTCAGAATGCATGCGACTCGCTCCAAGGATGCGATGTTGTTATCCCTAACTTATCCGAAGCGCCAAGCGAGCTGCTTAAAGACTTTTGGAAGAGATTTAATACCTATGTTACAAAAGTGAGAAATCCCAGGGAGAATATCATACCGATGACATTGATAAGAGGAATCAACTTCGAGACACACTTTGGTGATTAGTTACTTGGAGAGCCTCATATGACCTTGAATCATTTGTGTTACAAAGTGAACCAAAACCTAAGCAAGGAGGAGGTAGAGAAGACTAGGAGAAAGAACGATGCAGGCTCGTTGGCTGAAGGAAGTTAAAGCGAGGACAACATTAAGGCATTAGATAAGGACTCAGATTCCAAGAGATGACCGAGGATCCAAAAATCCGACTCATATACTCCTATGAACGAATTCAATCAAAAACATTTACTTGAGGACTCACGACTTGAACTAGTACTGAAAACTAACCTCGAGAGTCCACCGAAACCCTAAAGAAATACGAAAAATGTTGTATATTTCAAGATACACACGATCATAACACCAGTGATTGTAGACACCTCCGAGATGTGATCGGAAAGCAGATCTGAAAAGGAAAGCTTCAACAATATGCGCAATCCCCATAGAATGGTGGTAGGGAACATCCGTACCTTACCAATAATAACCTTTGATTATCAATTGGACCACCTAGGGTCAACTTCCAGCTGAGGAGGGCTAGGGCAAAGTGGAATAGCGAGCATTCGGCTTTTCTTCACTTATCAATAAGATTTATTTCATTTTAAATTATGTTGTAAACTACAACCAACTTAAACTAAACTACTTCCAAACGATGCAGGTGATCAAGTAATTAGATTTGGGTGCCAATCAACATGGAGACCATGATCGGACCTATCGAGGATCATCAAGATGAGCATGATTATATCGCTCATCAGCCACCATATGCCCCTGATTTGTTGGGAAGGAATCGAAATGGAAAATGGGTGCGACTCGACCATCCACTTCCAAATCTGTGCTTCAATTCTAACAGAACACCTATGCCTTACGAAGAGCCCGACAAGGTCAAAATCTAATACAAAGTGGACATGACTAACCGTCCACTCATCAACCTCCACACTGGACTTGGAAAACAAAGAAAGACTTAGAGTGGATGCAACCCAACCATCCACTCCCCAGCTTATACTTGAAGTTCGCCAAAATACTTATGCTTCTCCTGAAGCTCAACATGACAAAGTTCCAACTAAAGTGGATGCAATTTGACCGCCCACACATTACTCCTACCCTGGATACAGAAGGCAGTTCGAACGCTCGATTTAAAGTAGGCATGACTGACTGCCTACTCATCAACCACCGCCCTCAACACGTGGACACAACTGTGCTTAAGGTAGATATGATTTGATCCTCCACTCGAAAATTCTCTCCATTGACTTACCGGGAAGAGTATGAAACAGAAAGGTGGATGTGGTTCGACCATCCATTGACCAACTCCGGTCCCTAGAGCGCAGACTGGAGTATAAAAATCAAATGGATGTGACTGACCATCCATCATAAAACTCTCGTCCTCAGTGTGTGGATCGAAGTATAAACACAAAAATGTAGACGTGGTTCGATCGTCCATCGATTAACTTTGGTTCCCAGAGCGCATACTAGAGTATAAACATCAAATGGGTGTAGCTGACCACCTATCATAAAACTCTGCTCCCCAGTGTACGTACTGGAGTATAAACACAAAACTATGGACGTGCTTCCACCGTACATCGATCAACTCGGGTTCCCAAAGCGCGGATCAAAGTATAAACATCAAACAAGTATGACTGACCATCTATCATAAAACTATGCTCCCCAGAGTGTAGATCGGAGTATAAACATAAAATGATGGATGCAGTTCGACCGTCCATCGATCGACTTTAGTTCCTAAAGCGTGGACCTGAGTATAAACATCTAACACTATATGACTGGCTACCCATCATAAAACTTTGCTCCCCATAGCGCTGACTGGAGTATAAACACAAAAAGGTGGACGCGATTCGACCGTCCATCGATCAGCTCTGGTTTCCAGAGCATGGACTGGAGTATATATATCAAACCGGTGTGGCTGACCACCTATCATAAAACTCTAGTCCCAGAGCATTGACCGGAGTGCAAACACAAAAAGTGGATGCAGTTCAACCATTCGCTCCTCAACTCTTGCTATTTACTTAGGGGTAGAATAGCACACTCATCTTACTCCCAAGGCTCAGTAGAAAATGGATACAAATGGATGTGGACGTGGTGTGACCATCCATGCATCGAGTCATGCCATTATGCAGGGGGGGTTTAAGATCCTAAGCCTAAATTGGGCACGGTTCGATCATCCAATCCAAAGAGGATGTGATATGTCCATCCATGACCTAGTTTGCACCTGATGTATGGTGAACTCCCCAAGCCTTTCCCGCACATTGGCATGCCCAAAATCCAAAGCAAGACATGGACGTGGTTCGACTGTCCAGCAAATAACTCTGGTCCCCCATTATGGATTGGAGTATAAACACAAATTGGATGCGGTCCGACCACTTGCCAATAATCTCTTATCCCCATAGTGCGGATATGAATATAAACAAATAGACGAGTGCAATTCGACCACTCCATATTCCATAAACTCCAACTTGAAATCGATAACAGGAGTATAAACTCGCCACGGATGGAATTCGGCCGACTACGAACTAATTTTGTTAACCTAAGAATGGGAATGAGAGTACAAACTACTACAAGCCAAATATGACATCTTACTATAGCTCCGGTTGGGTGATCTTTACAACTTATAGCAACGAGAGCAAGAAAAAAACCAATCCAAATGATGTCCTTTGATCCATCAAGAGGAGTATGAAACCGAATGACCATGACCCGACTGCACTTGAGCCAACTTTATCCTTAGATCAGGTGGGAGAATATGAATCAAAATGGATGCGACTGACCGTCCAGCTCTGAATGAATGCGAAACGACTGTTCATTCATTGAATCTTACCATAATCTTACTAGAAGAGCAATACGAAATGAATGTGACTCGAAAGTCCACAAACTAATCCTTACCCTTGGTCCGGCAGGGAGAGCATCAATCATTGATTGTACATGATTTGCCTTCCTTATTATTGACGTATGCCCCAGACGTCGGGGTACAAGTAAGAAACAAAATGAATGTAAACTGACCATTCATCGATCAACTCTAAGTCTTTGGAGCTTAGGTGGGAGTATAAACATGACTAGGACGAGACTCGACTGTCCATGTAGTACGTTTATCAACTTGACATTGGGGGTAGAAGTATAATCATCCAAAGACTAACTTTGATGGCTCAATACTATGACTCATACCCGGTGTTTACGATGACTCGAGGCTACGATCGAAAGGATGCCTAAAGATAGAATTGTCAAATCGATGCCCAAGCTCATTAACAAATGATCATCATTCCAACCCGAACAATGAGTAATAGATCGTGAGTACACTGAATGGAAAGCGCGCTATTCAAATATACAATACTAAACTCTACTTGATGTTTGAATTGTCACTCCTTTAAGCCCGATCTTTAACCATCGCAGATAATCATTAAAAGCATCTAAAACCCGTCACTATTAGACTCAAGAACTTATGACAAGACTCTAGGATTTGACCAGAGTAACCATCGTCACTAACCATCCCAACCATATTTCACGTTGATTGTTACGCGATAGTTACATTTGAACTCAAGGAAGCCAAGACCGCAACCGTAGAGTTGACAATCGACATTACAGTTAGCCATGGTGACCTATCATGGGTACTAAAGATCAGATCATAGCTTAGTGCAACTATGAAGAAGGAATTAGCTGGCTTTCTCCGAATGAATTTTGATGTGTTCGCTTGGACCCATGCTGACACGCATGTGATCTCACCGACTATCATGAGCATTGCATTGAATATCCACTCGAGGCATGTCCCAATGAAACAAAGCAATGCGGCATGGATCTAGAGGGATTTGCTACACATAAAGAGAAGGTGGATAAACTCAAAAATGATAGTTTACCCATAATGCCCTCTACCCGAAATGGGTATCCAATCCAGTTCTTATGAGAAAAGCTAATAGAAAGTAGCAGTCAAGCATCGACTACTCAGAACTGAACAAGGCGTCCCCGAAAGATCGCTTTCCACTTCTAAGGACCGACCAACTGGTAGATTCAACCGCCAGATATGAACTGCTTTCATTCATGGATGTGTACTCCGAATACAACCAGATTTCGATGCACGCCCTCAACCAGGAGCATACAACTTCATGACCAATCTAAGGCTATATCGTTCTGCTGTGATGCATTTTGAACTAAATAATGCCGAAGCTACTTACCAGAGACTGGTCAATAGGATTTTCAAAGACCAGGTTGGGCGATCGACAGAAGTATATATGAGTGATATGCTCATGAAATCACGGCGATCGAATAACCGCATCGATGACTTAGCGTGGATGTTTAGTGTTCTATAAAAATATGGAATGAAACTAAATCCCTCGAAATGCTGGTTCGGCATTGTGTCAATGAAATTTCGGGGTTTCATCATTAACTATCATAAAATCGAAGCCAATCCTGAGAAGATTCGGATAATTCGAAACATCCAAGTGCTAAAAACGATTAATTGAGTATAGAGCTTAAATAAGAAGGTTGTCGCCCTAAGCCGCTTCATCTCCAGGACCATCAACAATGTATTCCTTTATTCGACTTGATCAGGAGAGGTAAGAGGAACTTTGAATGGGCGTAGGATTGCATAGATATATTTCAAGTTTTGGTAGATCACTTAAAGAGACATCCGATCATATCCATGCCACTGGATTGTGAAAACTTGTACATCTATTTAGCGGTATCGGTGCACACCATAAGTGCCACACTATTACATAAAGAGAATCAGATAAAAATGCTAGTGTATTATGTTAGTAAGCGATTGATAGGTGCTGAGAGAAACTACCCAAAGTTGGAAAAGCTCGTGAACAACCTTTTGATCGTGTCATGAAAGCTTCGCCCTTACTTCTATGCTCACCCCATAAACGTCTGCACCTTACAGCCATTATGACAAGTCTTACATCAACTTTAGACATCTAGAAGGTTGCTCAAATGAATATTGGGCTAAGTGAATTTGATATCACTTATCTCCCTCGAAGAACTATCTAGGGACAAACATTAAAAGATTTCATAGTTGAATTCATTGCATTAGACGACAATCTAAAGAGTAATGGAGAACAAACCAACCGATGGAAAATGTGCACAGATGGAGCATCCAATGATCGATGTTCTGGTGCCAGAATTATGTTAATGACTCTTAAGGAACGATCGATCTGCTACGCCCTGAAACTCGACTTCCCTACAACAAATAACAAGCTAAGTAGGAAGCCTTGATTGCCAGGTTCAAACTTGCTAAAGAACTGGGAGTGGAAACTTTACATATCTTTTTTGATTTCGGGTAAGTAGTATGCCAAGTCAGGGAAGACTATCTTACTAGGAGGCAGCGTCTTACTCCTTATCTCAGTTGGGTCTAAGAGCTACTGGCCGACTTTAAGTTTTACACCATTACACACATCCATAGAAAGTAAAATGAAAAAACTGAGTCACTAGCCAAGCTGGCCAATTTTGGGGATGCGTAGCAAATAGACTTGTCCTGATTGAAGCTTTTAACATTCCAAGCATTGATAATGGAGATCGACTAGATATTGGAGACGTAGTTAGAAAAGGAGTCATGGATGACTCCTTTCAAAAACTGTCTACAATGGGGATCCTTCATAGATGAAGGAATGAAAAACAACATATCCTCCCCAAATGTAACGAACAAGAATTTCACTAATTCGAAATTGGAATATTTAGTTGATTTTAAATATTCACACGTTAATTTTATAAATTAAATAACTCATATTTCGAATATAATGATTTAATTGGATAATTAAATTAGTTAATTTAATATTTGAATTAGAATGATGTTAATAAAAAATTAAAATTGATTTAATGGTTAATTTATAGAAATTGGAAGTTTTAATATATGATTAACGTGTGAAAATAGTCATTTTTAACAGTGTCTCAGATTTGGATGAAACTAGTTTCATTGGATCCATAATAGTTAGTTATTATAAGATTTCAAATTTCATGTCAATCGGACTTACGCTTTGATCGTAGGAAGCTGAAACGCATAGAAATTTATTTATGTAAATCTAATACAAATAATTCGATTCAGAAACCTACCTTCTAAATACGATAGAATTGGCTCCCAATATATGTTCCATTGTGTTCAGAATAGGGGTAAAACATTATAAATGTTAGACGATATGCTTCGTTTGGAGTTCGAAAAATTTGACGATTAATAGTGTCGCCAAAATTTGCTATAAAGACTTTTAATTGCCAAACCCTAGCGCATCTAAACCCTAGCTACCACTAATATTCAATGGTCGAAAATAGCCAATATTCTTCCTCAATTTTTGATCAATCCATCCACTTTCATCAAAAACCTCCAACTATAATATTGTAGAGTACGATAAGATCTACAAGATCAATGGCTACAATCGAATTTGGAGCAGAGGATCGGTGTGGATCTCGTTGCCAAGGTCATGCATTTCGGTACGTTTTTTGAAGCAATGATGAGGTTGGGTGGTGCGTTCTCTGGCCAAGGAGAAGCTCACACAGGCATGTCATCTAAAGGTTGTTGATCGATGTCACGATGGACGATGGAGGCAGGTGAGTTGGTCAAAGGCGAGGTGGTTGGGTTCGGTTACATGCTAGATTACTGGAGCACGAACGAGAGGGGATAAAGAGAAAAGTCTCGGTCGTGATTTGCTAGGGAGGAAATGAACGGCCCAGATTAAGGTTGATAATGATAATAATAAGTGTGTAAATTATATTTTAAAATCGTATAATCTTCTAAAATTCATAACTTTGTCGTTCGATGTTCGTTTCGCATGAAATGAATTGCGTTGGGTTCATATTCACGAACATACGCGATAGAGCTAGTTTGGATGGATTTGGAGCTACAAGGAATTTTCGGTAATTTTATTCTGAATAAAGTGCTACAATGATTACTGCAAGCAATGTGAGTAAAACTCACTCTCTCTATCTCGCTTATATTTTTATACAAGTGAGAATAAATTTATTTTGTGTTGTTTGATGATTGTCTGGATGTTATGCTATAGTAGTTAGTAGTTGGATATTTTTCTGCCTATTGGAGCGGATGAGACCCCATATGTTTCCATGTATGAGCGGATGACCCTTTGTAGGCGCGTTTGTATCAAAGCAGACATTGTACATATTCTAACATGCATATTTAATGCAGGTTATAGGTTGGAGGGATCCAACTGAATTCCTCAGCACTGTCGTTTATTTGATTTACAAATATATTTATATATATTCTGTAACGTGTGATATTTGATGTAGGGGGACAGATTGGGGGAATCCAATAGAATTCCTCACTATTGTTTGATTTTGTTATAAACATATCGTTACATACATACATACATACATACATACTTACATACATACATACATACATATACATACATACATACATACATATATACATACATACATACATACATACATATATATATATATATCATATGATGTTTGATGTGTTGGATGTCGTATTTGTTGAATTGACTATTTATCCCCTTATTTAGTGCTTTAGTAGCATTGGGTGATATTTTCAGTATTTTGAAAAGCTATAAAGTGATTTTGGTTTGAAAGTGGTTTTTAATGATTTCAAAATATTTGTGCTTATAATTATTTTTGAATTATGAAAAGGAGTTTATTTATGGAATGTATGGTTTTTTATTATTTTAAACTTGAAATTTTTATATAATATTTGTAAATTAGATTTTTAAGAAGATTTTATATAAAGGATGTATAAAATTAACATTTCCATAAATTAGGTAATCGATATTTGTAAATATAGGTTTATAAATATTTATGAAATCTAGATTAATAAAATTTGAATATATAAACATCTTGCGATTAGAATTGCATAGTTTAACTATAAGTTGTTTCGTAAAAATAATTGATAAGTGAGAAATTAGCGAAACCTGATATTAAATTTAGGTAAGATAATCAAATGCCCATTTATAAATATTTATCAAGGAATGATAATGTTCATTTATTATCATTGATTGATCGGATTTATTTGATATGAAACTTGTAGTAAAAATACCTTATGAATTCATTTTCACGATTTGACTATAAGGTATTTGATAATAATAAATTGTGTAAGGTTAAGAATTTAGTTATGAGCACGTTTTACATTCACAATTTCGGACAGTGAATAATCCTTTCAATTGAATTTTTATAAAGGGATTACATTCATGATTTTGGACAGTGAACAATTCTCTAAAATAAATGTGTGGTAGCAATATATTTAAATGGAGTATTTCGAAGTGTTGAAAATAAAATGATTTATGAATATGCTTATCCGTTGAAATAAGTATATGGAAATGTTTTCCAATTATTGAATATTTGTGAAGTTTGTGAATATGCATCTTTTTATAGATATTTTGGAATATATATATATTTGGAAAGTGACTGGTTTATAAGAATTATAAAAGGGCCTAATAATTGCTTTAGTACTAGAGTATGCCTATTGGCAAAGTTTCGATTCCTTAACTTGATATGGAAACCGATTAGTCATGCACTTAGCAATTGGCTAATTGTGTAGGCTTGATTATCATTTGTATTGAGAATGTGGATTTATGTAGTGTGGAGTATTACTCCAATCTATCGAGCTTCCTTCTTGGCCGAAGGATAGCAAGTTCAAAATTGGAACCGTGATAAGTCTACGAGATATAATTTCTGTATGAGGTTAAGATCCACTTTTCGATATTGGTGCGGAGACACAGGGATCGAATTTATCCAAAAACCACTCTAGGACAATGTATGCGTTCGGAAGTGCAGATTATTGATGATGATTTATGGCGGGGATGCATGATGTCCGAGTCCTTGGATGTTATTAACATATCGTACCCCTATTTTAGCCGTGTATGTTTTTGTATAACGAAGTCTGAGTCTTGGATGTAAGCCATCGATATAGATTGATCTTTCCACTAGTTTTATGCCATGTTGGAAATCCAATTCCAATACGTACCTGCAATTTTGTTTTGTATAGCCTTAAATGATTAGGCCCGGAATTTAATAATAGCAACAATTTCGAATATTTGCTATTATTTGTGAAATAGACACTATTATAATTTAGAATGATTTGATATAAAGTGTTTGGGTTATCGCAAGGCAAAACACTGTTAGGAAATCAAATCTACGCTTTCGATGACAACAACTATACAATCGAAATCGAATATACATATATATTTACATATATACAGGTACTTGCTAGAACAACGTCACTAGAAAGATATAAACAAAGCTCAAAGGACACTACAAGAGACTTCAAGTCGAAAGGAATAAAGAAGCATAAGAAAAAGTGCACAAAAACTGATATGCACAATATCAAACGTTTGGATGCACAAGCCAGACGTTTGAAACAGTTCTCTGGAACAACAGACAGGCTGAACCAGACGTCTGGCAATTGCACTCAGTTACTATATTCAAAAATATATATAGTATTATATGTCTGAAACATATCCCGGATGTCTAATTTCAAACTCGAATTTCAAATAAGAACTTAAACTGCCACATCCGAATGGACATCTCCGCTTCTCCTCGCTGCAACTCTTCATCATCAACATAATCAACTGACGAACGTTCGCTAATGGATGCGACTACTCAAGATACCTATCTACAACTATATATAGCATCAAGAATCAAGAGAATAGTACTTAGCTTACTTACCTTTCTTACTTATGCTTTCCGATTCTATACTCTATTCTTGATCTCTGCACTCTAGCAATTCTTACTTGTATTCACTCTTCCATATACACAGTTTCTCATAGATAATATTCCTTAGAGATATATTGGAAGCAATTGTACCAATAGGTCAACATCCATATTATACTAGAACACAGATTTAACAAGAACAACCTATTATAACCAAGCCAATTCCTCCAGGCAAAGCGAGGGTGTTTGATAGTACAAGTTTGAAAGGGAGCTTCGAGACTGGACATAGGACGGAAGGTCCGAACCAGTATAAAATCCTGGTGTGCTTATTTTATATTTATTAGATTAATATTGTTTTAGTTACATCATATATTTTGTCACATATACTTGCATATACATTACACGATCCATCCTGTAGACTTTCAATTGGTATTAAAGTAAGGTTTGATCAAAGTACAGTAACACGTATTTGAATCACTTTAATATGGAAAGTATTTTTCAAGAAGGACAATCCACGGAACGTCCCCCACCTTTTAATGGTTCTAATTATGCATATTGGTCAACACGTATGAGAATTTTATGGAAGCTAATGGATTAGAAATTTGGTCAGCCACTCAAAATAAATATGAAGCACCTGACACTGCTATGAACACATGTAATGATGCACAAAAAACCGCAGCTTCTAATAATGCCAAAGCTATGAATGTTTTATTTTTTTCATTAGATAAGAATGAATTTTTATGTGTCATGTTATCTAACACTGCATATGATATTTGGCATACCTTACAAGTTACACACGAAGGCACAAACTAAGTTAAACAAACTAAAATTTCAATTTTAAAAAATCAATTTTCATCATTTAAAATGAAACAAAATGAATTTATAGTAGACATGTACTCAAGATTCCAAACCATTCAACACGATTTAATAGCATTTGGAGTCAAATTCACAAATTTTGACTTAATATCTGGAATACTCAATTCTTTAACTCTTGAGTGGGAAAGAAAAGCATTAGACATCGAAGAAGCTAATGATCTCTTAACACTCTTAGTTGAAGAATTGATAGGAAATTTAATGTCCTATGAAACTAATTTGTAGGAAAGAAAATAAAAAAATCCGAAGAAGAAAAACATAACATTCCCAGCAACAAATGAAAACTCCAACTTAGACGAAGAAGAAATCGTATTTATTACCAAAAACTACAAGAAATTCAAGAAATTTAGGAACATGACCAGATTTCAGAAAGAAAAAAAATAAGCTCTACAAATCAAACATCAATCAATTGCTATGAATGTGATCAATTTGGACATATGAAGAAAGATTGTCCTAAGCTCAACAATGATAAAAAGAAGAACAAATTTGAAAAATTCAAAAAGAAGAAAGCCTTCAAAGTAACATGGGATGACTTGGATTCTTCTCATCATCAGACAGTGACAACGATAGTGATGGAGAACAAGCTAATGTAAGTTTTATGGCACAAACTGATGAGGTATGTCCCGAACTTAGCTATGATGAATTATTAAAACTTTGCATGGAATTAGATGATAAATTTAGACAAATTAAAAAGTTGAATAAAGAACACATAGCCAAAATAAATTGATTAGAACATGAAATAGGAATGTCAGAAGATGAAAAAATTATTTTAAAGGTGGAACTAGAATTATCTCAAGAAAAAAATAAAAGTAGTTTAGTTGAAAACAAGAATATATATAATGATTTTGAAAAAATTAGACTAGAAAGGGATAACTTGTTAAAAGAAGATATCAACTTGAAAAGTAATATAGAAACATTGAAAATTGAAAATTTAGAATTAAAAGAAAAATTAGATAAAATTACAAATAATATTTCAAAATTTAATAAAGGAAAACAAGATTTGGAAAATCTTATCAAAACTTCAAAACCGTCAGGTAATAGGAATGGAATAGGATTTAAAAATATTCCTAAACAAAAAAGGAATAATATTAAGAAATATAGTTTTATCTATCAAAAGACTAAAGAATCACCTAAGTCTAATACGAATACCAAAAATATGAAAATTTGGACCCCTAAGACAAATAATAATATGATTAGACAAAAACGTATTAATAATTTCTAGATAACGTAGTCTATAATAAAAATTATGTTCATAAAGGTACCAAACCTTCTTGGGTATGGCTGCCTGCTCCTCCTAACATCTAGGACCCTAACAAACTATATGGGTACCAATTAAATCAAAATTTATTTTGCAGGTACCCAAAATAAAAAATAAGGAGAAATGGATGCTTGATAGTGGATGCTCCAAGCATATGACTGAAAACTCAAAAAAGTTATCAAATATAACATACATCGATGGTGGAACAGTAACTTTTGGAGATAACTCAAAAGGATACATTGTTGGCATCGGAGAAGTCATCAACTCTGGTATTTCTAACTCTCCTATTAATACAACTGTTTTGTTAGTAGAAAATTTAAAACACAACCTACTTAGCGTTAGTCAATTATGTGATAAAGGTTTTCAAATAAATTTTGAAAAAGATAGATGTGATATTTTCAACAATAACAAACAACTTATCTTTGAGGGTTTTAGAAACAAAAATGTTTATATCTTAAATATGAATATAAATCGAAATTAAAATTTGTGCTTAACCGCTAAACATGACGATCCATGATTGTGGCACAAACGATTCTATCATATCAATTTTAAATATATTAATAAATTAGCAAAATATGAGCTAGTTAGAGGTTTACCTAAAATAAATTATAAAGTAGAAAATTTATCTGATGATTGTCAAATCGAAAAACCAAAGAAAAGCTCTTTTAAATCTAAAAATAATATTTCTACAAAACAATCATTAGAATTATTACATTTAGACTTATTTGGTCCAACTCAAGTATGATCTATAAATCACAACAAATATGTTTTCGTAATAGTTGATGATTTTTCAAGATATACATGGACTTTATTTTTAAAACATAAAAGTGACACCTTTGGAATGTTTAAAAATTTTGCTAAAAGAATTAAAACTCAAATGAATTTGAAAATTAAGAATATTCGAAGTGATCACGATGGAGAATTCAAAAATGATCTTCTTACCAATTTTTGTAATAGAAAGGGCATAAGTCATAATTTTTCTTTTCCCCACACACCTCAACAAAATGGTGTAGTAGAAAGAAAAAAATCGTATGTTACAAGAACATGCACGAACACTATTAAATAGTAGTGGTTTACCTAAATATTTTTAGGCTGAAGCTATTGCTACGGCTTGTTATGTTTTGAATCGAGTAACCATATGACCTATGACTAAACATACTTGTTTTGAAATATATTTTTGGAAGAAAACCTAAAGTAACATACTTTGAAACTTTTGGATCAAAATGTTTTATACTAAATACAAAAGATAATTTGGAAAAATTCGACCCAAAGGCCGATGAAGGAATCATTGTTGGATATGGTAGCAAGGCATATAAAATTTTTAATAAACGTACTAACACAATTGAAGAAAGTTTACATGTTACATTTGGTGAAAATTTTCTTAACCATCATACTAACGACGATGAAGAAATAATTCCAATAAAAAATACAACAAACTCTTCTAATAATGAGACAAATGCACAAAATAATACTTTAGTGTCATCTCCTAGAATTCTAAAAGATCTTCCAAAAGATAATATCATTGGAGATCTTAACTCTAGAGTAACTAGAAATCAACTTAACCAAATAAATCATATCGAATTTGTGTCAAATTTTGAACCAAAAAATTATAAAGAAGCTTCGAACAATAACTTTTGGACAATAGCTATGCAAGAAGTATTAAATCAGTTTGAACGTAATAATGTTTGAAAATTAGTACCAAGACTAAAAAATCAATCAGTTATTGGAACAAAATGGGTATTTAAAAACAAAGCAGATGAAAACGGAAATATAGTTAGAAATAAAGCACGTTTAGTCGCTCAAGATTATAATCAAGAAGAAGGTGTCGACTACGATGAAACTTTTGCTCCAGTAGCAAGACTCGAGGCCATACGTACATTACTTGCTTTTGCAAATCATCACAATTTTAAATCATTTCAAATGGATGTCAAAGGCACTTTTTTAAATGGTTTTATTAAAGAAAATGTATATGTTGAACAACCACCATTATTTGTTCACGAAAATATCCCGATCATGTTTTTAAATTACAAAAAGCCTTATATGGTTTAAAGTAAGCCCCATGTGCCTGGTATGAACATCTTAATAATTATTTAATTGCATCTGGTTTCACAATAGGTAAAATTGACACGACTTTATTTATTAAACGAAAAAATAACGACATCTTAGTTGTACAAATCTACGTTGATGATATTATTTTTGTTTCAACTAACGAAAATCTTTGTACTCAATTTTCAAATAGTATGAAAAACGAATTTGAAATGTCTCACAAGGGAGAATTAAATTTCTTTTCAGGTTTACAAATAAAATAACTTGAAAATGGTATTTTTTGCTCATGAAGAAAAATATTGTAACGGTCTATTACGTCGTTTTGAAATGGATAAAACTTCAAGCAAACTAGCACTAATGAGAACTAGTGTCCACTTGGAAAAAGATGATAACAGAAAAGATTTTGATGAAAAATTATATTGTAGTATGATTGACTCCTTACTTAGTTTATTTGACGTCTAGTCGACCCAATATTATGAGGAGCGCATGTCTTTATGGCCGATTTCAAGCAAAACCAAAAGAATCTCACCAAAGAGCTATTAAATGTATATTGCAATATCTATCTAGTACTAGAGATTATGGTTTGTTTTGCCCTAAGGGATCATCATTTGAACTTGTTACATATAGCGACGCAGATTTTGGTGGATGTAAAATAGATCGTAAGAGTACTAGCGGAACGTGTCACTCTATCGGACAATCATTAGTTTCATGGTTTAGGAAAAAGCAAAATTGTGTTTCCTTATCCACTTATGAAGCCGAATATATTTCAGCGGCTCTAGCTTGTGCACAAGTGATATATATCCAACAAATGCTTAAGGATTTTGTCAAAGTTATTGATAAATCACCAATATATTATGATAATACAAGTACAATAAATCTATCAAAAAACTTTATAAATCACGCACGTACTAAACACATAGATATACGACATCATTTTTTATGTGACAATGTAGAAATAGGAATTATTACATTAGAATACGTAAATAACGAGAATCAAATAGCAGATATTTTCACAAAACCACTAAATGAACAAACATTTGTTAAACTGCGATGCAATTTAGGAATATGTTCTGTTAATGATCTTCTCAACTAATACTACATTTTCATTCATATGGCTAAAAAAAATTATCCACAAATCAAAATTGTTAACACTAACCAACAATTTTTTAGAAATTTGTTTTCTGAAATTACCTATGTATAACCTTTAAAATCATGTATAAATAGCCTTTTTACAAAACAAAACATAAATAATATATAGATTTCTTATTTTTTTTACATAAGAAAATAAAAGCATGTCTTTCGACTCTCATCCCTCCTTCTTAACACCAACAATGGATAGTTCAACGGATACACCCCATCGCCTTCTTACTCCTACATCAGATCAGGAACCGACAAATAAGTGGTCCTCCTACCACACAGGATTCATTCCCGTTAAAATGAGGTCCAAACAATCTCTATTTGTCTCTCCTAATACCAAGAAAATCGATGAGATACATCACTACCAAAAGCAATAAATAGATTTACAACGAGAATTATACTTTCAACAAAAGGTCACTGCACGGCGACTAAGTTTTCTAGAGCAAGTAGCGATCAAATATTGCAATTCACGAAAGAAGGATGTACATGAACCACTTCCGATTCCTTGCAATCCTTTGGATCCCTCTACCTCTTATTGTAAACCTTTGGATCCTTCACCTAGGCGATTCTCTAGCTCCCCGAGAACCAACGAACGTGGAAATATATGGTCTCCACTCAAGCCATGGAGGGATGACAAGTCTGAAGATCGCAATGCTCCATCTTCATCTAAATAAATTTACTTATTCTTATTGTATTTTTATCTACGTATATTTGTATTCTATTTCACATATAATAATATTATGTTTTACTAAAATCAATCTCTTTAAAAATAAGCAACACCCTTCAAAATCAGGCTATTTTATGACAAACTGGTCATTTCAGACGTCTGAACAATGCCATCAGACGTCTGACACTCTTGTATCACACAAATTTTTAACATTGTACATATATCAAACGTCTGATATAACCTTACAAACGTTTGAAAGTATTTTCTACCTTATAAAAAAACACAACGGCCTATTTAAGGTGTCTAAATTTGGTTCCTAGACGTCTGAATAAAGTTTCTGCCTTTTCAACATAAAAACAAGGCCAATTTCAGACGTCTGATTTTACTTCCAGATGTCTAACAGAACTCTCTGCCTTTCAAAATTTACAACTCGCTCTATTCCAGACGTCTGCCACCAACAATCAGACGTCCAATTCTATTTACTATCTTCAAACTAGGTTAAATCAGATGTTTTATTCACCTTCCAGACGTCTGGAATTCAATCGACACTCTTAAGTACCCTGATAACGTCTATTTTTTTCACTTTTCCCCTTTACTTTTCATTTCGTTTCTACTACAAAGAAGATTCCCCAATTCTCAAAGTCGTTTTCTCCTCCAAACACGCTCGAATCTATTGGCTCCTAAAACGAAAAACCCTAAAATCTCTAAGCGTAAGCAAGACCAAGCTACTTCATCCAACCTGTAAGTTTGCTCTGACGATCAAATTGAGAGACGGATGAATCGCATACCACATTCAATCAAAAGATATGAAGATATTCAAAAGAAGAAGCTTCATACGGGTCCTTTCTATAATTTTCTCAAATTTCCTATGTACAACTTGGATGAAATATGTGAAAATGCGGGGTTATATCAGTTGATCTCCTTCAACTCGAATAATATCCAAATAGACCAACTTGCGATATTCCATTCTATGCTAATTTAGATAGCACAGCCGTTTGGAATACAGAAAACGACGATAATTGGCTATGGTCAAGTGTTTATGGCAACACTATTAGACTAACTTCAAGGATCATAGACCGAACTCTCCGATGCTTCGACACCGGAGAAGATTTATATAATATTTCGGATATACGTCTCAAACCGAGAGATAATATCACACATCAAATATGAGAAGATGAAATGCCTAGATTTGCATTAAAATACCTAAGACCTAAGGCGAGACTTCTAACTAGAATGATTATTAACACTATCGTTCCTCGCCTTGATAGTCATGAGCAAATCACAGAGCTAGAACACAAGGCTCTATATGCTATATTCAGTGGAACAAGGGTTAATTGGGAAAAATTTATATTTGATGAGCTCAAACATTGTTGGACTCGATCACGCCCATCCATTATCTACCGTACATACATCATGCGTCTTCTACGAGCTCACAACATCCCTTCATATTTATCAACCTTTGAAGAGATTTCTCCTAAATATGCGTCCATAAATCTTTTCTCTCTAATGCACTTAACAGAAAATCCTTTGGATTTTCTATCATTTCAAGAGTGGACGCAAAATCGTCAAGCCAGACAAACTAGGCATCGACCCCAACTACAACCTGAACCATTACAAGAGGTAGAGCAACATCTCAAGAACACTCCTCCTCTTCTTGCACCCTTTGATTATACATGTCAAGATTACATTTTAGAGGCTCGCACTGAGACAAATCCAAATGAGAGTATTTGTGACTTAACTCTCCAAAATCAAATCATTCTATCATGAAATCAGAAAATATTAGCTATGCGCATTGATATTTTTGAAACAGCGTTTGCTTCACGCCTAGCTACAGTTGAAGCATCGCTTTCAACAACACTATCCGTTCTAAAGGAAGTTCTTCAAAGAGTTCATGGTCTTACACCAACTTCGGAAGATTGGCCAACTCCAGTTCCTTCTCCTCCTCCTTCAAAACACTCTAAACCTTTTGAAGAGAAAAAATAACCTCCCGAACATACTCCTATATCTCCTACAAAACAACATAGTTCTTCCAAGAATAAAGACGAAGGAGATGCTCAAGCTAAAACTTCCCCAAAATATCCTTAGATTTTTTTTTAAGATTCTATCTTTTGTATAAAAATAAAAAAAATCTATGCATGTAATCGTTAATATGATTAATGAAAATTGCCTTGTGGTTTGTTATTTCTATGTATATTCATGTAACCTTACAACGATTGGTAAATATTAAATGGTATGAACATGATGCCTACAATTAAAAAATTATTAATGTTTTTTGATAATGCCAAAGGGGGAGAAATAATAAACAACATAATAAATAATGGAAAGCACATATTCAGGGGGAGATTTATAAAATTATATATAAGTACATTGTATAGTTGTTATCATAAAAAAGGGGAAGGTTGTTAGGAAATCAAATCTACAGTTACGATGACAACAACTATACAATGGAAATCGAATATACATAATATATTTATAAATAAAGGTACTTGTAGAACAACATCACTAGAATGACAAGAACAAGGCTCAAAGATAACTAAAAGAGACTACAAGTCGGTAGGAACAAAGAAGCACAAGAAAAATAGCACAAAAATTAATATACACAATATCAAACGTCTGGGTGCACAAGCCAGACGTTTGAAACAGTTCTCTGGAACAACAGACAGGCTGAACCAGACGTTTGGAAATTGCACTCAGACGTCTGATCTACTACTATATTCAAAAATATATATAGTATCAGACATCTGAAAAACATCCTGGACGTATGATTTCAAAATCGGATTTCAAATAAGAACTTCAACTGCCATATTCGAATGGACATCTCCGCTTCTCTTCGCTGTAACTCTTCCTCATCAACAGAAGCAACTGAAGAACGTTCGTTAATGGATGCAACTACTCAAGATACCTATCTACAACTATATATAGCATCAAGAATCAAGAGAATAGTACTTGACTTACTTACTTTTCTTACTTATGCTTTCTGATTCTATACTCTATTTTTGTTCTCTGCACTCTAGCAATTCTTACTTGTATTCACTCTTCCATATACATAGTTTCTCATAGATAATATTCCTTAGAGATATATTGGAAGCAATTGTACTAATAGGTCAATATCCATGTTATATTAGAACACACATTTGACAAGAACAACTTATTGTAACCAAGCCTATTCCTCCGGGCGAAGCGAGGGTGTTTGATAGTAGAAGTCCGAAGGGGAGCTTCGGGACTGGATATAGGATGGGTGGTCCGAACCAGTATAAAATCCTGGTGTGCTTATTTTATATTTACTTAGATTAATATTGTTTTAGTTACATCATATATTTTGTCACATATACTTGCACATACATTACACGATCCACCCCGTAAACTTTCAAACCCGTCCATGTTTATTTATAGGCGTGTCTTACGAGATACCTTTCTTTTGATAAAATAATGCTTTGATAAATTTAAAATAAATTCAGTTGAGTGTGTTTTCTTACACTGATCTGGACGTTCTTCCATTCCAATGCTCGGGTCAAACTGAGATGTTTACAGGTTCAGATTTGGTGCTTTTGGAGCTTAAACAGGCAAGCTGTAGATCTTCTTGTCATATACACGTATCTATTTATTTTTCTGCTGCTTTGCAGTACTGTTGTGAATCACCAGCATTTGTAAGGATAGGTTGTTAATGATTACTTATTGTGTATTCTGATGTTGTTTTATGTATATATTGCAATTTCTCTTTTGTAACCATTATTCATCTAAATTATATGTTATTCTACTGTGATGTGAGATTCCGTATTGTTCTATTTAGTTTTTCTCTCTCTTTCTTCTCTTCTCTTCTTCTCTCTTCTTTCTTTCTCTTGACTTTTCATCATTCTATGCTTTTTGTGTCAGACATGTGTGGTTTATTGTAGATTTTAGGGGTACAGATTTACGGATCATCACATTTGTATCAGAGCTTAGGTTTAGTATATTCCTAGGATTTGATGTGTACTTAATATGGATAGGATTAGTAGCACCCAAGATTGAGTTTGAGCGTATTATATATATGAGCCCGTATTTGTTAGTGATTAAAATGTTTTATATTGTGTTGATGTATCTGTTGGGTGGCTTATGAATTCTGGTCGGTATATGGGATGCCACGTTATCGATTGAGGTTTCTAAATACTTAAATGAGGCAAGTCGACACAATAATGTTTTTAAATTGGGTAAATGAAATAATTTTACCTCGATTATATTTTATACATAAAGGAAACAATTTTCAGAATTTATATTATAGTGTATATAAATTGATTGTTAGTTGTTTGGAAATGTAAATATATATATATATATATACATATATAAGTCAATAAAAGTTATTTGAATAATCTAAATAAAAATAACAATTGTAAAAGAATAAATTATATAAGAAATGAGTTATAAAGTATGGAATTATAATTAACATTATTTACAATTGTGAAATAACCTTATATATATGAAATGAAACTACATGAGTATATTTATAAGTATGAGTTGTAAATAAAAATGGATTTAAACTAAGAATTTGAGAATTTGAATCCCGTTGATTTTGACAGTTGTTTTTCAAAGTTTGAAGAGGCTATACTATTATAAATCTAAATAAGATAAATAAATGTGGAATGAATATTATATAAGTATAAAATTATAAATGTGACTTATAAATATAAAAAGGATTTAAAAAGAATATAAAGCACGGAATTCGCTACCGTTGCTGGGAAATAATAAGGGTGATGAATGCAGCATCATTATTATCATTTTTGAGTTTTTGGGTGATGTACTTGCTACCATTAGTAAATTGAAAATTTAAGTTTTGTTGCGATAAAAAAATTTGAATTTAAAATCCAAGTGGAAATTGATAAATATAAGGGAAATGAATTTGGACTTGTAATATGAAATAATAAATTTTACTTTAGTAAAGTTAAATAAATTTGAGTTAGCATAATAAAATATGTGATTTGAAATTTAACTAAAGGAAAGTTAGATTAAGCGAATTAGATTTGAACTGGATTAGATAAGTTATTGAAATGAAAATTAAACCTAAGTTGTAAAGTGATTATATAACCGTGAATTGAAATTATAAAATGTAAGCGAAAGTAAAACCAAATCTTAAAATGGTTAAACAATTTTGTTAAGAAAAACAAAATCTAAATTTGAATAGTGATATGAAATTTGACTTAAGTAGTAGTTAAATAAAATGACTATAGAAATAAAATTTAAGTTAAGTCAAATAGAATGAAATGTTGTGATGAAATTTAACTTAAGTAATGTTGGATGAAGTTGATTTTGATAAATAAAATGAATAAAAAAAGTAACATTGAATAATAAGAAGCTAATGGAATGAATGTGAACTTGAATTATAAAATGAAATTCAACTTGAATTGAAAAATGAATTGAATTGAACTAATGAAATAAATTAGTAAATAAAATATGGTTTGAATGTTAATCAATCGAAATTAAATGAATTAATATGGAATAATGGATGTACTAATGAAATTGAGAATTGAATAATTGAGTGAAAGTCAATTAGATATTGTTAGTGTCAAAATTGGTCACTAACACCCAAATCCACATGAAAGCACCAAATCACAGTCACGTATCATAGATAGAATGTATGTAGAGAGTTGAATATGAAGAACAGTGAAAGTTAAAAAGAAAGAAGTAATAACACAGGATTTATAGTGGTTCAGCCAACTCCGGCCTATGTCCACTCAAGAAATTTCCTTTCTATTGATATGAGAACCAATTACAATTAAAACTCGAAGTTTTTAAAACAACAATGGCAGAGTAGCCTTGGTAAAGAAGAGGAAGGGCAACAGAATCAGATCCCTTTTTCGAAGCCCCACATGCTATATTTCTAGGCAAAACCTGAGTTACTGGCTTCCTGAATGATCCGAGCCCATCAACACTAGTGCTGATCCAAAATGACGGCCTAGAAATGATGACCCATAAATGACGATCCAGAAATGATGACCCAGAAATGACGATCCAGAAACGATGACCCCATAATGACAATCCAGAAATGTCGATCCAGATCACCACCAAGCCATATCTACCGACCCACTCAGGCCGAGCCACTCGTGACTTTCCACCCTTGACCAAGCCATACTAGCCTTCATATCTCCAATCCTTTCCTAACTCGATACTCCTTTAGCTCGATCATATCTTCTGTAACTATCGTCTTGTAGCTGGGTAACACTGCTAATTTTTGTTAAATCCGCCTATCCACGGCCTTACCAAAAGGAGGGTTACCATTTGCCCTCCAAAACATGCCTTACGGTAGAAAGACGTGTTTCGAATAGCTTTTGATCCATCATCCAAAGTCGATATGTCATCATAGCTATACCAACTGATCCATAATCCAATCCATTTTATCCTAGTGCCATTGTCGTATCCTTATTCAAATCTACGACTGCTTTTAATCAATATCCGATCCTTATCCAGTAACCAAATCCTTATCCAATTCCACGTCCATCTGAACCCGATAACCGAGTTATAATCCATCCATATCCAATAACCAATAACCAAATTCATGACCTCTCCGGGTCGATATCCAAATCTGAGATCGCTCCGTATCATAACCAATCCTTAGCCATTCAAAGCCAAAATCTAAATCCGTAACCTCTATGGCTTCTTGCCAACTCACTCACACTCGATGACCTATGTTAAGTAATTCCATGGTACTCCTGGTTTAATGTCCCCAAATGCTGAGTAATGCTAGGGCTTAAGTCCTAAGCCGAATCCTGGTCGCTCCAGACTCTTGCCGAGCACGGTCCATACTCGAAGACTAGAAATTGTAACCGATAAATAATATTGGACCTAAGTCCTAAGCCAAATCCTGATTTTTTTGGACCCTTGCCATGCATAGTCCATGCTCGACGACCTTTTAGCTAAAAAACATGACAAAAAGTTAATCAAAATCTAATCCGAAATCCAAATTCAAATCAGAAAACCATAAACCCATATCAAAAGTCCGAACCGAAATGAAAACGCACAAACCAGTATCCAAATCAAAAAACAAACAAAACCAAGAGTTCAAACCAAACTAGAAAAAGCAAGTGTTCAAGCCAAAAGGAAAAAATAGATTTGACAAACCAGAGCGTCACAGTTTATCATCATATCAGAGCATGCCTAGGGGTTGTCTCCATCCCTGTACATGTGTAAGTGGCTTAGCCCTCCACCTAGAGTTTGCTACTTATTCCAAACCATCATGATTAGTTGATGACCGACCGACCATCATTCCTAGGCCTCTCGTCATTGTCGTTCAAGATAGGTAGTGGCAGCTCCTGTTCCACTTCCCCATTCCAAGTTTATACATATTGCCGCAACTGACCATTCCTTACATGCTCCTGATTATATCCTTTAGATGCCTACAGCTGTTGGTATCATACTCGTCTAGGTCATGAAAGAGACAGTGCCTTTTTGATGCCTTTTCACGCTATGAGGGTTCCCCCTTATTGGCCTTCGATAAGGAAGGTACTTCCGAGTGTCCAAGTATATCTGTTCCAGTGTCTCATTCAGTCCTGTGTAATTGGAGAATTTTGGTTCTCCCCGGCGCTTCCTCTTCCCTTTATCGTTACCTTTACTTTCACTAGACAGTTCTCCATCCTTAACCATGTTTACTTCCTTTGACTTCATATCTAAACATGCATCCTCTTGTCAAAGAAATCTCTCAGCTTCCTGAAAGAATTCCCTGAGATCCATTGGTGGATCACGTATCAATGACACTTTGAAATCCAAATCTTCCCTGACTCCTAAAACCACCATCATCAGTACCATTTATAGATCCGACCGATCCATTGAAGCAACTGCTGCATTAAAACGAGTAAAGAAAGTCCTGAGCGATTCATCTGCCCTTTGGTTAACTGACGTCAGTGTCATCACATTCTTCAACCTTTTTATTTGAACTCTAAACTGCTTCAAGAACGTATCCACCGGTTCTATCCATGTTCTAATTGAACTATCTTCCAGCTGTCTGAACCACATAACAACTATATCTGCCAAGTACAGGGGGAAACACCGGGCCATAACCTCCTCCGATTCCCCCAGCACTTCCATATGTCTTGTGTACTCATCAAGTGGTCAGTGGGATCAGTCTTACCATTGTATACTTCCAGAGTGCGTAGCTTGAAATCAGGTGGATTCCTAGCTATCTCGATGGTACAGTTAAATGGACTTTTGTTGACTCCCTCCAAATCTCAGTTTGCCAGACCTCGGCGAATAGTTCGCCTGATAATGTCGACTAATCTAGCGTTACCTACCAAGGGTTGCCCCCCATCTACATTTCCTAACTGCCCTCCAATCCCTTGAGGGAACTTAGATACATGCTCCTCATCACGCACTCCTGTATCCCTGTTAGCGCCAGGCTACTCCATGCCATATGGTATCCCTCCATGGATTGGTCATGCATTACTTGGCGGTATGCCCCCAAGTCTAGGTTCATCTGGGTTGACAACTATTTGTTGATCAGCGGCTCCCAGCTGTTGAAACATTCCATCTGCTTGCTGGTTGAGTCCTTGTAATCCAACTCCATGGATCTGAGCTCCTGCGGCTCCTGCTTGTACAAATTTTCTGAGAAGGGTCTGCATCATTTCCTTTTGCCTTTTCATCAACCTCTCTTGTATGGAATTCATCATGACGTGCATCTTGTCTCTAGTGATATAGATCAAGGCTTGATTAGCTTCATAGAAAGCCTCCTGACTTCCCTCTTGCCGACTCCTTTTCGACATTTGTCTTTCGGTTGATTACCTTGCCATAGTTCCAGAATCCAAGTTCCTAGGCCTATAAATCCAAAATCCAAGCTTCTGATTCCCTGAGTGCTAGCTTTCTCAATGAAAGCACCAAGATGTTAGCGCCCAAATTGGCCACTAACACCCAAATCTAGATGAAAGCACCAAATCACAAATCATAGAAAGAATGTATGTAGAGAGTATGAATGTGAAGAACAGTGAAAACTAAAAAGAAAGTAGTAATAACATAGGATTTAGTGGTTCGGCTAACTCCATCCTACGTCCCCTCCGGAAATTTCCTTTCTATTGATATGAGAATCAATTACAATTACAACCCGGAGTTTTAAACAACAATGGCAGAGTAGCCTTAGTGGAGAAGAGGAAGGGGAACCGAATCAGATCCCTTTTCTAAAGCCCCACATGCTGTATTTATAGGAAAGACCTAAGTTATTCGCCTTCCTGAATGATCCTGGCCCATCAACACCAATGTCGATCAAAAATGATGACCCAGAAATTGTGACCCAGAAATGACGATACAAAAATGACGACCCATAAATGACGATCCAGAAATGACGACCTAAAATGACGATCCAGAAATGACAATCTAGAAATGTCGATCCAGATCACCACCGAGCCACATCTACCGACCCACTCTAGCCGAGCCACTCGTGACTTTCCACCCTTAACTGATCCATACTAGATTTCATACCTCCAATACTTCCTAATTCGGTACTCGTTCGAGCCCGACCATATCTTCTATAACTATCGTCTTGTAGTCGGGTAACACTGTTGATTTTGGTTAAATCTGCACATCCACAGCCTTACCAAAAGGCAGGTTAACGGATATCAACCAATCAGAATTAAAAGTGTTAAACCAAGTGAAGGTAAACGAAGTAAATATGAATATTTGAGTGTAGACTGAATAAATTTGGTTATGTTGGATATGCATTGGTTGTTAGATAGATGTTAGTTGATTTTATAGAAATTCATTAAATATTAATGAAATCGAATTAATGTAACTGAAAGCTAAATAATTGAATTCAAATTGGTAGTAAGTGAATCTAAATAGAATTAAATTTGATTTAATTTGGAAATGAACTGACCTGAATGTAAATTAGTGAATGTAAACTAACTGAATATGAATAAATGAATGTTTGTAAAATTCAATGTTAATAAATCAAATGTGAATAAATTGAACACCAATTCAATAAATATTAATGAGAAATAAATGTATATTGATTTGGTTATAGACTGACTGGATAAATATTGGTTTGTTGGATGATAATTGTTTGATGGTTGAGTTTTTTGCTTTTGATTGCATTTGCTATTTTGGCATATATAGTGGTTATATTGATATATGTTGTATATTGATATTACTTTCCATATATACATGTACTTATTATTTGTTGAGTGTTTAGTAGGTACGTATGGTGTATGCTTCGCATTTGGAGGTTGCTTTCGCGCTATATTAGCCATATATGCTCGCTAAATATTATATAAGGTACATATCTTGGATTACATATCGTACTTTTATTTTTTTCTTACGGGATGCCACATCCTCGAAGATAAGATATATATTTATGATATATATATAAATATTGTGATTTTTTCTTATCGAACCACACAAAGGAGGCTATGGTGAAATATTTTGAAAATTTAAGGCGTTAGAAAAAAATTTGGTAAGTAATTTTTTTTTGGGGTTTTTGAGTTAAAAGTTAAACGATATTAGTTGGCTTTGTAAAGATAAATATGAATGGATTTGACAAACTTAGAAATGTTTTTATAAGAATTTTAACTAAATGATTTTGGAAAAGTTAAACACTTCAAAGATTTGGTAATCCAACTTAACTAATTGTTTTGAAAGTTAATTGATTTTGTGACTTTTTCTTACTTGGTAATTTCAGGGACGAAATTCTTTTAAGTAGGGGAGAATATAACGGCCTAGAATTTTATTCATTCGAAATTGGAATATTTAATTAATTTTAATTATTCACAAGATAATTTTTAAATGAAATAACTCATATTTCGAATGTAATGATTTAATTGGATAATTAAATTGGTTAATTTAATATTTTAAATTGCAGAAATAATTGGATTTTGAATTTAATATGAATAAAAATGATTTATAAATTTGATTTAAATTCTTTTTGAATTAGAACAATGATAATAAACTTTTAAAACTGATTTAAAAGTTAATTTATAGAAATTGAAAACTTTAATATTTGATTAGCGTGTGAAAATAGTCTTTTTTGACACTATCTCGAATTTTGACGAAACTAATTTCATTGGATTCATAATAGTTAGTTATTATAAGATTTCAAATTTTGTATCAATCGAACTTACGGTTTGATCGTGGGAAGCTGAAATGTAAAGAAATTTATTTAAGTAAATTTAATTAAAATAATTCGATTCGAAAATCTATCTTTCAAATACGATGGAATTGGCTCCTGATATATGTTCCATTATGTTCAAAATAGGGGTAAAACATTATAAACGGCAGGCGACACGCTTCGTTTGGAGTTTGAAAAATTTGACGATGAATAGTGTCACGAAATTTGCTATAAAATGACTTTCAATTGCCAAACCCTAGCCCATCTAAACCCTAGCCACTAGTAATATAAAATGGCTAAAAATAACCAATCGTCTTTCTCGATTTCTGGTTAATCCATTCACTTTCATCAAAAACCTCCAACTACAATATTGTAAAGCACGACAAGTCCTACAAGATCGACGGCTACGATCCAATTTGGAGCAAAGGATCGGCATGGATCTCAATGCCGAGGTCACATGTTTTGGCATGTTTTTTGAAGCAATGGCGAGGCTAGTGGGTGTGCGCTCTATCCAAGGAGAAGCTTGTGTAGGCGCATCGTCTAGAAGTCAGTGATCGATGTCATGATGGACGATGGAGGCAGGGGAGTTGGTCAAAGGCAAGGAGGTTGAGTTTGGTTGTGTGCTAGATCACTGAAGCATGAACGAGAGGGGAGGAAGAGAAAACGTGTGGCCGTGATTTGCTAGCGAGGAAATGGATGACCCAGATTAAGGTTGATAAAAATTAAAAAAAGATGTAAATTATATTGTAAAATCGTATAATCTTCTAAAATTCATAACTTTGCCATACGAGGTCTTTTTCGCATGAAATAAATTGCGTTGGGTTCTTATTCGCGAACACTACGCGATGGACCTGATTTGGATGGATTTGGAGCATCTAGGTATTTTGAGTGAAATTAAACGTCGGTTTAATTTGTATGTTGTTGTACAACGGTGTCTGAGTCTTGGACGTATGCTATGGATACAGATTGATCTTTCCACTAGTTTCCCATCATGTTGGAAATCCAATTCCAATATACGCCTGCCATTTTGTTTTGTATAGCCCTAAACGATTAGGCCCGAAATTTAATAATGGTAATAATTTCGGATATTTTCTATTATTTTCGAAATATACACTATTATAATATTGAATGATTTGATATAACTTGTTTTGGTTATAGTAAGGTAAAAACCTGTTCGTATTTATTCGTGGGCGTGTCTTACGAGATACCTTTCTTTTGATAAAATAATGCTTTGATAAATTAAAAGTAAATTCAATTGAGTGTGTTTTATCACGCTGGTTTACCAGACTGATCCGGACGTTCTTCCCTTTCAATGCTCGGGTCAGACCGAGTACATTTATAGGTTCAGATTTGGTGCTTTTGGAGCTTCAGCGGACGAGCTGGAGATCTTCATGTCATATACACATATCTATTTATTTTTCCACTGCTTTTCATTGTTGTTGTGAATTATCAGCATTTGTGAGGACGGGTTATTATAACTATCCATGTTGATGACTAGTTATCGTGTACTCTGATATTGATTTATGTATATATTACAGTTTCTCTTTTGTAAAGATTATTCATCTATATTATAAGTTATTCTGCTGCGATGTGAGATTCTGTATTGTTCTGTTTGGTTTTCTACTTCTCTTTTTCTTCTCTTCTCTTCTTCTCTCTTCTTTCTTTCTTTTGACTTTCCATCATTTTGTGCTTTTTGGGTCGGACGTGTGTGGTTTATTGTCGATTCAAGGGGTATGGATTTGCGGGTCGTCACACCAAGCTTTATGTTCAATCATAAGAAGAATTCATGTATAGAAAGGTTTCTTCGTTCCCCTGCTTCGCTGTATCGCCCATCATGAAATCAAACGATCCATGAGGGAAGTCCATGAAGAAGAATGCGGCAATCAAACCATGGGACAAACCCCGACAAAGAAAATACATCATTACGGGTATTACTGGCCAACTATCAATCAAGATGCAGCTGATCATGCTAGACAATTCAACGAGTGCTAGATGTTTGCAAAAATTCTGGGAGCTCCACGGATGAAAATTACTCAAATGACCAGTCCATATCCGTTTGCCACTTGGGGCATTAACATCATTAGCTTCTTGCCAATTCTAAAGGTAGTGCAAAATACGCCATCGTAGTAATTGATTATTTTACCAAATGGGTTAAAGAAAAACGTTTAACCAGATCACAATGAAGAAAATAATCAACTTCATTGTTCGGAACATCATCTATCGTTTTGGCCTTCCACGAACCATTATAACTGATAATGGAACCCAATTCAACAACATTGAATTTAAAGACTTCTATCGTCAGCATCATATTGGGTAGAGATTTATGGCAGTTGTTCGCTCTTAAGCAAATGGATAGGTTAAATCTATGAACAAAATCACAAAGTCCATTCTAAAGAAACGTTTGGAAAAGGCTAGAGGCAGATGAGTGGAAGAACTCCCAACAGCATTATAGGCTTACAGAACCACCTATAGGTCCGCGACTGGCTATACACCATTCGCCCTTGCTTAAGGCTAGAAGGCCATTATCCCTGTAGAACTTGAAATCCCATCTCATCGAATGACTTATTACAACCCTTATTTCATTATAAATCAATATATAAACAAGGAATTGTAATCCAATTACAATTAAACTAGAAGGAATTGGTAACGACTCGTGAGTGTATAAACGCATCTGAGAGCCAATGACAAGAACATGTACCTAAACGTGTTTCACGTGTACATTCAAAAAATACGATTTCTTGAAATTGACAGAAATTGAATTTTCACCTAGAGTTATTAAAGAAAAGATTGGACCAGATAGCCAAAGCTTACTAGCCCTATAAAACCGGACATAGATAGCAACTAATGGAATACAATCCTGAATTTATGCTATTAGAACTTGACAAGGTTCATGATGATCAAAAAGGGCTACAACACTTTGGAAAGATAATTCAATAGAGGGTTAGCGACCGTTCAATTCAAAGCATGTCATGTATGCAACAAGATGTACTTTGGATGGCAAATGTTATCCGACATTTTGACCCGGCTATATCTAAACTGACTGGACAAGTTAGACTTTACTGTCACCAAGGCCAATAGCCTAAAGCGATGATTATGGGGTCTAAAAATCAAGCATAGATGGTAATATGAAGCAGAAGCATGAAAGCCCACTACTCCCCGAAGATGGATCAAGTACGATCCATATTCCACACTATGGATCGTATCGTATCGATTCCACAACTCAGTTTTGCAGCGATGATCGATCAATAACTCAAAATCTACACATGCTACCAACATGAAGCTTGTACTACAAGCTTATTACAACATGTGGAACACACTCTAAGGATCTCATTCTAATTGGAGGAAGTTGGAGGGACCGACAGAAATCAAAATTCAAGCAACTCAACTTCACGGAAAATGCGATATCTCACAAATTCGAGGAGCAAGTAGCCAACATCATGGGGGACCCCTCATAAGGATTGCAGCCCATTTGGACACACTTATAGAGATCAGTACCAATCCCGATTGTAGGCCTGGAAATCTTTAGATGCCTTGTGTTGGTCTCCCGAATGTTCAGCCGAAATTTCAGTCCGATCCGTGCATGTCTTTTCCTATAAATACAGCAGCCATGGCGTTAGAAAAGGGATTTGGCTTTCTCTGTCGAGGCCCAGTCATTTTTACTCTTCACTTTTGTACTAATAGATGCCAGCTGGTCCAAACATTCTTGTAATCAAAAATATAAAGTGGATGTAGGCCAAGATTGCCAAACCACTATAAAAATCTGTGTGTTCATTTATGATATTTGCTTTGTTTTAATTTCATTTTTCATTTAATCTCTACTAGATTCTATTGGGTTTTGATGCCAATTTTTGGCTTCAACACCTGCTAAGTCCTATTAACCATCCTAAGTCTTTACTTATATTATCTTAGGTAGACAATAGACTTAACTTACTAATTCCCTTTTTATTTAAGACAATAATATTTACCTTAAATACTTATTTACCTATAAATCATTTTTTTATGCTCGTAAATGTCAATTTGTCCATAAAATTCTAACGGACATTTTCTAAGACATTTATGTATGATTACTAATTTCAATTAGTAACCTTTTATATCCATTTCATTTTTATTGGTCCCTTTTTATCCATTTGTCCTTATTATTTGCAATTCCAAAATTCATTTCCATTAATTGGAGTTATAATATTTACTTAACCAATTGTAATCCCTAATGTAATCCTATCCATAAATTTCAATTAATTGCCCATTAATTAGGGTTACAATCCTTTATTTCCTATTAATTATTGGCAATTCCTAATTTATTGCCCTATTAATTATAATAACAAACGAACGTTACGCATAAAAAATGCACAAATAAATGTCGATCACCTTTATTAATGCGATAAATATGTATAAACAACTTATTCTTATCCAGATATATTCTATTCACAAATATGTAGCTAGAATATGTTTTCCATGTTTAATTTGCTGGAATTAAATTCCTTAAGATGATTTTCCACTATGATTTCCACAAATTGGTTTTGACACAAAGAAAAGATTTACTACCTTTGAAATTACAAGGAATGGATCATTTCTTTTAATTTGGAATAAATAGTGTAAAATACGAAGAATAAATCTGTACTTTACCCATCTCTTCCCATTTTTTTATTCCTTGTAAATCAAGCGTTACCTTTATGAATCAAAAGTGGAAAAAGCAAACAAATTTATAAAAATTAAACGGATATTCTTCCCACAAATTAAACTATGGAACATCTGCAACTTAACACAAATTTGGGCAATAATACAAAAATCCTGTTTTGCATTCAAGTATAGATCTGGAATAAAAATATACAACAGTCAAATTCTAAAATGTTTAGGACTGATTTCTAGATCTAGATGTAAACATATTTCAAATTATGTCTAAAACAAGAATATATAGACAGTAGTTTTCTATACTAATTTATGCCTACAATCCACAAAAAAAAATTGGTTTAGGCATAAAAATCAAATGTATGTTAGTGGAATAGATTTAAAATCATAAATAATATATAAAATTTCCCACTCATCTTTTAAAAACAATCCAAATTTACAGATCTAAAGTAGAACCTTAAATTCATCTCCAAATCATTTTTAATCCAAGAAATATGTATAAAAGGGTATATACATACATCAGAATTACGGATCTGGGAAGAGATTTGGGATTGAGTGGGAAAATAGATACAAATATACAAATATATATAAATTTCCTCAAATATGCGTATAGTTGATTCTTTTCTCTTCTTCTTTTTATATTTTTTTATTCTCCTCTAATTTGTATGAATATAAATAAAAATATCTTATTTTTATAATTTAGAAAGAAAGTGGAGAATAAGAAATTATAGAGCTACGCTACTGACATCGGAGAAATATGAGAAATGAAGAGAGGATTAGGCCTGAATTTATGGACGCTAAAAATAACCAAGGCCATCATATCGAAATATATTAAATCCAGGCCATTGGACCTAGGCTTACTCTAGCTGCCACAAAAGGAAGAGTCGACTGCCCCTACATTTTAAAATCAAGGGGATACTTTTTAAAATATTTTCCTTCTTAAAATTTTCGATAAACCAAGCCACAATTTTAGCGTAGTCGGAAGTCAGTTATGCGCTAAACGCATAAACCAAATTCTAAAATCTAAAACTAAACTTTAGCCATAAAACTTGATATTTTATTTAAAAATGTCATCATGCCCAATTACCTAAAATTTTTAGCTTTTAAGGAATATGAGCACTAACCAGTGATACCAAAACAACTTTATCATATCCTTTGCTAAAAAAATTCAGCTATTCTTAACTTCCAGTCTTATATTGCAGTTACTATTAGTCAAGTGTTTTTATGAAATTATCATATTTATACTACTTCTTTACTATGCATATATAGGACCAGTTTACATAACTAGAAACAATAACATAGCGGAAAAATATGAACTCATAATATCGTGTGTGCCTTTTACAAAACATAACTAACAATTACAACCCAAATACTTAAAAGGAAAGAAAAAATGCTCGAAAGGAAAAGACAAAAACACCATAAATCCTAAAATAGTGCCTACATACTACAAGATGCCTCGCTCCACGGCTGGAGCTCGGTCCATTACTGTGACCTTTGAATGGTCGTTGCATGGCGGCTATACACCCAACCTCGTGCTACTGGCACTGCCGGTCTTGCTAACAGCTTCAGAATTGCCACCTTCTTAAGGAAGGATCTAATGATGGAAGAAAGAACCTTCTACTAAACCGCCTCTCCATGAAGATTCACATGTATTACCCAGAGATGAGAGTGGATAGATGAAAATACGGAAAATAACTCTATGGAGTGCTAATTCTTGATCAACAAATTACATCAGAAGGATGCAAGTCCAATGAAGAGCAATGCCGCTAATACTAACATCGGTGTTCTTCTGCACGATGGGATAAATCCAGTCGTAACCTCCTGTCTTACAGATGCATTATGCCGAATGATGCACATAATCAGATGGGAAGTCGGATGTAGATTATCCATATTCCAAACACCAACATCATGTGAAAACCATGCTACAAAATCTTTGAGTCGGTCACTTAAAAATCATCCAAGTCCTTGTCCTTCATGGAAGCTTCCAAAATCTCAACGAGATCAATTAATCAGCTAAATCAAGATACCCTTCACATCCTAACGAATCGAACTGTTACCTCTATCGAAAAGGCAGATGAGCATAGGCAACATTCCCACTCAAAAGTCTCAAAGTAGAGGATCAGTGCAAATCCTACTGTGAAGAATAGCACTTCCAGCCAAAAGCGGCAAAACAATCTGATCATTTCAGTTCAGCAGAGTGGCCGTTTGGTGATTGAGACCATAATGGTGCGAGGAAACATCGGTAGTGTGAAAAGGTGTCTTGAGCTAAGAAGTCGTCGGAGGGAGGAAATAGGATTTAGATTTGGAGTGGTGGTGGGACGAGATCTAATGTGCAAAACCAACATGAGGGGGAGGCGAAGCCGCTGCTCTTAGGGAAAAGAGCCTCCTCCTAGAGGTGGAACGAAAGAGAGAGGCTGCTACTTGGAGGAGGAGAACGAAGATTAGGTTTAGCTTATTAAGGAAGAAGTAACGAAAGTGTGCAATTGGGGAAATTTTGACACGACTTTTTATCGTCTCCTTTCAGGTTCAAGTAGTGCCAGAACCCATTAACTGGTAGACGACTCAAGATTTACTACTAAGTGGTTAACTGCTAGACAGGCTTTGGATGTTAATTGAACCTAGACCCAATTAGGGATGGATTGAACAATAATAATCATTTCGTACCATCTCCTTCGATTTGACAAGATCCAAAAAATTCATGTCCTCGTCACGATGGTACCAGAGCCAACTGCCTAGTCTCGAACCATGCTCCAGCAATTCACAGTAGTCCCAACAAAAATTCTACGAGTAGCAAAAATTCCGAAAGCCCATAAGTATTCTAGCTGCTATTTCCTACCTACTACGCATGAAAATATTTCTTCCAATAGCTGGTGGGTATAATAACACTACAAACTACATACCCCAGTAAAATTGAATGTCATTCCTATTTTGTTTGTACTTTAAAGAGAGAAGATTTTAAAAAACTCAATTTTGTAAACTGAAAAATCATTGAGCTAATTAAATATATATGCCCCTTTATACTTTCTTCTAAATAATAGAAACTATTTCATGCCAAAACTTCCCTTGAAAACAAACTTACATATATAAATATTTCAGGGTTTCCAAAAACCCTTTTTAAAATAAAAATTTCCCAAATTGTAAAACTATTTCCTTACCAAAATTCAAAATCAAGCCTTTAATAATATATATAAATATTTAAGGATTTCAAAAGTTAATCTTTATAAACTAAAAGTTTCTTAACTTGACTAACTTAGTGGTATGCTTGTTTCTTTGAAAATTAAAATTTCAAAACTTTCTCAAAACAAAACTTCCAAAGTAAATACTTGGGAAAAATCCTTTGGAGAAAACCCTTTTTCCGAAATCTAAGGAATTTCCAAAACATACTTTATAAAAACCTCTCATGGGTTTTAGATAAAGGAATTGGCACTAATTATCCAAATAAAAATCTGGTTTGCCATCAAAGAGGTGATCATTGAATGCACCCTAGCAAAAACTTGTTTTTGGACAATTGCAACATATATACTCTAATTTCTCATCCATCTGGAATAAATATGTGTCTCCGACTGGAACTCGTCATCAAAATACAAAATCACAAGGTAGCTAGAATCTCAATCATTAAGTCGAACACCTCTAATCGCAAGGATTCTTCCATATGTCATACTCATGCTCTACATTAGCAGCTCTTTACGCACCACCAGCACTCTAGGGGTACTTCGGAGTCGTCGTGAAAATCTTAACTCTAAGATGTTTCCAACCCATAGTTGCTTTACTTATTCCCTTGGAGTGGAACTACAATTATTGTTATAGTCAAAACTCTTAGAATATATTGTAAAAATATAAATATTACAACATAGGAAAGTACGAACACATTCTCTCAATTTATCCTAATTCCTTTAATCTACTTACTTAGGCTCTGATACCAAATGTAACAACCCATACCTCGATGGGCCTAAATTTTGACAAAAATCAAAACTCAAGTCCATCAAAGCACAGATCGTTGGGTTTGGTATCCGCATGTAAGCATTAACATTATCGGAGATTGATAGAAATCTAAACTCATAGCGGAAAAAATAATAGGATAAGAATACTGATTCTGACTACTACCTTAGGGTAAATGGTATTCCTTGGATAATAGGTTGTCACATCCACATCGAGCATGAGAGAAAAGAAGGCTTCACCAACAACAAAACACATTCAGCTCCAATGACCTATTCTCTAAAATCTATCCTATGGGTTGTAATGAGGAAGGGGTTAGAACAATGTTCTAGTGACCGGAAATTCTATAAACCATCCATAACATAAATCTATGCTGATTGGTTTTCATTTAATTGTTATGTATATTGAGGATAGCAATTCTAATCTAACCTTGCATTTCATACACAATTACACATTTACCTCTTCCCAAGGTACAAAACACCAATAAAGCCTTATCAACCACCCAATGCTTCCAAACCTCTTTGCCACTTAATACTTCTAAACATGAAGCGAGCATCTATAATCACAACAAAATACTTTTAAAAGAGAAACAAGTAGACTCTACCATTGAAGACCTTAGTCAAGGTAGACCCCGTCATTTAACACCTATTCCTAAGGTGGTTTTCTAACAATGTTG
Source organism: Allium cepa (assembly GCA_030765085.1). Classification (NCBI taxonomy): domain Eukaryota; kingdom Viridiplantae; phylum Streptophyta; class Magnoliopsida; order Asparagales; family Amaryllidaceae; genus Allium; species Allium cepa. The sequence continues at coordinate 444,541,379 of CM060943.1, read as the reverse complement.
TCAATGGTCAGTGGGTCCTAGCTACAAAGACCCTTAACCATTATTTAAGGCTTCCAACATTTAATGTCTAACTATTACCGCATCTATCGACAATAAAATTGTAGCCATATAAGAGACAATACCCAAGCCACTTAATACCTTTAAAAAGGACTAGGCAGATTTCTAACCATCTAATATCTATATTCTAGGCATGTCTTACATCACTTAATACATATCCCCAAGCGGACTCCTCATAGGTATTACCATTATTATGGGCCTTAACAATGTGAGGGACTGTACCCAAGCCACTTAATACCTCATTATTAAGGACTAGGTGGACCATTAACCATTTAACACCTATTTATAGGTAGGCTTTTTTCATTTAATACTAACCCTAAGGAGGACTCCTTAATGGTACTATCTAGCTGACCTAGCTTGGAATCTCATTAAGTTGTCGAATACTTCTTTTTTGGAGAGAGCCTAACCCTCAGATCGGTCCCTTAATACCTCAAATTCGAAGCAAACCCTTTCAGAGATATCCACTATCACTCTTAATTATAAATATGGAATCTCATCAGATTACTTCTTTCGGTAGGGTGGAAGGCCCTAATAGCCACTTAATACCCTAACACTGAAGTAAACGCTTTTAGAGGCATCCATATTTATTTGAAATATCACTAGGTTACTTAATATTTCTTTTTAGGAGAGAGGCAGATCCTACAGCAACTTAATACCTTAAACAAGAAGCGAACTCCTATGAAGATATCCCTTACTGCTTCTAATTTCAAATCTGGACCATTTAATACTTTTAAATTACAAAAGTAGTCCCAATCACTCACGTTGTTATGGGTCCTAGGATTAGTAATATCTCACATTAGTAGTAGATGCACTTGACTGCTCGTAGCCTCAAAGTGAAAGGCAGCCTTCCGTCGAGTGACTCTGCTGACCTCGTATCACTAACCTACTAAGTCCAATTAACCATCCTAAGTCTTTGCTTATACTATCATAGATAGATATTGACTTATCTTACTAATTCCCATTTTATTTAAGGAAACAAGATTTACCTTAAATATTTATCTACCTATAAATCCACATTTTATGCTCATAAATGTCAATTTGTCCATAAAATCCTAACAAACATTTCCTAAGACATTTATATGATCACTAATTTCAAATTGGTAACATTTTATATCTATTCCATTTTTTATCTTTCCATTTTTATCCATTTGTCCTTATTAATTATAACTCCCAAATTCATTTCCATTAATTGCCCACTAATTGGAGCTGGAGTCTTTAATTAGCCAATTGTAACCTCTAGTCTAATCCTATCCATTATTTCCCATTAATTGCTAATTATTAGGGTTGCAAACCTTTATTTCCTATTAATTATTGGAACTTCCTAATTTATTTCCCATTAATAAGAATTACTACATTTCTAAATTCTACCAAGTCGTTTTCCTACATATAATAATAACTAATGAACTTTACATATAAATAATGCATGAATAAACACTTTTCTCCTTTATTAATGCAATAAATACGTATAAACTACTTATTTTTATCCATATATTCTAATCATAAATATGTAACTAGAATATGTTTTCCATATTTAATTTGCTAGAATTAAATTCCTGAGGAAGATTTCCACTATTATTTCCATAAATTAGTTTTAACACAAAAGAATAGATTTACTACGATTGAACTTACAAGGAATGGATACTTTATTTTATTTGGAATAAACAGTGTAAGCTATGGAGAATAAATCCATACTTTACACATCTCTTCCCTTTTTGTTTTATTCCTTGTTAAATCAAGCGCTGCCTTTTTGAGCCAGAAGTAGAAAAAGTGAACAAATTTATAAAAATCAAACTGATGTTAAATTAAACTATGGAAAATCTACAATTTAATAAAAATTTGGGAAATAATCCAAAAATCTTATTTTATACCCAAGTATCTATCTAGAATAAAAATATACAACATTCAATTTCTAAAATTTCCGGGATGATTTTCAAATATTGATGTAAACATATTTCAAATTAAGTGTAAAACAAGAATATGTAGGCAATAGTTTATATACTGATTTAACCCTACAATCCATAAATAAAATTAATTTAATTAGGCTTAAAAATTAAACGTATGCTAACAGAATAGATTTAAAATCATAAACAACATATAAAATTTCCCATTCACCTTTTAAAAGCAAACTAAATCTCCAGATCTGAAATAGAACCTTAAATTCGTCTCCAAATCCTTTTTAGTCTAAGAAATATGTATAAAAGGTATATACATACATTAGAATTGCAGATCTAGGAAGTGATTTGGGATTAGGAGAGAAAACAGATATAAATATATAAATATATGTAAGTTACATATAGTTGATTCTCTTCTCTTTTTTATTAGATTTCTATTATCCTCTAATTTATATGAATATAAATACAAATATCTTATTTTTATAATTTAGAAAGAAAGAGGAAAATAAGAAATAGCAGAGCTTTGCTACTGCCTTCAAACGAGAAGAGAAGATAGGGTTAGGCCTGAATTTATAGGCGCTAGTATCAATCAAGACCGTCAGATTAAAATATATTAAATCCTGACCGTTGGGCCTAGGCTTACCCTAGCTGCCACACAAAGAACGGTCGATCATACCTACTTAGAGGTTGACCACTCTTGGTTGACCTCCCATGATGGTAGGTTTACATGTGGGCCTGGGTTAATTTAGTTAATTTTTCTCATTTATTTATTTTCTTTTCAAATTCGTTTTTCATCTGTAACTTCTTTGTTTGGACTTTGATCTTTAAATTCCAAATACAGAAGTTGCTTAGAATTTTTCCAAGAACGCAATGGTGCAAGTTTTATGTTCAAATTCCATCGTTTGCACAAATTCCTTTTTTAGAGCCTAACTAAGTAACTAACTAATTAAATAACTAACACCAAATTATAAGATGTTATAATTAAGAATGCTTAAATTGCTCCTACTGTAGCCGTAAGTGGCGGTATTTCAGTGTAGGCACCGAGCGTTGACTTTGTAAACTGAGAAAATATTTCTTTACTATGGGTGGCAGACCATTTCTTCGAGCGAAATCAACCGTCGAGGTGAAGTATTGGTTGGACACCTACGAATGAATCTTTGAGGATATGTAGTTAAAGGATGCAATGAAGGGGAAGCAAGCCTTTAGACAGCTTAAGGGAAGAGCTATGGGATAGTGGAACACCATTAAGGTTACTACTCCCGAGGATGAGATTACTTAGGAGCGGTTCAAAGCAAGGTTTGAAGAGAATTATATATCAGTTGCTTAGAAATTTGTGCTTTTTTGGAAGTTTGCTGACTTGAGACAGGGGAGATATGTCTATGTCGGAATATGTTGCTGAGTTCGACAGATTGTCAAAGTATGGCTTATCTTTTATTGATACTCCACCCAAGAACAATGAAAAGTTTATCATGGGCTTGGATGATTATCTTGGGAAGAAGCTTGTGAGTCATATCGGTAAGACCATTAAGAGGTTGGTGGAGAAGGCTCTTTGTCATGATAGTCTATGTCTTAAGCCTAATTCAGTCATTGCTCCTAAGGATGAGCCAAAGATGTAAGCTGGCAAGGGAGACAAGAGAAAGTGGACAACATCTAGAAGAAGCAGTTTCAAAAAAGTGGTCAAAATAAGGGAAAGTGGGAGCGTACTTTCTTTAATTATGAAGAGAAGGGCTATCTTGTCAGAGACAGTAATGCAGAAGGCAAGAAGTGCTACAACTACAATAAGCCAAGGCATATCAAGAAGGATTGTCTAGAACCGTTAAGAAATAAGCAGGTTTTGTCCATTTATGCTTTGAATGCTATTCCAGCTTCGTCGATGACTCCATCGGCGAAGGAGAAGGGGAAGAGTGTTGTCACAAAGGGTATGTTTTCTATTTATGATACTCATATACATGTTTTATTTGATACCGAGGCTTCCCATTCCTTCATATCTAGTGAGTTGGTAGATAGTTTAGGATTGAATTCCGAGATAGTTGATCGACCTTTGATTGCTATGAACCTCATTGGAGGATCTACTAGCCTTTGCATGGTTTTTTGAATTTGACACTATGGAGTCATAAATGTTTGCTTGCTTGTGATTTCTTTGTTTTAAGTTTTATGGGGTTTGGAATTATTCTGGGATGGACTGGCTACAGAGGTACAGAGTAGTGTTGGACTATGAGAAGCCGTTGGTGATAATAGGGATGAATGGTGTGTGTAGGTTGGAGATAGACTACTTGCCTAATGATGAGGTGATTGTTAGATTTCTATATTCGCTCGAGATCTCGCATGACGAGTTGTGATATGTGCCTATAGCGAGAAAGCATTCGGAAATATTCGAGGCTGTGACCAGATTTCCACCACACAGGGAGATATAGTTCCACACTGATTTGGTGAAGGATACCAGGTAAGTAGTTATGCCTTTCAGGCATATGACACTCAGAGAGTAGAAGGAGCTGGAGGTGCAAGTGAATGACCTATTAAGGCGAGGGTCCATTTGTACAAACATATCTGAGTGGGGTGCACATGTAGTACTTTTCACTAAAGTAGATGGCTCTCTGAGGTTGTACGCAGAATATCATGACTGAATAAGGTGGCAAAAAGAACAAGTATCCACTCCTATGTATAGATGACTTATCGATCAGCTCCACGGTGCAAGGGTGTTCTCCCAATTGGACCTTGCAATGGGGTTTCATTAATTGAGAGTGGCAAAGGAGAGTGTTCCAATTACAGCATTTCTTAAGCCTTCCAGATTCTATAAGTGGTTGGTTATGCTATTTGGGCTAAACAACACATCGGCATACTTTATTGATTTTACAAACCTCGTTTTCGGGGAAAAAATGAATAAGTTTGTACTTGTGTTCGTAGAAGATATCCTCTTTTATTCGAATGGAGGAAGAACATAGGGAGCACTTACGGATTGTGCTCGAAGTGTAGAAAAGACACCGATTAAAGGTGAAATTTTCTAAGTGTCACTTTTGGAGGAGGGAAGTGGGATTTTTAGATCATGTAGTTTCTTTGCAGGGCATTGTTGTGGATCCTGTGAAGGTGGCAGCAGTGCAGGATTAGGATTGACCCAAGAATACTACGGACGCGAGAAGTTTCCTTGGGCTAGCTGGATACTATAGACGTTTTACCCAAGACTTCTCCAAGGTAGTAGCAATGTTAAGAAGAATTAGATTTTTAATAAGGATGTGAGATGCGAGCATGTGTCGTGAGTTGGAAGGAGAGGCCGATGAGTGCCCTAGTGTTACTCATTCCGAGCGGGAATAAGGAATTGATAGCGTACACAAATGCTTGTGGTACTAGACTTGGTTTCATATTGATGTAGAGGGAAAAGAATGTAACAACCCGGAATTTTTGACAGCATATTATAATGAATAATTTATTTAAATTAAATTAAATATAAGCTTGTCAATGATTAAAGTGATTAGATCTTAATTATTTACCAGCATATATGTGTTTATAAAAGAAGTTTTGATTTGAAAATTTAAAATAGAATGCTTCAAAACCATTAAAAAAAATCTGTTTTATTCAATTAAATCAAATCAAAGACTTTATATTTTTGTTATTTGGTAAAATACATATGAATACAGTCTTAGTTTTTAAAATGATAAAGTTAAAACATAAACATAAGTATACACCATAATTATAAAATAGACAATATAACTAACAATATAAATATAAGTTATAACTAGGAATGTAAAATTTACATATGAAATATTATGAATCAAATACTTTAAAATCTAAAGTGAAAATAAATCACAATCAATTAAGTCAAAAGAATAACCTGCAAAAAAATCCAATTGTACAACACAAAATCTATAATAAAAATCTTAAGAAATATCATATGAATAAGCATACAAATTTCATATAAAATATATTTATGCTTTATCTGTATATGCAAATGTACCTCAACCAAAAAAAAATCTTGTTCAGAAAAGTAAAACAAACATAAAACTTATATGTTGCTGAAGCTTACATGCATAAGAAAACAAGTTTTCACTTTAAACATAATAAAAACAAAAGTCTGTGTCTATACAAAATATGCTAGCCGAAATAAAAATAAGCATCAGTCACCATTAAATACATGTTATCATAATTAAAAACATAAACATTAAATAGCATAACTACTTGTTTAACAAGTACATGTAGCCGAAATCTCTATATATCATTTCATACTGCAGAACAAATGGACCAATTAAAAAAAAAGTGACAAACAAATAAGACTGTCTAGGTACAACCTGTATTCAGTGGCTTCAATCTATATATATATATATATATATATATATATATATATCCACCTATATACTATATTCGTGTATAAATTTAACTGAACAAAACCAAGTGCAAAAACCTGAGTTTAGAGAAGGAAGTAAATAACTTTATCTGGTAAATTAAATTTTATTCAAATTCAGGACAGTGAAGTTTTCAAGGAATCAAACCTGTAGCCTTTCTTCATCAAATTGTTTCTTGTGAGTAAACATACTTTCTTAAATTTTAAACATGATAATTAGCTTCTGATATTTGTGATTGCTATATATATATTTGTTATCCCACTTTTTGGTCAAAACTGGAATATCAATGTTGTACGCGTTTCCACCACGAACAAACCAGGAAGTACAGAGATATAAACAAGCAAGCATGCATAAGTCCGGAATTCCACTAAAATCTCAAGTTCATTCGGCAGAGCAAAGGCATGCTTCATTCGGCATATCATATCCGGCCTCCCCTTGGTTCATTCGGCACTCCCTAAACCAAGCTCATTCGGCATCCCAAGCACTACCGGACCGGCCTCCCCCATAGTCCTACCGAACCAAACGACTCCGAAGCCGGTCCAAACTATCACCAACCAATCACCGGACCAAGGTGATCACCGAACCAACCTTCCACTACGACCGATCCAGAAGACTACCGGACCAACATCACTCCCTACTAATACCGGACCACCCCTTCCCACCGGACCGGCCTCTACTACCGAATGGAGCTCCGCCGAACCAGATGACTGCCAGTCCAGATTGCTTCAGCCCGGGCCCACCAGCAGCTATATGCATCCAAGACCCCTGCCCCCTACCTCACTCTATAAATAGAGGGGCAGGGGTACAACAATGAGAGACAAGTTTGAGAGCTCAAACCTGGAAGGAACTTTCAAACAACTTTCATACACTTGTACTACAAGCTTTGTACTTGTAATCGGATTGGAAAAGGAGAATAACATATAAAGTGGACGTAGGCACACTTTGGCCGAACCACTATAAATCTGTGTGTCTTTTACAGTTTAGCCCCTACTTTTTACGTATTTGCATACACCACCTAAATCAATACGAACAACATAAAATCAACTAATTCATACGACTTGGAGTTGTTTGATCATCTTTTGTGCAAACATATTTGGGTTATTTGCTGAGATCTGTAATTTGTGTTTGAATATTGCTGACTTATATTCATACACTGGTGCTTTCACGACTTTGGGTGTTTGCGGCCATTTTTCACGCAAACATTTTGGTGCTTTCACTGAGAGGGACCAGCTCCCACTACATCGGATAGAAGCTTGGATTTGAAAGACAATGACTAGGCAAAACAGTAGAAGGCTAAGGGCTGAGAGAAGCCAACAAGGAGGAAGTCAACAAGCATCCTCCGGAGGTGAGGAAGGACCGGCTTCGATCTACATAACCCGGGATGAAATGGAAGCCATAACAAATTCACTGCAAGAGAGGTTGCTGAAAAGTCAACAGGAAATGATGCAAACTTTCTTGGAGCAAATGAGAGCTGCAGGGATGCAGAATTTAGGAACAGCTACAACGGCTATGGATGCAGGACAAGAAGCTAGGGTTATGGAACCCAACGAAGGACAAGATACGGAGCCAGGTAGCAATCAACAAGGGCTTGGGGGCAGGCCCACGGGATTCAACACAGGAGAACCTTTGGAAGGAGTTCAACAGGCTAGAACCAACGTTGCTGCTAACGAGCCACACGAAGAGTATGTACCGGAGTTCCCTCGGGGGCAACCCCCGACAGACAACGGTGGATTGGTAGATATAATCAGGAAGACTGTGCGAGGTGGTTTGACCAACGGAGACTTGGAAGGAGTAAACAGGAGTCCGTTCACTCGGGAAATAAGGATGGCTCAGAACCCACCTAAGTTCAAGCTACCTAGCGTGGAGGTATACAATGGCAAGGAAGACCCAACGGATCACTTGATGAGATACACTAGACACATGGAGGTGCTGGGGGCATCAGAGGAGGTGATGGCCCGATGCTTCCCTTTGTACTTGACGGACATAGCTGCGATGTGGTTCAGGCAGCTGGAAGAAGGATCTATCGGGACTTGGAGGGAATTGGTGGAAAGGTTTTTGGGACAGTTTCGGGTTCATGTCAAGAGACCGAAGAACGTGATGACATTGACATCGGTAAGGCAAAGGATGGATGAATCGCTTAGAGCTTTTCTAACTCGATTCAGCGCCGCAGTTGCTTCGGTGGATCGGCCCGATCCATCGATGGTTTTAATGGCAGCAGTATCAGGAGTCAGGGAGAACTCGGATTTCAAGGTATCTTTGATACGAGATCCCCCACGGAATCTCGACGAATTCTTTCATGAGGCAGAAAGGTTCCTTCGACAAGAAGATGCGAGTACGGATTTAAAGTCGAAAAAGGTTAATGCAGTTGGGGTAGGAGGACCATCCAGCAACGGTTCAGATAAAGACAAAGGAAAAAGGAAGTTGGACGATGATTCTGGAAATGCTAGGAAGCAATGGAAGGATCCAAAGTTTTCCACATACACAGGATTGAACGAGACACTGGAGCGGATATACCTGGATACTCGAAATCGCCTTCACTACCGGAGGCCGGCTAGGAGAGAACCAACAGAACGGGAAAGGACATCAGGAAGGCACTGCCTCTTCCATGATTTGGATGGACACGACACCAACAGCTGCAGGCACTTAAAGGACATAATTGAGGAACATGTAAGGAATGGACAACTGCCACAATATGTTGGACCTCGGGATGCAACGGCGAGGCAGGAGCAACTGCCGCCTACCTCAAGCTACGATGGTGGGAGGTCCAGGAATGATGGTCGGTTGATCGTCCCTTGACCAGGTTAATATGAAATAAGTAGCAAACTATTGGCAAGCAACCAAGTCATTTACACATGTACGGGGACGGAGATAGCCCCTAGGCATGCTCTGAATGATAATAAATTGCGATGCTGTGGTTTGTGAAATTTATCTTTTGCTTTTGATTTGGACACTGCTTTTCTTTTTGGTTTTCGGTTTTGGAGCTTCGATTGAGCTCCTGGTTTTTCTTGCTTTTTGATTTGGATTTTCCTTTGGATGATCGTTTTCGGTTTTGGATGCTGGGTTGGATTTCTGGTTTTCTGGTTTTGGATTCGGATTTTGGATTTGGATTCTGGATTTGGATTTTGGATTTGGATGTTGAATTGGATTTTGATTGGATTTTTATCTGACTTTTGATAAACGGTCGTCGGGTATGGATTATGCCTGACAAGGGGTGAGTCGCTTTGCCCGAACGTGGTAAATTGACTCATTCAGGTCGTCGAGTATGGACTATGCTCGGCAAGGGTCCGGAGTGACCAGGATTCGGCCTAGGACTTAGGCCCTATATTATCAATCGTTATTTTCAGGTCGTTGAGTATGGACTATGCTCGGCAAGGGTCCGGAGAGACCAGGATTCGGCTTAGGACTTAAGCCATGGCATTGTACAGCGCCCAGGGACACTGGGCCAAGGTCGTCAAGTGTGGATTGCGCTTGGCAAGAACCCGGAGAGGTTAGCTCAACGTCCAGGGACACTGGACCAAGATCGTCAAGTGCGAATTGCGCTTGGCAAGAACCCGGAGAGGTTAGCTCAACGTCCAGGGACACTGGACCAAGATCGTCAAGTGCGAATTGCGCTTGGCAAGGACCCGGAGAGGTTAGCTCAACGTCCAGGGACACTGGACCAAGATCGTCAAGTGCGAATTGCGCTTGGCAAGGACCCGGAGAGGTTAGCTCAACGTCCAGGGACACTGGACCAAGATCGTCAAGTGTGAATTACGCTCGACAAGAACACAAGGAGGCTAGCTTAACGTCCAGGGACACTGGATCACGACCGTCAAGTGTGGATTGCGCTTGGCAAGAGCCCGGAGAGGTTATAAATTTGGACCGCGACCCAAAGAGGTCCTGGATTCGGTTGTTGGCTATTGGATAAGGATGGTTTGGGACTCTGCTGTCGAGTTCGGATGGACATGGAATTTGCTCAAGCTTTGGTTATTGGATTTGAAACTGAATATCGACTCGGAGTAGTCAAGGATGATATTCTCCGGCAATGTGATTATGGACTTCGAATAGTGGATTCGGAATTATTCAAAACACGCCTTGTTATCACAAGGCATGTTTTGGGGGGCAAAGTGTTATCCCACTTTTTGGTCAAAACTGGAATATCAATGTTGTACGCGTTTCCACCACGAACAAACCAGGAAGTACAGAGATATAAACAAGCAAGCATGCATAAGTCCGGAATTCCACTAAAATCTCAAGTTCATTCGGCAGAGCAAAGGCATGCTTCATTCGGCATATCATATCCGGCCTCCCCTTGGTTCATTCGGCACTCCCTAAACCAAGCTCATTCGGCATCCCAAGCACTACCGGACCGGCCTCCCCCATAGTCCTACCGAACCAAACGACTCCGAAGCCGGTCCAAACTATCACCAACCAATCACCGGACCAAGGTGATCACCGAACCAACCTTCCACTACGACCGATCCAGAAGACTACCGGACCAACATCACTCCCTACTAATACCGGACCACCCCTTCCCACCGGACCGGCCTCTACTACCGAATGGAGCTCCGCCGAACCAGATGACTGCCAGTCCAGATTGCTTCAGCCCGGGCCCACCAGCAGCTATATGCATCCAAGACCCCTGCCCCCTACCTCACTCTATAAATAGAGGGGCAGGGGTACAACAATGAGAGACAAGTTTGAGAGCTCAAACCTGGAAGGAACTTTCAAACAACTTTCATACACTTGTACTACAAGCTTTGTACTTGTAATCGGATTGGAAAAGGAGAATAACATATAAAGTGGACGTAGGCACACTTTGGCCGAACCACTATAAATCTGTGTGTCTTTTACAGTTTAGCCCCTACTTTTTACGTATTTGCATACACCACCTAAATCAATACGAACAACATAAAATCAACTAATTCATACGACTTGGAGTTGTTTGATCATCTTTTGTGCAAACATATTTGGGTTATTTGCTGAGATCTGTAATTTGTGTTTGAATATTGCTGACTTATATTCATACACTGGTGCTTTCACGACTTTGGGTGTTTGCGGCCATTTTTCACGCAAACAATATTGAATATTGATGAACTTGTATTTATCTTATACACTGGAAGCTTCTGTGCCTGTTCTGTTTCTAGCTTCTGAACTTCTGAATAGAAGAAGTAAAAGATATTAATACTCTTCCATTTGAATTAATGTTAAACCTAAAAGATGTAAGTAATTCAAATTGTTTAACATAAAACAAAGCCTGAGAATATGTTTGCAATATATCAGTAAGATGTAAACACTGTTTTTTTCAAATGACAGGTAAAATAAATCAAAGGCCAAAATTTGAATATTTAAATTTGTAATTTCAATAACATATTTAGATTTCATATACATAATTATGATTTTTAACATAAAAATCTTGATTTTTAAACAAGGGTATAAAGAGCAGTTGTTAAAGGAAGCTTTAATGGATTTTTGTCAATCCTGGATGATTGGGTTAATTTCAGATGTTGTAAATTGGTATGAAGCAAGTTTGTAACCCATTTAATTTCAGAAAAATGTCAGAATAATTTTCGAATGCAAGGATTTTGGGCTTGAATCAAATATAGGGTTTAGTTTGCGTTCGTTGTTATGCTCTGTAAACTAGTAGTTTTTGCAGCCATCGAGTGATCGAGTGGATCGTGATTCTTGGTGGGGATAGGGGAGGTTATGGACGAGGTACGAACGGAGTTTCGTCACCTCATGTGGTCGACGTTAGTGGGTTGATGGGTTTTACTTAGTGTGATCGTTTGCAGCGGGTTCGAGCTCCAGAGTGTTTTCCGATCCCATGATTTTCACGACGACGTTGAGTGGAATTTCGAGTGTGAGGCTTCTACGTGACTTGTTGGAAGAGGCTCGAGTCACCGGAGGAGTAGCGAGCCACCGTGCACGTGCACGGTGGCATGAGCGTGTCAGTGAGGGCGTAGGTAGTAGGAAGGGAGTTGCTTCGGGGATTTCTAGGTTTTGACGCAAGGGAAGACTCGGGAATGGAAGCCTTGGTCTCGTGTTTATGGCTGTTAAATTTAACAGTTTATAACTTAAACAAATTAAAAAAAGAGAGAAGAAGATGTGTTTCAGGAAGTGCTCGGGTGAATTGGTTGAGAACTCGAGGCAATTCGCAAGTTTCCCAGGGTAGTGCGCAGGGTTTGATAACTGCGGCTTCTTTAAGTAAGCTAAGTAAACAGTTTTGTCAAACTGTAAAACACTGTTTTTTTTAAAAAAAAAATGTTTAACAGGTTCAAGGTCTCAAACTTATATGCAAGCTAATTATTTTGGTCCATACTTAGGGTTAAGCTCTTAATTATTAATGTAATTCAGTGATCAATTTAATTGAGCATAAAGTTAATTAATCTCTGAGTTATAGTTAGTAATATAAGTGAACTTCGAAGTTAAAGAAACCGTTCAAATGTTAATTAACTTGAATAATCATCATCTTAATTACTTTTCAATTATAATTAATGGTTGATTTTAAGTAATTATAAGATTATAATTACTGCTCAAGTTAATAGTTGGTTAATCAAATAAACTAGATGTGAATTAATAATTAATTAAGTAATTTACTTAAGAATTAAGGATAATTAAAGGGTTAGTTAAGTAAATTGAAGTTGAATAAGTATTCAAGTTATTAAATAACCGTTAAGGTAGTAATTAATGATTAAAGAATAGTAATTAAAGTTAAATAGTTTAATTAAGAATTGATTAATTAAGTAGTGTAAAATAAAATAAGTTAATTAATAATTAAGATTAAAAATTAATTATGAATGATCTATTTGATTCAAATAGTTTGTAAGGAAATAAGTAATAAACTGTTAATCAATAAAAAAGGGTTAAGCGATTAACTCTGATATACTTAGTTTACATTGAATTTCAGATGAATGCTTATGGTTTGTGTGTTGAATATCTGATTGTGATATTTATGTGATGATATTCTGTAATGCTCTCTGATATGTTGAGATATATATATGATGACTGTATAAGTTTACCTGTGATAAATGTTGTTTGAATTATAACTTGAATTAAACTGTTAAGTTAAATAGACAACTTGGCCTTTAAAATGGCGTTTGGATTTCGATGAGACCGGGATCGGAAGAATCAAATTTGATTCTTCGAAAACCACATCGATCCAATTTAAACGTTAGGTCATGAATCCTAAAATGAAGATCAAGATGGCATTTTCAGAATGCAAGGGTTATCGTCGTTGACTCTGAGGGTGATTCCAAAATGAGTGTGACGAGATAATGCCTTCGGTTTCGTTCGAACCCGGAACGAACTTGTATGGATTGAATGCTTTCAGCACATCGTCAGGCGGACGATGAGCATTCTAAGTGATATGTTCTATAAAGGTAATCGCAGCCTCAAGCCTCATCAACCGGGAATGGCTAAAACAGGGGAGACGCAGCAAGGTTAGGTGGGTCATGCCCAAACAGGACAAGATATTTCCCTGTCTAGATGTCCCTTTTTATTTCGGCTGTGTGGGCGGTTGCTAGCTACAACCGCGGGGTTTATCTTGTTCGGGACTGTTCAGTAAGGAATGGTTCCGGCCTTGTGTTGTAGGGGGTCGGGAGTGATCCTCGGTATGGTGATCTAGGCCCCGTACTGTGACGGGCGGTACCCCAGTAGCCCTGCCATTGTTGGAAATCCATTTTCCCTACGAGACCCTACGGTTTTGATTTGTATTACCCACTTTTGTGGCGAGTAGCTGGAATTTAATCATGTAACAATTTCGGCTATTTTCTATTTACTTGAAAACCTTAGACACTATTATAATATCACTGGATTTCCTATGAAATGTTTTGGTTAGCGTAAGGTAAAAACTTACCCGTATTTATTTGTGGGAAGTCTTACGTGATACCTTTATTTTCAAATGTTTTTCAAAGTTAAACAACTTTTCACCGTTTACTCATACCAGACCCATGTCTGACCCGGAGTTTATATTTTGTGTTTTCATAAACTCTTGGGTACTCAAATTTTTATGAGTAGCCAAGTGATAGGTTTTGGACTTTGATTTCTGGAGGATCTTGGAGCAGGAGTTTCCAGACGTATGTAGCTATCTATCAAGTGTCGCTGTGTTAGTTGATGTGTACCGTGTCTCTGATGTATGTAGTGATAGGTGTATGTATATGACAGTCATATGTATTGATATTGTACAACTCTGATATATGTAAAAACTATGAAATATTTATGTGATATATTATATTTTGTTCCGTTCCGCTGTGAGATTCTGATGTTGTTGTTCCTTTCTTTTCTTTCTTTTCTATTTCTATCCCTTTCTTTCTTAATGATGATACGTCTTTCTGGTAGTAGAAGGATGGGTCGTCACAAAGATTGTCACATATGCTAGTCAACAATTGAAACCGCATGAGAGGAAGTATTCGATTCATGATTTGGAGTTGGCAGCGATAGTATTCACTTTGAAGGTATGGAGGCACTGTTTGCTTGGGGAGAGGTTCAAGTTGTATATAGACCATAAGTCGTTGAATTATTTATTCTCCCAGAAGGATCTTAACTTTCGCTAACACTGATGGTTAGAGTTCCTGGCCTCCTATGACTTTGGCATCTCATATAGACCTAGTAATGGGAATGCAGTCACTGATGCTTTGAGTAAAATACATACTATCTTAGAAGCGATGTTCCTAGAGCATAAGCAGTTGGGGTTTGTCGTTGGCTATGATTTTAGATCTCGACGTGAGCTAAAGCCGGAAGTATTGGCTAGTCTGATGATCAGACCAACCTTGCTTGAGCTGATCGTCACTAGCTAGAGTTGGCATGTTGGGCTGGCAAAGATTATAGCGAAGGTAGAGAAAGGAGTAGAGTCTGAGGAGATGAAGCTGTATGGACTCAACCATGATGGCTGGTTCCGTAAGGATGGGAGATTGTTTGTTCTTGACGTTGATCGATTTGGGAATAAGGTACTCCAAGAATGCCATCATTTGAGACTGAATATCATCTGGGTGGCAATAAAGTATACCACGATATGAAGATTACATTTTATTTGGAAGTGAAAAAGAAGGATGTTGGGACATTCATCTCGAAGTGCATGGATTGTTAGTTGGTAAAGGCAGAGCAGAAGAAGCCGAGTGGGTTTTTTCAACCGCTGAGATTCTTGAGTGAAAGTGGGAGTAGATTTCAATGGATTTCATCAATGGATTGCCGAGGACTAAAGGAAAGTATTATAATATTTGCTCATAGTCAATGGATTGATGAAGAGTGGCCGATTCATACCTATTAAGTAAAATAGAACGACACCCAAATTTCCTGAGTTAGGTGTGAAATAGATCACGCGATTCCACGGTATATCGAAGAGCATTGTGAGCGGTTGAGAACCTTTGTTCACTAGCGGGTTTTGGAAGAGCTTACAAGAGGCTTTGGTGATATATTTGCATCTCAGTATAGCTTATCGCCACAAACAGATGGGTAGACCAAGAGGGTGAATCGTATTCTGGAGGATCTCTTGTGAGGTTGCATTCTCGATTTTGATGGCTCGTGGAAGGGTCATTTGCATTTAGAAGAGTTCGCTTAAAGTAACAGTTATCAGTCTAGCATCGGTATGGCACCATCTGAGGCATATGTGGCCCACTATGCAACGCCCCTTCTTATTGGTGGAAGCGGGTGAAAAACTGATACTTGGTGCAGAGATGATTAGGGAGATTTGGAAGAAGATTAAGATCATTCAGCAATGGATAAGGACTGCTTAGGACATGTAGAAGAGCTATGCTTGTAGGAGGAGATGTGATTTAGAGTTCTCCATCAGTGATATGGTATTCATCAAGATCTCTCCATTGAGGAGTGTTGTTTAATTAGATACTAAAGGGAAGTTGGCATCGAGATTCGTTGATCCTTCCCAAATACTTGAGAGGAAAGGGAATCTAGCATATAGAGACGACTTGCCTTAGAAGATGACAAGCATGCATAATGTGTTCCACGTATCTAACTTGCAAAAGTTTGTGCATGAATCAGACATGATAGTCCAACAGGATCAGTTTGATGATATCAAGATTGAACCAAAAGCATCGAGATCTTATAGACCTATTCGTATCATCGGATAAGATACAAAACAGCTTAGGAGGAAGACAGTAGAGCTAGTGAATGTTTAGTGGGGTAAGAGCGAAGGCGATTGTACTTAGGAGACCAAGGAGAGCATGACGACCATTACCCAAAGCCTTTTACTTGGTGAGGCCTCTTTTTATCGCATTTACTTTCACTTTTGATATCATGTAGAGCAGTCTAGTATCTTGTATGCTAGGACAGGCGTAGATATTATTTGTTGCTTTATGTGAAGTATTTTTGATACGGTTGCTCACGGATGATAACCATGCGAGGTAGCTATGTTTAATTTTTCCTAGTTTGTATTGGGATTTCGAGGGCGAAATTCCTACAGGGGGATGAGTGTAACGACCCGTATTTTACATATTGGAGGATTGTAAAATATTATTTTTAATTCATATATGGTCATATAACTCTATGTCTGTAAGAAAGGCCCATTAGAGATATTTACTATCTTTATAATTTTCCAAACAATCTTTCCCCATAGGAGAATTGTATCATCTATAACTTTTGATTGAACTCGAATTATTGTTCGAGATCACTTAAATTGGAAAGACATGATGGTTTCTCTTTCTGTAGACTGGCCGTAGTAGCGATTTAGAGCTTCTGGCTAGTAGATATAAATGTTTGAAAATTTTCCTCTGATTGGTGCTAGGCATGTTTGGACCTTGGAGAGGAGCTATCTTGGTTCGGCATGCTCTGTTCGGCGTACCACTGGGGATGGGGGTGCTTGGGTTTTTTTTCTATAAATAGGAGTGCCATTCTCTCACAAATCACTTTTCCTACCATGGGTTATTCCAACCCAACCTCCATTGTTTCTCTCTTCACCCAACTTCTTCCATTTTCTCACACAAACCATATATAAGCAAGGATATTCATTAGAGAGCTTTAAATCTACATGATTGGAAAGGAAATCAGATCTTAGCTAGGATTTCATATTTGCCTCTGTTTGTATGCAAACCTTCATCTTTGGGTGTTTGGTGAGTGATTTATCATCTCTCACTTACCTATATATGTGCCTATAGGTTTTTATATGTTTTAAACTTATTTTTAAATTCAAATTAATGTTCTAAAGCTATTTTCTAAGTCGAACCAAAACAAGATGGATTTTGGGATATTTAATGTATTTTAATCATATCGCTTGGAGTATAGTTGCCTTTGCATGTGATAGGCTATCTTATGGGTGTATTATATGATGAATTGATATGGTTTGATGTGTGTTTGGATGTTTTGATGTTGATTAGCATTCTTATGTGTGTTGTGTATGTGTGAATGCTTGTATAGTTGAAATACACATCAAAGCGACTTAGAGTTAGGGACCGTGAATTGGGTTCGATGGATCAGCTCAAAATTTTCGAGAGCTGTATCATCGTATATGAAATACACAAGGGTCGAGGAATGGGGGCATAGTAGTGAAATCGAGACTCAATAGAGCTATAGGAAATCGGTTTGGTGTAAGTTGTGTTGGCCTAGGCTTGATTCAATGGGGTGGATTTAGCGGTAGCCGATCATAGAGTTCAGTTCGATGGTAGGGCTGGGCTTGATAACCGAACAGGATTGGCTGTTCCATAGGATGGATGATTCGGTGACCGGGCTGATATGGTGGTTCAGTGGTAATGTGTAATATCCTGTATCTGGAGCCCAAAACTCAAGCGCTACAGATGCTGCAGTCATCTATAGTTTTAATTTTTGAAAAAATACGGCAATGTTAATGGTATTCATAATATCAGAAGCGCTTGAATATGAACAAAATCACAGATTTCCAAAATATAACATTCTACTAATTACATTTCAACAAATACATATTCAAACTACATAATCCCATGTCTGTTTCCTAAGTAAAGACCAATTATAATCATTACAAAAGTACGCCAAGAGTGACATATGGCGATGCCCCTTGGTTGATCAAAGAAATATAGTCATATTTGACTTAATATACACAGCGAAAAAATAAACAGAATAATATGTATTCCTAATTAGCTATCAGTCAGCCACCTGCACATCTTCGGAAGCTTTATTCGCCAAAATAACAAAACCTGAAAATCTTAACTCTCAGCCTGCTTAAATCAATTTTGAGCACCCGAGAGTTTGAGGGAAAACAAAAATATGAGTCAGACATAAACCTTGGTGTGAATAATTCTGTTACATCTTGGTTTACCGACATTAAGTGAGACCACGCCGCTTAGCAGAACGGGTTTCCCCTCCCTAATATCCTTTTCAAAACATATACACACACACACACATTGCAATTCCTTTCCTACAACAAACTGGTTAATTAAACTGATTATATTAAAATAGCAATATCCGTTATGCTAATAAATGGACTATCTATTTGTAAAATAGGTAATATGTGAACTGTCTGCCCACAACAAAATAGCAAAGTCTGTTATGCTAACAAAAGGACCAACTACTCAAAAAATAATAGCAAGGTCTGTTATGCTAACAAAATGACTAACTGTCCATACAATTAGAATGACTGCCTGCAAATTGGACTAACTATCCGAATCAAAAGGACTGCTGTCTGAATCCTTTTCTTAGGGTTAATTACCCTTTAAATTTTCCTTAAAAAGCTTTTCAAAATGATTTAGTCCTTCAAATCATATATATATAAGGAAAATATATTTTTTGCTTAGCCATGTTGCCATGATATATGTACTTACTTAAAATAATGTTGATGGATTTAAATGAGGATTAGCTTCTTCCAAAATAAGTTAAAGTCCTTTTTAACTTGAAATGCTTAAGCTATACTGCCTATTCAATACATTTGAAACCTTTGTTTAAAACCTTTAAACAACCCTTTCGAAACCCTTGAAGGTAACCCCTTCGAAACCATTTAAAGCAACTCTTTCAAAAACAATAAAATTCTTTCCTTCAAAAGCTTTAAAACATTAAAAATCCTCCTTTAAAACATTTTAAACCTTACCTTTCGAAAACATAGAAAAACCTTCCTTTCCAACTCTGTCGAAACCCTGGGGAACCACCCCATTCGAAACCATTCCCTAAAATCTTTCAAAAGCGTCAAAACTTAATCCTTTCGAAAACACTTTGAGTTCAGTTTAAAACATGTGGAAACCTTTTGAAACCATTCAAGGTTAACTCCTTCGAAACCCTTTGAAAACATCTCGGTCAAAACCATTTGGATTATGCATTCAAGTAGAGCAAAAGGATAAAAAAACTCATTAAAGTCGCAAGCATCTATTTCGAAACCATTTAAAACCATCTCTTTCGAAACCATTTTGGTTACGTCAAATATAGAAAAAGGGTCTTAGAAACATTTAATTCGAAAGTTTGTGTTTCAAAACCATTTCCTAAGTAAATAAGTGATGGTGTCGAAACCTTATCTTCGAAAGCATTAGAGAGGTGGGCAGATTTTCTTAAACAAAACAATCCCTTCGAAACACACTGAGTCGAAAGGTAAAAAGGCGGTAGCTAGGTATTTTCAACTTAGTCAAAAACATTCATTTACAACAAAGATGCAACCTAATTGAAACCATTTCCTTTTAAACCATTTGACCTAGTCGAAACCCAACCAAGTCGAAAGCATCTTGGTCGAAAGCAAGTAGGTGCATTTTTTCTTTAAAAACAAAGCAAAGCTTTAACCCTTTCGAAACCCCTTGGTTTCGACCCATACCTTTTGCCCACATCCAATTCATTAGTACCAGTTGTCTGATACCACATGCATTGGATTTGAATGTGTCGTAGGCGATAGTATGGAGGCGGAAACTAGCGTCGAAAGAAACGAAACAGTAAAAACCTATTTATTAGGACTTTTAAACTATTCTTTTGTACCTAACCTACCTTGTTTGTCTAAATTTGATTGGTTGCAAGGTTTCTCTTTTCAAAAGTACTACCGACTTTCTAGATCTAACAATTTAAACATTTTTCAAAAAGTCCCTTCTCATCCTTTAATTATATAAAACATTTAAGTCTCATACATTAAATAATTTTATATAACCACTAAAACACTTAGAAAAATCTAGAAAAAATCTAGAAAATCAATTTATATATGTTTTCTAACATATAAAAAGTTTAGACCCAAATAATTAATTATTTACCCATAAATAATTTATAATCCAAAATACCATTTTCTTTACTAGAAAATTCATATTAATTCCATGAATATTCAGAAAATTCTAAAAATTGAAATCCCTCTCCAAAATATTATTTTTGATCTTCATAAAAATTCACATGGCATTTGAGTATCATTTAATAGGGTTTTCGTCTTAAAACATATCATAAATTCATTATGAAAAAACATAATTCATCAACAAGTATATATCTTCATTCCATAATTAAGAAACATGGCAAATCATTGCAAAATACTTGGAATTCATCTTAAAACCGAAAACACAATCAAAAATGAGATGCAAACATTATTCACCTTAGCCTTTGTAATTAAAGATATTGAGATATGTATAGATTTTATTTGCTTAAGCTTCTTCCTAGCTTATCTTCTTTCGTTTTCCCCTTTTTATTATTAATCGTGGTCGGCCTTGAGTTTTCAAAATTTCTAAATGAAATGAACATGTAAATTATACAGGGCTAAGGTTTGGAGGATATAAAATGGCCTCTTTCCTATTCTACCCCTCCTCTATTTTATTTAACTTTTATTTCAATTCATTGTTAAATGGCACAGCTACACCTTGATTAAAATCAAATCTCAATCCCTTAATTAACTCATTATTTTATTTTATTTAACTAATTTAATATTCCAAATAATGTTTTCAATAATCTGGGGTGTCATAAACTCCCCTTCTTAAAGAATTTCGTCTTCCAAAATTACGATAATATGCACAATAAATCAAATAATGAGGTAAAACATACCATCAAACAAGTAAGAATAAGTATCTCTCATCCTGCTCTCAATCTCTCAAGTACAGCCTCTGTCATCGTCGCTCCACTGAACTTTGACTAACCTGACTGCCATGGTTCTAAGTCTTTTCTCTTCTCTTGCAACAATGCAATCTGGCTTCCTCACTATAGTCAAATCCGGTTCTACTACTAACTCATCTAGCATAGTCAGTGCATACTAGTCTTCGGGTCTCCAACACACTTTCTGAGATGAGAAATATGGAAAACATCATGGACTCCTGCCAAACTGCTCGGTAAGTCTATATGTTATTGTTCCAATCCTTTCAACAAAAGGAAAAGGTCAAACGAACCTCGGTGCAACTTCCTCGATTTTCCAAACCTAATCACACCCTTCATCAATGTCACTTTGACGAAAACATGGTCTCCAACTAAGAACTCTAGATCTTCTCGTCTCTTATCTGCATAACTTTTCTGCTTAGACTAAGCTCCTTCATTCTAGCCCGAATGACCTCAATCTTTTCTATAGCTTCCTTGACTAAATCTAGGCCAAGAACTAACCTATCCCCAGTCTCTAGCCTACATACGAAAGATTTGCATGGCCTTCCATACAAAGCTTCAAACGGTGGCATCCTAATATTAATCTGATAACTGTTGTTATACAAAAATTAATTAAATGAAGACGATCTTCCTACAATCCCCCGAAATCTAGAACACAAGCTCTTAACAAATCCTTAAAGATTTTGTTAATGCCCATTTGTCTACGGATGTTAAGCGGTACTCATCTTGAGCTTGGTTCCCAGAACTTCATGCAGACTCCTCCAGAACTTGCTAGTGAACAAATGTTCTCTATCATTAACTATGTTACTAGGAATTCCATGTGGTTTAACCACATTCCTCGAAAACAATCTTGCTAAAACAAGTTTCGTTCTAGTTGACCTAACAGGAATGAACTGTGCATTCTTGGTCAATATGTCCACTATGACCCATATACCATCATTTACTATGTTCGACCTTGGCAACCCGTCAATAAAATCCATGGATATAGAATCTCACTTCCATATGGGAAATTCTAATGGCTGAAGCGAACCATTTGGCTTCTGGAGTTCGATATTTTCTTGTTGGCAATTCAAGCACTGCTTTACACACAAATCAATGTTCTGCTTCATACCTTCCTAGAAAAAACTCCTCTTCATATCCTGATACATCTCAGTACTTCCTGGATAAATGGTGAACTTCGAACAATGGCATTCCTCCAGACTTCTTTCCGTGTGTTTTCTACACTTGGAACACAATCTTACTTTCTTTCTCAACCATCCATTCTAGTCAAGACTTAAATCTTTCATGTCATCGCTCTCAGTTCCTTCCCTTAGCTTCCTGACCTATTCGGCTAACACCGGATCCTTTATCTGTTTAGAAGCAGCCTTTTTGATCAACACTGGTCGAACTTCCAAGCAAGATAATGCAACTGCACTATCTCCACTAGACCCAGCATTGGATCTCCACCGCACTCTGCAATCTGCTAATGCTTCCAAATCCTTCTACTCAGCAATCATCGCCAAAACTAAATTATGATGTTTTCTGCTAAGTGCATCTGCAGCCTTGTTGCCTTTCCCCGGTGTGTACTCAATCTAAAAATCATAAGCAGCGATAAACTATAACCACCTTTGATGTCTCATGCTCAACTCCTTCTGAGAGAACAAATACTTCAGTGACTTATGATTGGTGCATAACTCAAACCTTTCTCCCAAAAGGTAATGTCTCCACACCTTCACAGCAAAAATAACGATAGCCAATTCTAAATCATGCGTCGGATATCTTACTTCATGTGGTCTAAGCTGTTTAGAAGCATAGGAAATCACTTTACCTCTCTGCATCAGCATAGCTCCTAGTCTGGTTCCACACGCATCAGTATAAACTACCAAATCTTGATTCCGTTTTGGAACAACCAACACATATGCATGGGTCAGTAAGTGCTTCAAACTTTGGAATGCTTCCTCACACTTATCATTCCAGATAAACTTCACATCCTTTCTTGTTAGCTTGGTCATCGGTGCCGCTATCCGTAAAAAATCCATAATGAACCTCCGATAAAAACCAGCCAACCCAAGGAAACCCTTTATCTGGGTTACTGTCCCGGTTCTCTTCAAACTATTTACTGCCTCAATCTTAGTTGGATCTACCGACAACTCTTCCACTGAGACTACATGACCAAGAAACTTCACTTCTTTCTTCTAGAAGTGACACTTCGAAAACTTCTCTTTTAGCTGATGCAGCCTAAACGTCTCAAGCACCACTCTAAGATGAACTTCATGCTCCCTTTCATCCTTAGAGTATATCAAGATATCATCTATGAAAACCAATACGAATCTATCCATTTGCTCTCAAAAAATCCGTTTCATTAAATCCACAAAGAAAGCTGGCGTATTTGTCATTTTGAATGGCATGACTAACCATTCGTATGACCCATACCTGGTCCTAAACATCGTCAATGGTACACTATCCTCTACTACTCTAAGCTGATGGAAACCTGTCGCTATATCCAACTGGGAAAATACCTTGGCTCCACTCAATTGGTCGAACAAATAGTCAATCATGGGCAGTGGATATAATTCCTTATCTTCCTCTCATTCAACTTACGACAATTAATACAAAGCCTCAACAATTTATCTGGCTTCTTAGCAAATACTGCAGCTGCTCCCCAAGGCGAACTACTTAATCTACTAAGGCTCTTACCATCTAAATCCACCAACTGTACTTCAACTCCCTCATTTCTGAAGGGGTCATATTTCTCGGTGGTATACTCACTGGTTCTGCTCCTAGAACTAAATCTATCTGAAACTCAATGGCTTGTTTTGGTGGCAATCCAACCACAGACTCGAACATATCTGCTAATTCTCTAACCGCGAAAACTTGACTCAACTCATCTTCCGACTTCATAGCACCCAATAAGGCATACATCTCACCATAAGAACCTCTATAGTTTAAACAATCTTGTTACTACAATCTTAGTGTCTAGGTGATATTTTCCTATCCTAGCATCGTACTCACTTAATCAATCCATCCCAAGAATGATTCCAACCACACAAAATCAAAAACATGCATATTACAAACAAAAGTATGACCTAACAGGTCAAAATCTAACTGGTCACATCTGAACCCTAGCATTGCATACCCTCCTATTAGATTCGCAATCCGTAAGGAAGTAACTAAATATATAGGTTCTAGGTTAAGCTTATCTATCAAACATCTAGGTATAAAAGAATGCGATGCACCAATATCAAATAGAACGCTAATAGACATACCATAAACCTAAAGCGTACTCCTAAAACTGCCTTTCCCTTCTCCTGAGCTATTGTTCGAAGTAGTAGGCTCCAATGCACACTTTTCCCTTTCCATCCTTAGCAGGCTCCTTGCACTGGCTCTTATAGTGGCATATCTGGTCACAGTTTAGCACCTAACATTCCTCCTCCCAGCCACTTCCTTTGCCTTCCTAACACGACACTCATTAGCAAAGTTCCCCCTTCTTGTCGCACTTGAAACAGACAATCTTAGACTTCGCTTTCTTAGCTGCTCCACCCTTCTGAGCAACTTTCTTAGGAAAGAATTCCTCTCCTGACCCTACCCAACTGGGTCTTCTTAGCCTTACTCTTCTCTATAGAATCAACCGACTCCTAATGCTTTAAGGCCATCTCCACTATAAAATCAAAAGGATCTCTAATATGAGGTAATGTAGCCCTAACTAACTCAGACTTTAACCCCATGATAAACTTCTCGTTTCTCTTCATGACTGTATCCCTTGAAGCATACCCATATATGGCCAACTCCTCAAACCTCTTAGCATATTCCAGAACAGACATCTCTCCCTGCTCTATTTTAGCAAACTTTCTGATCGGAGCTGACTGTGCCATTGCAGACATGAACCTCTCCTGGAACTTTCCTCGAAATCTTCCCAGGTCATAACCTCCTCATCCACCGCCACAGTTACACTATTCCATAAGAACATAGTAGCTCTCTGAAGCTATCAAGATGCCAATCTCCTCTTCTATACATCATTGAGCCCCAAATCTGCAAAGATCCTTTCGCAGAGCAATAACCCATTCTCTACCTCAATGGCATCCCCCGTTCCAACATAGGGCTTCCCTCCAAGCTTAATGTAGTTCCCCCTCAACTTAGCATAATCGTTGACAACTGAAGCTCCCGAAACTCCTCCTCCTACTCTAGCAGCAACTCCTGCCTGCACCATATTCACGAAGAACTGATAATAGCTTCCATTCCAGCTTGCGAGATTCCGGCACCCACATTCTCTACTTGTGCCTTACCTTGACCTCTTCTCACATTAGGCCTGGCATTCCAACTGGTGCCTTCCCCTTCTGGGTTAACTCTTCCTTTTCTTCCTTCCATATCAATATTCAAACCTCATAAGATACAAAAAATAACCTAATCAAAGGTAGGAGACTACAGATAAAGCGTATACTTATATATAGCAAATACAAGTACGTTACTATAGCATTGTCCCATACCCTAACCTTACTCTACTTCTTTAGGATTATGTTTTAAAAAGAGTTTTATTTAAAGTTTTTCATATACCGATGCTTTGATACCAAGTTGTAACATCCTGTATTTGGAGGCCAAAAGCTAAATGCTACAGATGCTACAGTCATATATAGCATTAACTTCTGATGACAAAATGCAGCAATGCTAATGGTATTAATAATATCAGAAGCACTTGAATAAGAAAAAATCGTAGATTTACAAAATATAACGTTTTACTGATTACATTTCAAAAATTCATATTCAAATTGCATAATCCCATGTTCGTTTCAAAAGTAAAGATCAATTATAATCATTACAAAACTACTTCATGAGTGACATATGATGATGCCTCCTTGGTTGATTAGAGAAATATAGCCATATTTGACTTAATATACACAGCGGAAAAATGAATAGAATAATCTGTATTCCTAATTAGCTCTCTATCAGCCGCCTGCTCGTCTTCGAAAACTTTATTTGCCAAAATAAAAAAACCTGAAAACCTTAACCCTCGGCCTACTCAAATCAATTTTGAGCATCCGATAATTTAAGGGGAAAAAAAAACTATGAGTCGGACGTAAAGCTTGGTATATGAATAATTCTGTTACATCTCGGTTTATAGATATTAAGTGAGACCACACCACTTAGTAGAACGGGTTTCCCCTCACTAATATCCTTTACAAACACGCACACACACACACACACATATATATATTGCAATTCCTTTCCTGAAACCAAACTGGTTGATCAAACTGATTATATCAAAATAGCAATATCCATTATGCTAATAAATGGACCATCTGTCTATAAAACAGTAGTATGTGAACAATCTTCCCACAACAAAATATCAAGATCCATTTTGCTAGCAAAAGGACCAACTGTTCGGAAAACAATAGCAAGGCCCGTTATGCTAACAAAAGGACCCACTATCCATACAACTGGGTTGATTGCCCGCAAACTAAACTAACTGTCCAAATCAAAATGAACTACTGTTCAAATCCTTTTCTTAGGGTTAACTACCCTTTAAATTTTCCTTGAAAATCTTTTCAAAATGATTTAGTCCTCCAAATCATATATATACAAAAAAAAATATCTTCAACTTTACTCTAAGCCATTTTGCCATGATATATATACTTTACTCAAAATAATTTGATGAATTTTAATGAGGATTGAATATCATTCCAAAATAAGTTAAATTACTTTTTAACTTGAAATACTTAGGTTATGTTGCATATTCAATACATTCGAAACCTTTGTTTAAAACCTTTAAACAACCCTTTCGAAACCCTTGAAGGTAACGCTTTCGAAACCATTGAAAGAAACTCTTCAAAAATCAATAAAAATCTTTCCTTCAAAAGCTTTAAAACATTAAACATCATCCTTTTAAACCTTTCCGTTTAAAAACATTGGAAAACCTTCCTTTTCAACTTTGTCGAAACCCTAGGGAACCACCCATTTTGAAACCATTCACTAAGACCATTCAAAAGCTTCAAAACTCAATCCTTTCGAAAGCACTTTGGGTTTAATTTAAAACATGTGAAAACCTTTTGAAACCATTCAAAGTTAACTCCTTCGAAACCCTTTGAAAACGTCTCGGTCAAAACCATTTGGATTCTACATTCATGTAGAGCAAAAGGTTCAAAAACTCATTAAAGTCGAAAGCATCCGCTTCGAAACCATTTAAAACTATCTCTTTCGAAACCATTTTGGGTTTTACTTCAGTCATAAAAAAATGGTCGTAAAAACATTTAAGTTGAAAGCATCTATTTTCAAAACAATTTCTTAATTAATGAAGTGATGGTGTCGAAACCATCCCTTCGAAAGCATTGGAGAGGTGGGCAGATTTTCTAAAACAAAACAACCTCTTCGAAACCTACTGGGTCGAAAGCTAAAAAGGCGGCAGCTAGGTGTTTTGACCTAGTCAAAAGCATTCATTTAAAATAAAGATTCAACCCGATTGAAACCATTTGACCTAATCAAAACCCAAACAAGTCGAAAGCAACTTAGTCGGAGGCAAGTAGGCGCATTTTTCTTTAAAACCAAAGCAAAGCTTCAACACTTTCGAAACCTCTTGGTTTCAACCTTATACCTTTTGTCCATATCCAATTCAATACGTACTAGTTACCAGATACCACATGTATTGGTTTCGACTTTGTCGGAGGCGATAGTATGGAGGCGGCACCTAGTGTCGAAAGCGGCGAAATAGTGAAAAACCTATTTATTAGTACTTTTAAACTATTCTTTTGTACCTAACCTACCTTGTTTGTCTAAATCTGATTGGTTGCAAGGTTTCTCTTTTCAAAAGTACTACCGACTTTTCAGATTTAACAATTTAAACATTTTTCTAAAAGCCCCTTCTTCTCCTTTAATTATATAAAAAATTTAAGTCTCACACCTTAAATATATAACTGTTAAAGCACTTAGAAAAAATGTAGAAAAATGCCAAAAAATTAGTTTATGTATGTTTTCTAACATATAAAAATTTTAGGCCCAAACAATTAATTATTTACCTATAAATTATTTAGAACCCAAAATACCATTTTCTTTACTAGAATAGTCATATTAATTCCACGAAAATTCAAAAAAAAACCGAAAATTGAAATCCATCTCTAAAATATTATTTATGATCTTTATAAAAATTTGCAAGGAATCTGGATGTCATTTAATAGGGTTTTCATCTTAAAACATATCATAAATTCATTATGAAAAACCATAATTCATCAATAAGTATATATCTTCATTCCATCATTCATGAACATGGCAAATCATTGCAAAATATTCAGAATACATCTTAAAACTAAAAACACAATCAAAAAAGAGATGTAAACATTATTCACCTTAGCATTTTGTTTAAAGAGATTGAGAAATGAATAGATTTGAATTGCTTAAACTTCTTCCTAGCTTATCTTCTTTCTTTTTCCCATTTTTCCTTATTAATGGTGGCCGGCTTTGAGTTTTCAAAATTAGAAATGAAATGAACGTGTAAATTATACACGACTAAGGCTTGGAGGATGTATGAATGGTCATTTTCCTATTCTATCCCAACTTTATTTAAATTTAACTCTTATTCTAATTCATTGTTAAATGGCACGACTACACCTTAATTAAAATCAAATCTCAATCCCCTAATCAGCACATTATTTTGTTTAATTTAACTAATTAAATATTCTAAATAATGTTACCAAAAATCTATCGTTTTACATTATCAGTCTTCGATAACCTGTTTGATATGGTTGATTGGTGGTTATGAGTGTTCGGTGGCCCGATAGGGGAATCTGTTCGGTGGAAGGGAAATTCAGTGGTCGGTCGAGGTGGTTTGTTCGATGGCAAGATGGAGTGGCGACCGAAGAAAAAACTCGGTTCGGTGGTGGAAGACGGATCATGGAACGTGGTTTACTAGGCATCATCTTGGCTTTCATCTAGCTTAGATCGGTCATAGGATGGATCGGTAGGGGTGGAGCATGAAATTTGGCTATGAACTTCAGATATTGCAGTAGATTTTTGGGTCTTTGATGAGTTAATGAGGGGTAGGGGTGGATGACTCCAAGATGACTCTGGATGACTTTGGACTTTGCGCAACGACTAGTGAAGTAATAACATGGTGCATCCAGGTTGATGACATGATGAATTAAAGACTTAGTACGATGAATCTATGACTTGCAATGGGTGTCTTGAGGCATTTTGAAGATGATGACTTAACGATGGGAATCTTGGCGGTGATCCACAAGGGAAAGTTTATTGATAGGGACTTACGAGTGAGATTTGCGATGGTGCTCTACTATGGAGATAGCCGGGATGGAATAGTGATTGAGGTCCATTTTAGGGACGCATGAAAAGGGGTCATTGATAACTCGAAGGCTTCTAGTGTCCTTGTAAAGAAGGGGTATGTGAGGACGCCCACCTAGACCATGATTGCATATGGATCTTTTAATAGTTGATCACCCTGGACTTTGCGTATGTGGGTCAGATTCCTAGCCTTTCGGAGTAGCATAGATTCGACCACCAATAAAGCTGGGATTATGATTGGGACCCTGGTTTGTGATTGAAAAATACAAGTTATCATGTATTTAATGCACATGAGTGGCGATAAGGACTGTTTGATGGATGCTATGGTTGCCACGGTTATTGTTGCACTAAGATGTCACCCGATGTATGTATTTTTGATTATATACCTAGACACTGGACATTGTACTTCGATTATAGTACATTTATATGACTTTAATAGTATATATTGTTTGTTATGTGCTAACCTTGATGCAAGGTTAGGTTAGGTATGTTCCACATAACTTATGTCCATATTTACTATATACGATTCTTTTATATAATATTTTTGATATGATATGTCGCTTATACCAGACTATTGTCTTACTCGAGTTTTTATGCTTTGTTTCTTATTACCTTGAGTACTCTTAAATGAGTAGGTAAGGGATAATAGGTTTGAATAGCGCATGGAGCAGTACATAGTACAAGTAGAAGGCTGCCCTCTCATATATCTATACTTGGAACTTACTATCACTTATATTCTACTGTGCAGTACTGTAGAGCTATGTAGTATTTGTATATTGAGAAAATTTTATAGTTTTATTTTTGTTTTATGGGATTTATAAACTCTATATTTTAGTTTTTTGTATAGTCTATGAACCTAATGCACTCTATTGTTCTTATATATGATTCATTTCTTTGTGGTTATATTATATTTTATCTATGCACTGCACGATGTTCTACAAGTTCTATGTTGGATTTTTTTTCTTTTAACCCTTGGCTACCATTCTACATCGTCCGGGTACCCCACAACACTCTTTTTAGGTCTAGGATACCGAAGGTGTAGGATAGTCATCACATAAAGCTTGAAGCAATTGTCGTTGAGGTGGATGTAGAAGCGGTTGCAGTGGTGATGAGCTTGGAAGAGAGAGGAGTTTCCATATCTAAACTGGATACAAGAAACAAAGGACAAATATTATAAAGTATGATTTACATTATTTAATTTCCTATGTGTGTGTAGTTAGTGTACATAGCCCTAGTGAGGTTTATTTACTATGCTTAATGAATGTTGACATGTGTAAATCCATCAGACTATGTATATTGATGTAGGGCAAGTAATATCCTATAAGCGCATTTGTGATGTGCCTTGCGTAAGTATGTAGAAGTATGCTATATAAAATGAATCGATGCTCGTGCCCATAAACTAAATTAAAATACAGATGGAATTGTGTGTTGGATGGAAACTGTTAATCTAATTGCTATATTAATAACCTCAGACTAATTTATGTAGATAGGAACTCTCATTCTAGACTTAACTTTCCTTAGAGAGGTAGTGCATTTTCCTGAAAGTTGAAGATTTTGAAATCTTTGTTAATGAATATTGATGGAACATGTGTCCCCAAACATATTGATAATAAGATTTAGCAAAATATTTGTTCCATGACGCCTACTTACATCAATTTGTACTAATCAATTTAGGGTTTATGCAATTAATTCAAAATGCTAAATATTGATTTGATATAAATACCATTGGGAAGTATTCATTATATGTGCTCGATGCATCCTTAGTTCCATCAAAATGCCATCCTAATCTTACCCAAATCAATCAAAGTGGCCAAAAACCCTTAAACTTAGATCGATTGAGTGGGAGTCATTGGTGCGACTATGATGGAGTCAAAGAGGGCACATGCGGTTAAAGGAGAGGGGGCGCCGTGTTACAATCTATGTTTTAATGCTTAGAATTTAACTAAATAAATCTATTAATTGGATTAAATGACTAAGTAAACAAATAAATTAAGAATTCTTTTGAAAATATAAATGAATTAGGACTTTAAACCTATTCCGTTGCGTTCATAATGTCGTTTATGTATACATATAAGGTTTGTTGAAATCAGATAGGACTGATATGAGAAGAAAAGAGAAGCTAGGGAAAAAGGATATGTTAGCCAAAATTACCTTATATTTCTCAAATAGAAACCTCCTCGTTCATTCAGTCCATTCCTCTTCTTCTTCGTCTTATCAAAGAAAGAAAACTATGTTTCCAAACTTTTTAATTAACAAAACTCTTTCATTTCTTGACCAAAAATTTGTATTAAATACCAAAATTCAAGTTAAGATATGCTCTACAAACCTATCTCTTCTAATTGCCATTTTTGGAGAAGTTTGGAGCAGAAATCAAGAGAGAGCTTTAAACTATGTTAAATCGAAGCTTGGATTTCTTAGTATTCGATGTGTATGATTTACTCTCTATGATATATGACCATTAAATATGCTAGAAATCATGTTAAGTATCCAATGTTGGTAAGGCTTTGTAACATCCCGGAATTTTTAACAATATCAATTTAATAATCTGTAGTTAAAATTAAATTGATATTGATAATATGTTAATAATTATTCAAATAAATTTAATAATCTTGTTCAGTAAATATTTAAATTAGCTATTTTATCTTTTAAATGATATAAATTGATTTCTATTTTCAATATAAATATATGGTTTATATTTTAAATAGATTAGCATTTGTTTTAATTTTAATAAGTAAAGCATATTTTCTAGTTTTAATAAATTGGAAAATTTGTTTTAATTAATATTCAAAGCTTTTCAAAATTTAATAAATGATTTTGGTTTAAATTTAATAAATGAATCATGTTTTAAAATTGTAATATATAAATTGGAAGTTTTGATTTTAATTAGTGTTGAGTTTTTAAAACTATTTCATAAATAGATATATGATTTTAAAATTTGATAAGGAAAAATATTTAAATGTTTAAATTAAATTAGATTGAGTTTTAAATTTAGAATAAATAAACAAAATGATTTCATGACTTAATAAAATGGATATTTTATTGATAAAAATACAATTTCTTTTAAAATAATTTTAATTTAATAATAAGAGATTTATAAAAACAATATTGATGTTGTATTATCTTTCTTAATAAGTTTTGAATAAGATTTGTAATTTTTATTTCAAATTGAATTTATATTTATAACTTAATTTGAAATTGTTTGGTTTTGAATTTAGTTTGAATTTAAATTCCAAAGTACAAATCTTAAATTGTTTAACTGTTTTAATTCTTATTTGTGTAAGTTTTGTAAACATAGTTTGTTTCCATTTATAAATTTATACACATATTCAAAATTTAAATTAACAACTTAATTTAAGCTAAAATACATGCATTAACTTGTAAATAAATACTAATTACCTTTAAAGGAAATACAAGTGTTAAATACATATGCATTCTTTTGACAAGTGTTGAAAATATTTGACAAGTGTTAATTTTTGTTTTTATTTTTCTTTTATTTTATTAAATCTGAAATACATTAGTTAAGTGTGCATCTTCATTTTCATATTACATATTCTTTTCACTTCTTTAATCAAAACTAAATATGTTCATAAACATGCATATCCACAATCAAAATTCTGCATACACAAACTCATCGTCATATTTATCATAAAAACCTGCATATTAAAAGATAAAATCTGCAAATCCCTGTAACTCATCAAAGATCAAATCTGCATTCTCAAAATCCTTCATCTGCAAATCTCAAAAGAAGTCTGCAAAAAATCAAAGTGAAGCCTGCACACTTTTATTCTCTACATTCTGTTTAAACCTGGAAGCAGTGAAAGCATTAGCATGTATTTGAGGGTTTAGCAACTGCATTCTTCCTGCACGCAAGTAATTAGGCTGTGATCATGGGCATTTCATCAAAGTGCAACTCAGATATTAAACAAAGGGGTCAAGCCTGCATGTGTTTTCTGCAAAACTCACAGGGGTCTGCATTCATCAAATGGTGAGTAACTTTAAACTTTAAGTTTTAAACAGGTTGCATGCTAGTTTATTAAAATGAAATAGCTAAATTCTTATGTTATGAATAACTGTTGTTATGAATATGTATGTATGCATGCTGTTTTCTTTTCTTTTTAATTGCCTCTGTAAAAGCAGAAAACATCTTGCATGTTTATTTTTATTCATTCTTTTTTTCAAACCCAATCAAAATAATATGGTAATGCAGTGATACCAATCAAACCTATAAACTAAATCTTGAGTTTTAAATTAAGTATCAGGATTTTCTATGTGTATGTTTCAGTAGCAGTTTGTTCTTGAACAAAATTAGGAATTTGTGCAAATTTTATTGATTTTTGAATTAAGAAATCCTGGAATTCTTCTGAGTAATGGAGTAGATACTGAAGATACTCAGAAAAATCAAACAAGTGTATAATAATTTCTAGATTGATTGCATTTTTGGATTTTTAGAATTGAACCCTAGTTTTGAATAGGGTTAAAAATTTAGTCAGTATGAAGAGATGGATTGATCGAGTGTGCTAGTTTCTGGTGTATGGATAGTTGGTGTGTAGAGGGACTCGAGGTCGGAGGGGTTGGATGCCAGATGATCAGAATGGCGAACTACGGCCGTTGACAGGTTTTGAGTAAAAACTTGTAGAAAATTTCTAGGTTTTGAAATTTGGGGGTGAAGTTTGATTCTATGATTTTTGATCGACCTGGTGATGATGTTGGGTGTTGTTGGGTTTCTGGTTGTGGCTTGATCACCTGAGATGGTCGGCAGAGGTGGCAGCGACGAGTTTTCAGATGAGGTTCTGGTGATGTATATTGGGGATTTTGTGTTGCAGGGGAAAGGTTAGAGTTTACTCAAAGTGAAAGGGAGAATGACTCGAAGCAGGTGAGTAGGAAACTCGGAGTGGAAAGGCATTTGACTTGAAGTAGGAATTGATTTACCTCGGGTTGAACTCTGTAATTTCCAGGCTTGAAAGCCTGTTTAAAATCTGAGTTTTTGAAATTTAGAATCTGGGTTTTTGAAAATTTAAAATCTGAAGTTTATGTTAAAGAAAAGTTTAATTTTAAAATCAAATTCAAGTTGTATTTTTGATTTGAATTCAAGTTGTATTTTTTCGATTTGAATTCAAATTCCAGGTTTTGAAACCTGTTTTACTGTTTTTTTAAAAATCTGGATTTAAACCTTTTAAATCTGCAGCTTTATGTTTTGAGTAAAGTTTAAGTTTAAATTCAAATGCAAGTTTAAGTTTCTAATTAAATTTAAATTCCAGTTTTTAAATAGAAATTTAAGTTTAAAAATTTATCTTAATTAACTAACATGATGATAAAATAGTTTAAACATTTTTAATAGTAAGATTTTTAAAATATGAATAGATTTGAAGTTGGTTTGAAATCTGGAAATTCAGAAGTTAAATTTGAATTTCAGTTTTAAATCTTAAAGAAGGTTTAAATTTGAAGTTTAAAATTAAAGTGAAAATTTAAGTTATTAAAGGTTTTGAAATGGATTTAACTTTAAATTTTCATATAGTATTGTTTGATTTTCTGTGGTAAATAAGTTTTAAATTATTTAAAACTTTGATAAGTTTTAAAATTATTCTATTTAAAACCTGAATTTAAATTGAAATTTAAAGGAAATTTCAAAAGTACCTTGTTTTGAATTAAATTGTTTTAAACATAATTAGTTGTGTTTCATCTTGAAAATTTAAATTAAGATTTATGTTTTAGATTTAATTAATATGGTAATTAAGTTTAATTAATTAATTTAATTAATTAATTGAATTTGGAATTAATGATTGATTAATGATTAATCAATCTATAATTAAGATCATTAATTAAATTATTAATTAATGATGAATGAATATTATTATTTATGTAATTAAGTTTTTAATTAAGGTTAATTAATTTAATAATTAACTTTAATTAATGAATGGTTAAAGATAATTAAAATGGTAATTAATTTAAGTTAATTACCTTATAAATAATTAGATAATGGTTAATGAAGTCATTACCATGATTATTTAACAATTAATTAATATGGTTAATTTTTATAATTAATTAGATTAATTAATTTAATAATAATCAATTATAAATGGTTTGGATATAATTACTTGATAAAGTAATTAGAAAATTAATTACTTAACGTAATTAATTTAGTTTAATGTGATTGTTTATTTTTAATTAATTAAGTTTAATTAATTTTAAACACTTGAGTTTTATAAATAATTACTTTATTTAATTAATTATTTGGGAATTACTCGGTTAAGTAATTGTTTAATAATTACAGGATTGTAATTAAGTGGAGATGCTTAAGTATGAGGTAAATTTGGGTTAATTATTTAATAATTAATCAAGGTATTAATTGAGGAATTAATTTAAGGATAATTAATTTGGTTTAATAGAAATTAAGTTAGTTAATTACTTAGAGTAATTGATTTAAGGATTAATTAAGGATCATTAATTATTTAATTAATGATGTAATTAAAGTTAATTAATTATAATTAATCAATAATAGGTAATTAAAGGTTATTAATTAATGTAATTAATTAAGGATTAATGTAATTAATAATGATTAATTAATTAATTGAGTAATTAAAGGTTAATTACTGTTTAGTTGAGGATAATTAATTTGTGAAATTAATTAAGGATAATTACATGAATGTAATAAAGAGTAATTAATCAAGAGTGATTAATTAGCATGATTTATTTTGAATGATTTGTTGATGGTAATCAATTAAATGATTAAGCAAGATTTATATTAGTAAAGTTATTAATTTAATTTATTTTAAATTAATTAATTAATTAAAGATGGGTAATTAATTTAATTCATTTTAAATTAATTAGTGATAGAGATAGTTAATTTAATTCATTTAAATTAATTATATTATGGGATGAGTAAATCTTTGCTTATGTTGAATGGATGTCATTGATTGTCTTGGATGCTTTGTGATCTCAGTAATGAGATAAATAATATTGTGTGGTATGGATGTTTGATTGTATTGTGATGATAACAAGGTTATCTATTGTTATGGTGATATATGGAATATCTATTTGATATTGATAATGTGGATTACCTGTTATGTGATAATGTTAATTATCAATTGTGATTGTGAGTTATCTATCTGTGTGTATATAGATACTGTATTAAATTGTTTTAAAACCTTAAAACAACTTGGACCCTAAAAGACATGCTTTGGTTTTCGATGAGACCGGGATCGGGTTTCCATTTTTGGATATCCGAAAACCACATCGATTCCTAATAAGGTTAGGTCGTGAATCAAAGTGGAGCTTTGTGAAGACTCGAGGTGTAAGGACTATGAGTCAGTATAACTCTGTGGGTGATTCCGTAATGAGTTGACGGAATTAGTTCTTATAGATTCGAGATGGTGATTCAGAGTGCAAGGGTTATTGTCGTTAACTCTGAGGGTGATTCCAAAATAAGTGTAACGAGATAATGCCTTCGGTTTCGTTCGAACCCGGAACGAACTTTTATGGATTGAATGCTTTCAGAACATCGTCAGGTGGACGATGAGCATTCTAAGTGATATGTCCTATAAAGGTAATCGTAACCTCAAGCCTCATCAACCGGGAATGGCTAAAATAGGGAAGGTGCAGCAAAGCTTCGTGGGTCGCGCCCATTGGAGACCAAGATTGATCCCTGTCTAGAGGTCCCTTTATATTCGGCTGTGTGGGTGGTTGCTAGCTACAACCACGGGGTTGTCTTGTTCGGAACTATTCAGTATGGAATGGGTCCGGCTTTGTGTTGCAGGGGGTCGGGAGTGATCCTCGGTACGGTGATCTAGGCCACGTACTGTGACGGGCGGTACCCCAGTAGCCCTGCCATTGTATGGAATCCAAAATCCAATAAGTGCCAACGGTTTTGATTGTATTACCCACTTTTGTGGCTAGTAGCGGGAATTTAATAAATGTAACAATTTCGGCTAATTCTTATTTATTTGAAAACCCTAGACACTATTATAATATCATCGGATTTCCTATCAATTGTTTTGGTTAGCGTAAGGTAATTTTTTTTCCATGTTTATGTGTGGGAAGTCTTACGTGATACCTTTCTTTTCAAAAGGTTTTTGAAAGTTAAGCAACCTTAACCTGTTACTCACACCAGACCCATGTCTGACCCGGAGTTTATTTTTGTTTTTCATAAACTCTTGGGTACTCAAATTTTTATGAGTAGTCAAGGGAATTCAGGTTAGGATTCAGGTTAGCTTTGACGAATTATGGAGGAGCAATGGAGCAGGAGGCTTCCGCGTGTAGATATATCTAGTATTCCGCTGTGTGTTCTCTGAGTTGTTGTATTGAGTTGTAATAACTAGACAGGTGTTTATAACTGTCTAGTATGTGTTGTATATCTGTGTACTCTGATAATGGTTGTAAACTATGTAATATTTATGTTATTAATATAGTTTATTCGTTCCGCTGATGTATTGTTTCTTTTCTTCTCTTCTTTCTATTCTCTTTTCTATCTCTTTCTTTCTTAAAGATGATGCGATTTTCTGGGAGTGGAAAGTCGGGTCGTCGCATTTGGTATCAGAGCATTAGGCTGAGTGAATACCTAGGCTCTGAAGTGTATCTTTCTTTAGGGAGCGTTAGGTTGAGTGAATACCTAGGCTCTGTAGTGGTGTCTATCTTGAGAGAGCGTATTTGTAATTTTTAATATATATATATATATATATATATATATATATATATATATATATATTTCTATCTATCGGTTGGGTTACCTGTTCAGGTTTTCCAATATAAGTTATTAAGGTAGATGGGGTAGTAGTGTGTGTAACACGACCTATCATTAGTTGGTGTTTGAATGTTTGAGGTTGGAAGTCTATTTGTCGAGACTGTAGACCTAATACCGTCTCGAGTGAGTTATGTAGTGATGACGGACTTCATTGATCTCTGAAGGAAACCTGTTAAGGTTCGGAGTTTATTTCTGAAGTTGGATGAGTAGAGTTTGGATCTATTGGTTGAGCTGAAGCGAGTGATGGTATTTTGAATACCTCAAGGAGTAGTAGCTGCGTGATGAGATGCAATGATTATGGTTGTTCCCGAAGATGTTTTCTTTGGAACAAGTTAAGGAAGTGAGTCTGCTTCAGTGTTGTGGCTGTGGTCAGCTTGAGTTTCTGTTTTCTTTGAAGTCCGAGTTTCTCGAAGAGCTTGTTTTGGAATTCTTTGGCATCTGTGGCAGCAGTGTAGCTTGGAGTGTTCTCGGTGTTGGCAAGAGATCTTTTGGCTTAGCAAATTTTCTGAAGTGGACTTCAGAAGCAGTTAAGTGGACCCGTTTCTTCGATGGGTTGGCTAATTAAGTTTAGGCTGTTCTATTTGGTTAAGGGAGAACAGTTTTCCTTGGATTTGGTTTGGGTGGTTCGCAAAAGTGACTTGCGATTGTTTGAGTGTTCTCTTGGGTTATCTGAGTTTTTCTGGATGTCTTCTGAAAGTCAGAGCTTTGTTCGCATCTGGAGATTGAGTTTTCTTATCGTCTGGAATTCTAGGAGTGGTATCGATGGTTCAGCTTTATAGAAGAATGGTTCCAAGAGTTGAGTTGGTGTAGCAGCTTGGAGTTTTAGAGGAACTTCTGAATTTTTCTTATGGATTTGTTGAATCATATCTCTGGGGTGAGTTGTCCAGTTTGTGCTCGTGTTCTTCTTCAGCATTTTCTTCTACTTCGGATCAGTGTTGAGCAGCAGAAGCAGTTTGGAAGAGTATCTGCTTTTCTTTTCCCGGATAGGAGAAGTGAGTTGATTCTGATGTTGAGGAGTAGAGTTTGGGTTCTTGGTTTTGGTTGATCTTGAGGAGATCATTTTGTTGAGTTGATTGGTCTAGTCTGTTTCTAGAAGCATCAGCGAAGGTTGAGCTGATCAGTGAGTTTGTAGACAGCCCAGGATTGTCTGAAGAGGTTTTGTGGATAAGAGTCGGAGGGATTTGGATTCTGAAGTCGGAGATTTAATTTTGGATAAGTTTTCTTTTATCTTAAGTAAGCTATAAGTTTGGGTAAGTCTGAGAAGTTAGCTCTGAGGTGTTTTGGATCTTTTTTTGTATCTTGGAGAGTGAGTAATTGATCTACAGGATTGAATTGCCAGTTTGGATAACTGGGATTCGATGAGATTCATGTATCTCTGAGGGAGTACGTGTATGATCTATCTCTGGTTGTGAAACCAGCAGTTCTGGAGTTTTGGTTGTTGAGTCAGACTCGTTTGAAGTCTGATATCTTGTCTAGTGTTATAGATATAGTTGTATAGGAGCTTTGTAGCTTCATAGTATTGATTGTTTGGATTCTCTAGAGCGAGTATCTCGGTATATATATATACCTGGGGAAACTCGATAAAATTCTATCCAGAATTTGTCTGGATAATTAGGCTTGTTTGATTGGTTGAATTGGTTGTTTTTGTTGTTAGCATATGTTTGATATATGCTTGTGTTTTCAAATTAAAATTTAATGAGATTATTAAATTACCTTTGTTTTAAATTCGAGGACGAAATTCTTTTAAGGGGGAAGGATTGTAACATCCCGGAATTTTTAACAATATCAATTTAATAATCTGTAGTTAAAATTAAATTGATATTGATATTCTGTTAATAATTATTCAAATAAATTTGATAATCTTCTTCAATAAATATTTAAATTAGCTATTTTATCTTTTAAATGATATAAATTGATTTCTATTTTCAATATAAATATATGGTTTATATTTTAAATAGATTAGCATTTTGTAACGACCCGTAAAATTTAACCGGTTTTAGTAACGTATTTAATTGAAATTTTGTGAAGTTATAAACGATAAAATTTTGAAATATAAATTTAATATTTAAAATGCGTCCAGTTAAACATAGCAACCGATAAATTTTCGTCCGAAAATATGAAAGTTTATTACGCGCGTAAATTTACTTCAATTTAATCAGTTAAAAAGCGACGAAAATAAAACGTTTTCAAAATCAAAATATTTTTACATAGAAAAATTCTAAACCATCTTCTGAGCAAGATGTCAGTTTGTCATTTTTCAAAATTCGAACTTCTTTAGCTCCGTCGATCTTATTTTTCTGTGATTTTTATGCATTTTCCGTAGTAGAAAATTCGAAATTTTTTTAAATTCAATCGTACCACTGATATTTCTATACCGTTTTGATCGTCTCGTCATGCTGATATCTGCGGTATATTCGTTTCTGTGTTTTGAAGTTCGATACGCTGTGAAAACTGTGAAACAGTTACCGTATTGGTAAACGTTTTAAAAAAAAATTTATTTGAAAGCAACATTTATTTACATTTCTCTGTAGCCTATTTACATTCTATAACCTACCTACCACATTTATTTCGGATTCATTTTTCAATGGACTTTTGTAGTATCGGAACTATCAAATTTTTTTAAGTTCCAACTAGTTGCTTTTATTACTTCTCTAAACCTCTCCCTTCCTCTTTATCTTCATGCATGCCTCCTACTCCTTTCCTTTTACGCACAGCACGTCCTTCCCTCTTTCTTCATCAAAACCACAAATCCTTACCTTCCTTAAAAAAAAAAAAGAACTTAACCTGTTGGTGGCCCGATACTCCCTCCCTTCACCAAGCACCTCCGCATGCAAGCCATACTCCACGTCTTGCACTCCACCCATAGACACATTTCCTCCCTCCCTGCCGGTGCCGCAGCGAACAACTTCAGCCGAACAACCCTGACTCGCCCACACAAGCAGCCCTCTCCGGCCTCGACATCCTTGCTTCGCACGCAGCCCACCACCCTTCGAGCTCGATCCAAACCCACACTCCACTTCAACCGACTGCGTCACCTTGTATCTCCACCTCCGTCCAGTCGCAGCCGAACTCCAACCTGCCATCAAGCACACACCCGCATCCAAAGCCCGAACATCCTCTGCATAGTCGCCCTGCAACCCCGTTGCTCCAGACTTTCTCCGCCCCTCGGCTGCAAAACCGTACGTGACCAACCTCGCCTAAGCCATATTCTCAGCCCCTACCCTATGACAGCCACTTGCCCATTCCTTGTCACCTTCCTCCCCGCAACACATGGCGCCGCTCGAACCCACCTCTGTTGTCTCCGCCTTACCGAATCCCTAGCCTTCAACCGCCGCTATCCCCACGCCTTATCCTCCTGGCCAAGCTTGTCATCCTTTGCCTTGGCCGAGTGTATTCTTCATTAAGGTAAACAAACATTCTGTATGTTTTGCGTATATTTTAATAGTATATATTTGTTTAAGTCGTTGTATTTAAGTTATATATTCGTATGTGTTAAATGTTATCTACAGATTCGGTATATTGTATTTGCGTGTTATATACCTACGGTTTTTAATCATTTTATAAGCTTCGTATATAAGCGTTTTGCAAAATATTGTGCTGAACATGCGAATATTTTATGTGTGAATTTTAATTCTGGCTAATATATTTCAAATACTTCATAGCTCTTATTTGATTTCAAAGGGTATACTGATATTGTAATAACTGTTGTATATGTTGTACAACTTTACTGAGTTTGGTCTGCATTTTTTTTTTATCATTGTTTTGTACAAATAAAGTGTATATTTGAGGGTAGGCGGCTATATAATTGTTTTGTAATTTTAAGTTTTGTTGTTTCTCTACATATATGTTTTAACAAGTATATTATATTACGTATGTTCACAGCTTATAACTTTATACATGCTTTTATAAGATATGTATAAGGGTTAAGTTCATATTAATAATTACATTAGGTTGTATTATACGTATATCTTGTACCTTTGCTTCTGCTTTTTTTTTCTTTTTCTTTATTTTTTTTTTATAAATTTCATAAAATCGGTTTTATAGGTAAGTATAGATATATAGGTTTCAGCTAGTTATACATATACATTTGTATATACGAGTTATAAAGCTTTGTTGCAGTTTTCTTCCATAATTAATATATATTGATTTCAATAAGGTATTGACTTTATAATTATATTTGATTTATTTATGTGTTGTGAT
The DNA here is from genome assembly GCA_030765085.1 of Allium cepa. NCBI lineage: Eukaryota > Viridiplantae > Streptophyta > Magnoliopsida > Asparagales > Amaryllidaceae > Allium > Allium cepa. The sequence goes on along the minus strand of CM060943.1, from coordinate 444,498,972 downwards.
TTAAACAATGATTTTGAAGGGTATGTATATATATTCAATCTAAAATGCGATGTATTTTAGAATATGTTTATGTATGAAAATAGTTATATATAGTTATACACATAAGTTATTTATACCATCTATCCTTATCAATCCAGTTCTAATTCGTTTTATCGATCTTTTTTATCAGCTTTGTCCGTCGTGTATGTTATCTCCGTCGAATCATGTCCATCTAGAGTCACTTTGAAATTCGTAGCTCAAGGCTTTGTCAAATCGTTCAAGCCTCGAAAGGTGAGCAATCACTCACGATTAATATTTTTTTATTTATTAAATTTTATTTCAATTGAAACGACAATTGAAATATATGATGTTGTTTGTTATCTACACTGTTATTACCCTTATCTGTTCATCTATGACATCTGACACAATTATCTGTTAATTTTTTTTTATGCGATGATAATACAGTTTAGTTGATAATTGATTGATTGTTTGTTGTTTATATTGGATGTTAAATTGTAATGTATAATGTGATAAATGTTATGCAATTGAATTTCACGTAGGATAGTTTAAAAATGTGAATCGACATATGTGTTGAATTTGATTAGTAAATTTGAATAATATGACCCATTTTAATTGTTAAGTCAATTGACACGTAGAATTTGATAAATTATCCTTTAGACCTTTGAATGTATATTGGATTAATTGTTGTAGTATTGAAATGTAAATTGAAATTGAACGACAGGTGGAAAAAACCGTAATGTAATAATCTTTAATCTACATGAAATGATAGTGTAGATTCTAGAGATAATTATATTAATTCGCACAAACAACAATGCGAATTAATACGATTATTTCGGGATTATTTAGATTGATTATTGGATTGTGTTGATTGTTGTTATTGCTTGTTTATTTACTTTGACACCAACCCAGTTATCACACTGCAAGTTCCCTTTATTATGCTTGATCTTGAATTGAAATTGGAATCGGGTTGAAATGATAAATACCCGGAATGAACTTGACTTAGGATAGAGAATTAAATAAACCCGATTGGTCAATAATTTGATTTAAAATAAAATAAAGATTTTATTTGAATAATAAGGTTTCGAAATAAAAATTGGAACGTAAATTTTGATGAATGGAAAATGTTAATATTGAAATCTGAACAAAATATTAATGTAATAACTGATGAAAGAACGTTGTCTTGAATTGAATTATTTAACAATTGAATTTGGAATCAGTCATTGAATTAAGTTTGAAATGATCTAATAATTAAGTTTGAATTTATAATTAAGTTGAAATTATTTAGTTTTGAAATTATTTATAATTAAGATTGAAATTATTGATAATTGAATAAGATTTAATCATTTGATAATTGGATAAAAAAATTGAATTCTTTGATAAGAGAAATCAAACTTTTGAATAATGGATTTGAACTTCGTTAATAAATGAAATTTAGTTTCTTTATTTATTAAAGTTTTGGAAAAATATATTTAAGTATATTAATAAGTGAAATTGAACTACTAGAATATATGAAATTTAGTTCTTTATTAGTTAAGTTTGAAATTTGTAACGAAGTCAATAAATAAGTGAAAATTGAATTTCTTTAACAAGAAATAAAGTGTGATTTACTGAAATGAATGGGATTTATTGAAATTAACGTAAGACTTGTAATTTAAAGAATTGATTTGGCGAATTTAATTTATTTCAATTTGCAGTTTTGATATAATGAAGTTGAATGTAAGTAATTGATTTAAATGAATTGGAATTTAAATAGAAGTTGTTTTGAAGGATAAATTTACTTAACGGATATTGAATGAAATCGATAAATGAAGTTGAATTGATTTGAATGTTAAATTAAATTAAATTAAATGATTTCGGAATGAAATTTATATACGAACTTGAATCAATATTTGTTTTGTTTAAATAAAAGTTGAAATCGAATTTTAAGATTTTGAAATGGTAATTTGGAAGTTTTGAAACGTAAACTTTGAAAATTGATTTATAAAGACAAACGAAATGTTGATTTACGAATTGAAATTGAAATTGAATTGATTTGGTTTTTGAAATTTATTAAACGACCAATCGGTGTAATAATTACGAAAGTTATTAAAGAAACCGGAATCGGTTATGGATATACTCTCTATCTAAACCGAAAACCACTTTAATAACTATATGCGGAGTGATGATCCAGAATGAAGTGGTTGGAATGATGTACGCGATGACTGAAGAAAGAGAACGATAATGGATAGCCTTAACACTTGTGTCAAATTGGAAATAACTAAAATCAGGCGCCGTGCCGGGCCAAATGAAGTTAGCCACCTCGAGCGGACACACTTCTTCGTAACTACTACTCATTACTTGTTATTGATTGGTGCACCCTCGGAATTTCAGGAGTGTTGTTCGCGGTGTTGCGATCGCTGCGGCGATGCGTTCTCACCAGTCCGGATCAGGCGAACGGTAGTTTCACTACCTTGGGTATTGCCTCATGTGCCTTGTCATACTTGTATCCATATATACACGACCACTACGAATTTGTTTTGTGTTATACCTATGGAGTACTTCCTGATATCCCACTAGTTTACGGTGGAGTTTACAGTGCTGTATAGACTATGACATTTGTATAAAATGTGTTAAGGGGGATAATGGTAACGCCTTAACACTATTTTGATACTTTATATTACTGATAGACATTATCTATTATCCGTATACTACTACATAGTAGATAGTTTAACGGATCCTTAAAGGATGGTGATTCCAACATCCTTTGAGTTACTTGTATTTCGATTGCTATTTCACTTGAGTTGGATTTATTGATATAAGAATATTAATCCTGACTCGAGTGTTTTGTGTTTTGCTTTACGCTCGGGTCAGACTGAGAGTACCAGCTTTCGAGACACACATTTGGAGTTGGGCTTCGCTTGGAGATCCAGCTATCTATCCAGCTTTCAGATATTCAGTTGATTCCAGTGATGTAATCTGATTATTGTATTTGACTATTGTATTCGAAACTTCTGTTGTAACTTATTTAACTCTGTTATATATATAGTAGCTTCATGAACTACTATTCATTTTTCTTCCGCTGCATATTTATTACTCTGTGTCTGTGATCTGTGATTATTTATTTACTGTATATCTGAGTTTTGCCAAATTTAAATTAACAATTCGGTATTTTGAATTATTCAAGTCCGACATATGCGGATGCGAATAGTCCAAAATAGCGGGTCGTTACAGTTGGTATCAGAGCTTTTGCTAGCTCTTGGCAAAACTTAGCATATAGGGTAAATGTATTTACAGAATCACTCCCACTCGAGTTTCAATCTTTCCTTTGACTCAATTCTCTTGAATTTTGGAACGTTCCCTCGGTTCCGGAATTCATTCGTGTCCCTCACTATTCGTCTTATTTCAATTCTGGAGCATCCCCTAACTCCACTTTGAATGACCCTTATAATGAATCGGCGGTCTCGCCAATCTCGAATTGATTTATAAAAAGGGTGAAACTCCTTTAAAATAGACATCGATTTACTGGAGATTTCTGTATCCTCGATTTACGATGCTATCTATTCCTTGCTATACCTGAATTCTATTTTTTTAGATCGAACGTTGATTTACCTCGAAATTCTGCATCGATCTTATTCTTGAAGTTACGGACGACCCGGTGAAGGTTGCCCGTGAATTAAATCAGCTTATCCATCTCTCGATTCTTTTAATCGAACTATCTTATCTTCTGTTTTGAACTTATTATCGAATCAAAATTCTCTTTAATTTGATTTCCATCAAATTTGAATCTCTATACTTATTTTGAAATCCATCCTTGTATCGTCGAGCGAGGAAGTGAATTTGTAAATTAATGTTAAAATGTTTTAAAATATACTGTGTTGTTGATGTTGATTTGGATTTTCGATCGATTCGTCTGATCAACGCTATCGATAGGATTTCCAAAACACTTGAACAGAGCAAACCGGCACAATATTGTTTTCAATTTGGTAAACGAAATAAATTGTGTATAATAATATTATATAAGTAAAATTTTCCTGAAATTAAATGGTTAACAAATCCGTGGTCCGAAATGGTAATAATTTTCATTTATGTATAAACCATTGGCTATTGTATAATATAAATAAATGAATTTATAAAACTTGGATATAATTTGATTTAGAATATAAAATGAATTTAAAACAAGAATTTGGGAATTTAATTTCCGATAGATTTCAAACCTTGTATTTAAAGTTTTAAAAGGTATATTATTTAGAGTATTTTCGAATAGAAATCATTTGAAAGAAATTTTAGATGTTTAAATCAGTGCTCTTCTCTTTGTCGCTGGAAAATAATTTCGGTGATGACGGCCGCATCATCGACATTTATTTTCGAGTTTCGAAGTGGAGAGACCGATTCATAGCTTTGCTACTGTTTTAATTTGGAAATTTAATCGATTTAAATTTCTTAAGTATGATTTGATTTATATGTATATAGGTATATTATTTTAAATTTAGTTTGAATTGATATATATAGCATATACATAAATTATCTCTAAATGGTTTGAAGGGAAATCGAAAGTTTAAATTCTTAAATTTATGATTAAAGATGATTTCAAAATTTTAAATCGGGGCGAAGATTTTGAATAAATATTAAATTGAAATAACTGAATTCTAAAATTTATTTGTATAATACTCAATTGCATTATATATAACTCACCTAAATTTTCAAAAGCTAACTATGTAATTGAATATTATACAGTAGAAAAACAATATCAAAGGAATTTTAAAAAATAAATTTGAGTATAATGAATGTAAATATACTTAATATATATGTGATAGGATATATTAAGTAGAATAAATTTAATAATAATTTGGAATAAAGATGAACTAAATTTGTCAAATAAAATATGATTATAATAAATGACCATTCAAATTTGTTCTTTAGAATTGTTAATTTAAGAAAATTGGATAATATACAATATAAATTGTCTTTATAAATAAAATGTGAGTGTGTATAATAAATGTTATTCACTTAAAATTTAATTATAAAATGTTTATGGAGATAAATGGAATAATAAGTTGAACAAAGAATAGGGGATATTAATAGAAGAAAATTTGTTCTGAAAGTTAATAAATTGAATTGAATCAACTTAAGGGAGTATCTTGTATTAGTTGAATTTAAATTGAATTTCATTTGAAAGAAACCTTTTGTACATAACATTAATAAATGTGAAATCAAATTAATTTAATGAAAATCTTGAATTTAAAAACAAATTGTTGAATATAAATTTATATGGTTTAAATTAATTGTTTATTATGTAATTCAAGTCTATTTTCTTTTGGGTTGTTTCTATTCTCCTACTTCCTTCTTTTTCGAGGACGAAAAGTTTTGAGTGGGGGAGAATGTAACGACCCGTAAAATTTAACCGGTTTTAGTAACGTATTTAATTGAAATTTTGTGAAGTTATAAATGATAAAATTTTGAAATATAAATTTAATATTTGAAATGCGTCCAGTTAAACATAGCAACCGATAAATTTTCGTCCGAAAATATGAAAGTTTATTACGCGCGTAAATTTACTTCAATTAATCAGTTAAAAAGCGACGAAAATAAAATGTTTTCAAAATCAAAATATTTTTACATAGAAAAATTCTAAACCATCTTCTGAGCAAGATGTCAGTTTGTCATTTTTCAAAATTCGAACTTCTTTAGCTCCGTCGATCTTATTTTTCTGTGATTTTTATGCATTTTCCATAGTAGAAAATTCGAAAAATTTTAAATTCAATCGTACCACTGATATTTCTATACCGTTTTGATCGTCTCGTCATGCTGATATCTGCGGTATATTCGTTTCTGTGTTTTGAAGTTCGATACGCTGTGAAAACTGTGAAACAGTTACCGTATTGGTAAACGTTTTAAAAAAAATATATTTGAAAGCAACATTTATTTACATTTCTTTGTAGCCTATTTACATTCTATAACCTACCTACCACATTTATTTCGGATTCATCTTTCAATGGACTTTTATAGTATCGGAACTATCAAATTTTTTTAAGTTCCAACTAGTTGCTTTTATTACTTCTCTGAACCTCTCCCTTCCTCTTTATCTTCATGCATGCCTCCTACTCCTTTCCTTTTACACACAACACGTCCTTCCCTCTTTCTTCATCAAAACCACAAATCCTTACCTTCCTTAAAAATAAATAAATAAATAAATAAATAAATAAATAAAAGAACTTAACCTGTTGGTGGCCCGATACTCCCTCCCTTCACCAAGAACCTCCGCATGCAAGCCATACTCCACGCCTTGCACTCCATCCATAGACACATTTCCTCCCTCCCTGCCGGTGCCGCAGTGAACAACTTCAGCCGAACAACCCTGACTCGCCCACACAAGCAGCCCTCTCCGGCCTCGACAGCCTTGCTTCGCACGCAGCCCACCACCCTTCGAGCTCGATCCAAACCCACACTCCACTTCAACCGACTGCGTCACCTTGTATCTCCACCTCCGTCCAGTCGCAGCCGAACTCCAACCTGCCATCAAGCACACGCCCGCATCCAAAGCCCGAACACCCTCCGCATAGTCGCCCTGCAACCCTGTTGCTCCAGACTTTCTCCGCCCCTCGGCTGCAAAACCGTACGTGACCAACCTCGCCTAAGCCATATTCTCAGCCCCTACCCTATGACAGCCACTTGCCCATTCCTTGTCACCTTCCTCCCCGCAACGCATGGCGCCGCTCGAACCCACCTCTGTTTTCTCCGCCTTACCGAATCCCTAGCCTTCAACCGCCGCTATCCCCACGCCTTATCCTCCTGGCCAAGCTTGTCATCCTTTGCCTTGGCCGAGTGTATTCTTCATTAAGGTAAACAAACATTCTGTATGTTTTGCGTATATTTTAATAGTATATATTTGTTTAAGTCGTTGTATTTAAGTTATATATTCGTATGTGTTAAATGTTATCTACAGATTCGGTATATTGTATTTGCGTGTTATATACCTACGGTTTTTGATCATTTTATAAGCTTCGTATATAAGCGTTTTGCAAAATATTGTGCTGAACATGCGAATATTTTATGTGTGAATTTTAATTCTGGCTAATATATTTCAAATACTTCATAGCTCTTATTTGATTTCAAAGGGTATACTGATATTGTAATAATTGTTGTATATGTTGTACAACTTTACTGAGTTTGGTCTGCATTTTTTTTATCATCGTTTTGTACAAATAAAGTGTATATTTGAGGGTAGGCGGCTATATAATTGTTTTGTAATTTTAAGTTTTGTTGTTTCTCTACATATATGTTTTAACAAGTATATTATATTACGTATGTTTACAGCTTATAACTTTATACATGTTTTTATAAGATATGTATAAGGGTTAAGTTCATATTAATAATTACATTAGGTTGTATTATACGTATATCTTGTACCTTTGCTTCTGCTTTTTTTTTCTTTTTCTTTATTTTTTTTAATAAATTTTATAAAATCGGTTTTATAGGTAAGTATAGATATATAGGTTTCAGCTAGTTATACATATACATTTGTATATACGAGTTATAAAGCCTTGTTGCAGTTTTCTTCCATAATTAATATATATATTGATTTCAGTAAGGTATTGACTTTATAGTTATATTTGATTTATTTATGTGTTGTGATTTAAACAATGATTTTGAAGGTTATGTATATATATTCAATCTAAAATGCGATGTATTTTAGAATATGTTTATGTATGAAAATAGTTATATATAGTTATACAAATAAGTTATTTATACCATCTATCCTTATCAATCCAGTTCTAATTCGTTTTAACGATCTCTTTTATCAGCTTTGTCCGTCGTGTATGTTATCTCCGTCGAATCATGTCCATCTAGAGTCGCTTTGAAATTCCTAGCTCAAGGCTTTGTCAAATCGTTCAAGCCTCGAAAGGTGAGCAATCACTCACGATTAATGTTTTTTTATTTATTAAATTTTATTTCAATTGAAACGACAATTGAAATATATGCTATTGTTTGTTATGTACACTGTTATTACCCGTATCTGTTCATCTATGACATCTGACACCATTACCTGTTATTTTTTTTATGCGATGATAATACAGTTTAGTTGATAATTGATTGATTGTTTGTTGTTTATATTGGATGTTAAATTGTAATGTATAATGTGATAAATGTTATGCAATTGAATTTCACGTAGGATAGTTTAAAAATGTGAATCGACATATGTGTTGAATTTGATTAGTAAATTTGAATAATATGACCCCTTTAAATTGTTAAGTCAATTGACATGTAGAATTTGACAAATTATCCTTTAGACCTTTGAATGTATATTGGATTAATTGTTGTAGTATTGAAATGTAAATTGAAATTGAACGACAGGTGGAAAAAACCGTAATGTAATAATCTTTAATCTACATGAAATGATAGTGTAGATTCTAGAGATAATTATATTAATTCGCACAAACAACAATGCGAATTAATACGATTATTTCGGGATTATTTAGATTGATTATTGGATTGTGTTGATTGTTGTTATTGCTTGTTTATTTACTTTGACACCATCCCAGTTATCACACTGCAAGTTCCCTTTATTATGCTTGATCTTGAATTGAAATTGGAATCGGATTGAAATGATAAATACCCGGAATGAACTTGACTTAGGATAGAGAATTAAATAAACCCGATTGGTCAATAATTTGATTTAAAATAAAATAAAGATTTTATTTGAATAATAAGGTTTTGAAATAAAAATTGGAACGTAAATTTTGATGAATGGAAAATGTTAATATTGAAATCTGAACAAAATATTAATGTAATAACTGATGAAAGAACGTTGTCTTGAATTGAATTATTTAACAATTGAATTTGGAATCAGTCATTGAATTAAGTTTGAAATGATCTAATAATTAAGTTTGAATTTATAATTAAGTTGAAATTATTTAGTTTTGAAATTATTTATAATTAAGATTGAAATTATTTGATAATTGAATAAGATTTAATCATTTGATAATTGGATAAAAAAATTGAATTCTTTGATAAGAGAAATCGAACTTTTGAATAATGGATTTGAACTTCGTTAATAAATGAAATTTAGTTTCTTTATTTATTAAAGTTTTGGAAAAATATATTTAAGTATATTAATAAGTGAAATTGAACTTCTAGAATATATGAAATTTAGTTCTTTATTAATTAAGTTTGAAATTTGTAACGAAGTCAATAAATAAGTGAAAATTGAATTTCTTTAACAAGAAATAAAGTGTGATTTACTGAAATGAATGGGATTTATTGAAATTAAGGTAAGACTTGTAATTTAAAGAATTGATTTGGCGAATTTAATTTATTTCAATTTGAAGTTTTGATATAATGAAGTTGAACGTAAGTAATTGATTTAAATGAATTGGAATTTAAATAGAAGTTGTTTTGAAGGATACATTTACTTAACGGATATTGAATGAAATCGATAAATGAAGTTGAATTGATTTGAATGTTAAATTAAATTAAATTAAATGATTTCGGAATGAAATTTATATACGAACTTGAATCAATATTTGTTTTGTTTAAATAAAAGTTGAAATCGAATTTTAAGATTTTGAAATGGTAATTTGGAAGTTTTGAAACGTAAACTTTGGAAATTGATTTAGAAAGACAAACGAAATGTTGATTTACGAATTGAAATTGAAATTGAATTGATTTGGTTTTTGAAATTTATTAAACGACCAATCGGTGTAATAATTACGAAAGTTATTAAAGAAACCGGAATCGGTTATGGATATACTCTCTATCTAAACCGAAAACCACTTTAATAACTATACGCGGAGTGATGATCCAGAATGACGTGGTTGGAATGATGTACGCGATGACTGAAGAAAGAGAACGATAATGGATAGCCTTGACACTTGTGTCAAATTGGAAATGACTAAAATCAGAAGCCGTGCCGGGCCAAATGAGGTTAGCCACCTCGAGCGGACACACTTCTTCGTAACTACTACTCATTACTTGTTATTGATTGGTGCACCCTCGGAATTTTAGGAGTGTTGTTCGCGGTGTTGCGATCGCTGCGGCGATGCGTTCTCACCAGTCCGAATCAGGCGAACGGTAGTTTCACTACCTTGGGTATTGCCTCATGTGCCTTGTCATACTTGTATCCATATATACGCGACCACTACGAATTTGTTTTGTGTTATACCTATGGAGTACTCCCTGATATCCCACTAGTTTACGGTGGAGTTTACAGTGCTGTATAGACTATGACATTTGTATAAAATGTGTTAAGGGGGATAATGGTAACGCCTTAACACTATTTTGATACTTTATATTACTGATAGACATTATCTATTTAGCGTATACTACTACATAGTAGATAGTTTAACGGATCCTTAAAGGATGGTGATTCCAACATCCTTTGAGTTACTTGTATTTCGATTGCTATTTCACTTGAGTTGGATTTATTGATATAAGAATATTAATCCTGACTCGAGTGTTTTGTATTTTGCTTTACGCTCGGGTCAGACTGAGAGTACCAGCTTTCGAGACACACATTTGGAGTTGGGCTTCGCTTGGAGATCCAGCTATCTATCCAGCTTTCAGATATTCAGTTGATTCCAGTGATGTAATCTGATTATTGTATTTGACTATTGTATTCGAAACTTCTGTTGTAACTTATTTAACTCTGTTATATATATAGTAGCTTCATGAACTACTATTCATTTTTCTTCCGCTGCATATTTATTACTCTGTGTCTGTGATCTGTGATTATTTATTTACTGTATATCTGAGTTTTTCCAAATTTAAATTAACAATTCGGTATTTTGAATTATTCAAGTCCGACATATGCGGATGCGAATAGTCCAAAATAGCGGGTCGTTACACATTTGTTTTAATTTTAATAAGTAAAGCATATTTTCTAGTTTTCGTCAATTGGAAATTTTGTTTTAATTAATATTCAAAGCTTTTCAAAATTTAATAAATGATTTTGGTTTAAATTTAATAAATGAATCATGTTTTAAAATTGTAATATATAAATTGGAAGTTTTGATTTTAATTAATGTTGAGTTTTTAAAACTATTTCATAAATAGATATATGATTTTAAAATTTGATAAGGAAAAATATTTAAATGTTTAAATTAAATTAGATTGAGTTTTAAATTTAGAATAAATAAACAAAATGATTTCATGACTTAATAAAATGGATATTTTATTGATAAAAATACAATTTCTTTTAAAATAATTTTAATTTAATAATAAGAGATTTATAAAAACAATATTGATATTGTATTATCTTTCTAAATAAGTTTTGAATAAGATTTGTAATTTTTATTTCAAATTGAATTTATATTTATAACTTAATTTGAAATTGTTTGGTTTTGAATTTAGTTTGAATTTATGTTCCAAAGTATAAATCTTAAATTGTTTAATTGTTTTTATTCTTATTTGTGTAAGTTTTGTGAACATAGTTTGTTTCCATTTATAAATTTATACACATATTCAAAATTTAAATTAACAACTTAATTTAAGCTAAAATACATGCATTAACTTGTAAATAAATACTAATTACCTTTAAAGGAAATACAAATGTTAAATACATATGCATTCTTTTGACAAGTGTTGAAAATATTTGACACGTGTTAATTTTTGTTTTTATTTTTCTTTTATTTTATTAAATCTGAAATACATTAGTTAATTGTGCATCTTCATTTTCATATTGCATATTCTTTTCACTTCTTTAATCAAAACTATATCTGTTCATAAACCTACATATCCACAATCAAAATTCTGCATACACAAACTCATCTTCATATTTATCATAAAAACCTGCATATTAAAAGATAAAATCTGCAAATCCCCGTAACTCATCAAAGATCAAATCTGCATTCTCAAAATCCTTCATCTGCAAATCTCAAAAGAAGTCTGCAAAAAATCAAAGTGAAGCCTGCACACTTTTATTCTCTGCATTCTGTTTAAACCTGGAAGCAGTGAAAGCATTAGCATGTATTTGAGGGTTTAGCAACTGCATTCTTCCTGCATGCAAGTAATTAGGCTGTGATCATGGGCATTTCATCAAAGTGCAACTCAGATATTAAACAAAGGGGTCAAGCCTGCATGTGTTTTCTGCAAAACTCACAGGGGTCTGCATTCATCAAATGGTGAGTAACTTTGAACTTTAAGTTTTAAATAGGTTGCATGCTAGTTTATTAAAATGAAATAGCTAAATTCTTATGTTATGAATAACTGTTGTTATGAATATGTATGTATGCGCGCTGTTTTCTTTTCTTTTTAATTGCCTCTGTAAAAGCAGAAAACATCTTGCATGTTTATTTTTATTTATTATTTTTTTTCAAACCCGATCAAAATAATATGGTAATGCAGTAATACCAATCAAACCTATAAACTAAATCTTGAGTTTTAAATTAAGTATCAGGATTTTCTATGTGTATGTTTCAGTAGCAGTTTGTTCTTGAACAAAATTAGGAATTTGTGCAAATTTTATTGATTTTTGAATTAAGAAATCCTGGAATTCTTCTAAGTAATGGAGTAGATACTGAAGATACTCAGAAAAATCAGTGTATAAAAATTTCTAGATTGATTGCATTTTTGGATTTTTAGAATTGAACCCTAGTTTTGAATAGGGTTAAAAATTTAGTCAGTATGAAGAGATGGATTGATCGAGTGTGCTAGTTTCTGGTGTATGGATAGTTGGTGTGTAGAGGAACTCGAGGCCGGAGGGGTTGGATGCCAAATGATCAGAATGGCGAACTACGGCCGTTGACAGGTTTTGAGTAAAAACCTGTAGAAAATTTCCAGGTTTTGAAATTTGGGGGTGAAGTTTGATTCTATGATTTTTGATCGACCTGGTGATGATGTTGGGTGTTGTTGGGTTTCTGGTTGTGGCTTGATCACGTGAGATGGTCGGCAGAGGTGGAAGGGACGAGATTTCAGATGAGGTTCTGGTGATGTTTATTGGGGATTTTTTGTTGCAGGGGAAAGGTTAGAGTTTACTCAAAGTGAAAGGGAGAACGACTCGAAGCAGGTGAGTAGGAAACTCGGAGTGGAAAGGCATTTGACTCGAAGTAGGAATTGATTAACCTCGGGTTGAACTCTGTAATTTCCAGGTTTGAAAGCCTGTTTAAAATCTGAGTTTTGGAAATTTAGAATCTGGGTTTTTGAAAATTTAAAATCTGAAGTTTATGTTAAAGAAAAGTTTAAGTTTAAAATCAAATTCAAGTTGTATTTTTGATATGAATTCAAGTTGTATTTTTTTGATTTGAATTCAAATTCCAGGTTTTGAAACCTGTTTTTCTGTTTTTTAAAAAATATGGATTTAAACCTTTTAAATCTGCAGTTTTATGTTTTGAGTAAAGTTTAAGTTTAAATTCAAATGCAAGTTTAAGTTTCTAATTAAATTCAAATTCCAGTTTTTAAATAGAAATTTAAGTTTAAAAATTTATCTTAATTAACTAACATGATGATAAAATAGTTTAAACATTTTTAATAGTAAGATTTTTAAAATATGAATAGATTTGAAGTTGGTTTGAAATCTGGAAATTCAGAAGTTAAATTTGATTTTCAGTTTTAAATCTTAAAGAAGGTTTAAATTTGAAGTTTAAAATTAAAGTGAAAATTTAAGTTATTAAAGGTTTTGAAATGGATTTAACTTTAAATTTTCATATAGTATTGTTTGATTTTCTGTGGTAAATAAGTTTTAAATTATTTAAAACTTTGATAAGTTTTAAAATTATTCTATTTAAAACCTGAATTTAAATTGAAATTTACAGGAAATTTCAAAAGTACCTTGTTTTGAATTAAATTGTTTTAAACATAATTAGTTATGTTTCATCTTGAAAATTTAAATTAAGATTTATGTTTTAGATTTAATTAATAAGGTAATTAAGTTTAATTAATTAATTTAATTAATTAATTGAATTTGGAATTAATGATTGATTAATGATTAATCAATCTATAATTAAGATCATTAATTAAATTATTAATTAATGATGAATGAGTATTATTATTTATGTAATTAAGTTTTTAATTAAGGTTAATTAATTTAATAATTAACTTTAATTAATGAATGGTTAAAGATAATTAAAATGGTAATTAATTTAAGTTAATTACCTTATAAATAATTAGATAATGGTTAATGAAGTCATTAACCATGATTATTTAACAATTAATTAATATGGTTAATTTTTATAATTAATTAGATTAATTAATTTAATAATAATCAATTATAAATGGTTTGGATATAATTACTTGATAAAGTAATTAGGAAATTAATTACTTAATGTATTTAATTTAGTTTAATACGATTGTTTATTTTTAATTAATTAAGTTTAATTAATTTTAAACACTTGAGTTTTATAAATAATTACTTTATGTAATTAATGATTTGGGAATTACTCGGTTAAGTAATTGTTTAATAATTACAGGATTGTAATTAAGTGGAGATGCTTAAGTATGAGGTAAATTTGGGTTAATTATTTAATAATTAATCAAGGTATTAATTGAGGAATTAATTTAAGGATAATTAATTTGGTTTAATAGAAATTAAGTTAGTTAATTACTTAGAGTAATTAATTTAAGGATTGATTAAGGATCATTAATTATTTAATTAATGATGTAATTAAAGTTGATTAATTATAATTAATCAATAATAGGTAATTAAAGGTAATTAATTAATGTAATTAATTAAGGATTAATGTAATTAATTATGATTAATTAATTAATTGAGTAATTAAAGGTTAATTACTGTTTAGTTGAGGGTAATTAATTTGTGAATTAATTAAGGATAATTACATGAATGTAATAAAGAGTAATTAATCAAGAGTGATTAATTAGGATGATTTATTTTGAATGATTTGTTGATGGTAATCAATTAAATGATTGAGTAAGCAAGATTTATATTAGTAAAGTTATTAATTTAATTTATTTTAAATTAATTAATTAAAGATGGGTAATTAATTTAATTCATTTTAAATTAATTAGTTATAGAGATAGTTAATTTAATTCATTTTAAATTAATTATATTATGGGATGAGTAAATCTTTGCTTATGTTGAATGGATGTCATTGATTGTCTTGGATGCTTTGTGATCTCAGTAATGAGATAAATAATATTATGTGGTATGGATGTTTGATTGTATTGTGATGATAACATAGGTTATCTATTGTGATGGTGATATATGGAATATCTATTTGATATTGATAATGTGGATTACCTGTTATGTGATAATGTTAATTATCAATTGTGATTGTGAGTTATCTATCTGTGTGTACCTAGATACCGTATTAAATTGTTTTAAAACCTTAAAACAACTTGGACCCTAAAAGACACGCTTTGGTTTTCGATGAGACCGGGATCGGGTTTCTATTTTTGGATATCCGAAAACCACATCGATTCCAACTAACGTTAGGTCGTGAATCAAAGTGGAGCTTTGTGAAGACTCGAGGTGTAAGGACTATGAGTCAGTATAACTCTGTGCGTGATTCCGTAATGAGTTGACGGAATTAGCTCTTATAGATTCGAGATGGTGATTCAGAGTGCAAGAGTTATTGTCGTTAACTCTGAGGGTGATTCCAAAATGAGTGTAACGAGATAATGCCTTCGGTATCGTTCAACCCCGGAATGAACTTGTATGGATTGAATGCTTTCAGAACATCGTCAGGTGGACGATGAGTATTCTAAGTGATATGTCCTATAAAGGTAATCGTAACCTCAAGCCTCATCAACCGGGAATGGCTAAAACAGGGGAGGTGCAGCAAAGCTTCGTGGGTCGTGCCCACTGGAGAGCAAGATTGATCCCTGTCTAGAGGTCCCTTTATATTCGGCTATGTGGGTGGTTGCTAGCTACAACCACGGGGTTGTCTTGTTCGGAACTATTCAGTAAGGAATGGGTCTGGTTTTGTGTTGCAGGGGGTCGGGAGTGATCCTCGGTACGGTGATCTAGGCCACGTACTGTGACGGGCGGTACCCCAGTAGCCCTGCCATTGTATGGAATCAAAAATCCAATAAGTGCCAACGGTATTGATTGTATTACCCACTTTTGTGGCTAGTAGCTGGAATTTAATAAATGTAACAATTTCGGCTAATTCTTATTTATTTGAAAACCCTAGACACTATTATAATATCATCGGATTTCCTATCAAAATGTTTTGGTTATCGTAAGGTAAAAACTTTTCCATGTTTATGTGTGGGAAGTCTTACGTGATACCTTTCTTTTCAAAAGGTTTTTGAAAGTTAAGCAACCTTAACCTGTTACTCACACCAGACCCATGTCTGACCCGGAGTTTATTTTTGTTTTTCATAAACTCTTGGGTACTCAAATTTTTATGAGTAGTCAAGGGAATTCAGGTTAGGATTCAGGTTAGCTTTGACGAATTATGGAGGAGCAATGGAGCAGGAGGCTTCCGCGTGTAGATATATCTAGTATTCCGCTGTGTGTTCTCTGAGTTGTTGTATTGAGTTGTAATAACTAGACAGGTGTTTATAACTGTCTAGTATGTGTTGTATATCTCTGTACTCCGATAATGGTTGTAAACTATGTAATATTTATGTTATTAATATAGTTTATTGGTTCCGCTGTTAGATTCTGATGTGTTGTTTCTTTTCTTCTCTTCTTTCTATTCTCTTTTCTATCCCTTTCTTTCTTAAAGATGATGCGATTTTCCGGGAGTGGAAAGTCGGGTCGTCATAGGCTTGATTAGTGAACTTAAATTAAGTTTTTAAATATGAGAATCTTGTTTTAATGAATGTTCAAGTGATTTTAGTTATAATGATTGTGTTAAAAATCTTGTTAATGAATGTTGATATGTTTGGTTTTAATCGTTAGATTGATTGTTGGTGTAATGTTTAGATAATGATTAGGGGATGATTTATAACATTAGTAAATGGCATTATTGAATGGATATGGAGTTTGAGATCATAATCGAGCAGTGAACCCAAATGGTTGTTGAAACGATTCGCTCCTCAAATTTATTCGTCGAGTACAAATTTATACTCATCCAAATGTCAATTGACTTCTAATAAACAACGAGTCTGTGTCGAGCGCTGTTAATTCAAAATTGTTGGTGATGAGAGAAAGTAGAAAAATGAGAGAAAAAGTGAAGAATTTTCACTAAGGGAAATTCTCTCATTCAAGTTCAGATTTGGACAAACCAGGCGTTCATGCATCTGAATTAGAAATTCAGATGACTAAATCCTAATGATTTTATCCTGCATTATCCATGTGGTAATCTATGGTTTTCAAACATTTAGAATTTGAGATCAAAGTTTGAAATTGAGATCAGACATCTGAATCCCAACTTTAGACGTTTGAAATGATGTTAGTTAGATAGTAGGGTTTTGATTTTTCAAGATTTCTGCTTCATTTCGAGGACCTATGTGATGCTTAAAAAGTCTGGACTGACTATAGATCAATGTGATGAGTTTGGAGATTGTATGCCATATCTCATGGAATATGAAGTTGATATTGGATGAGATAGAGACTATGGCAACGGCTTATGATGTAGTTAAATTCATATAGTAGGTTTTATAAAGTTGTCATGTGGTTTTGAGACATGATGACTAGGGTATTGTGATATATAATTCCATACAATATTGCATATATAGAGTATGTTAGTATCCCTTTCCTACGAATTAGGGATTTGATGTTTATAGAACATTTTTAGAACCATGCCTGGTTTCCTCGATCACATGTATTAGGAGGCATCGATTCAAAGATGGAAAATGTTCTATCTCGTAGTAAAGGCGATAGACCACGGGTTACTTTATAGCAAAAGGTCATCGACCTCGAGTTACTTGTCTTAAGTTCTCTTGTTAAACAAATAATAGTGTTTAGGCAAATGTATATATATTCAGGTTAGATATGGTAGTAGGTAGTGGTTGACAGGGTGAAGTGTTGTAGCATTCATCTTACATAAGTGATAATACTCAGCAGGTCTTGGTCATATCGAGAGAATTAAGGCCTGCCAGGCTAGTGTGACGGTTGAGTCATGCTTATGTGTAGTGTCATTAGTATATGTTGGACTTAGCACGCATAGCGTAGCACTATAACAGAAATGTGCTAATTTGTTGGGTATAAATGAAGATGTATGTTAAGGTATTTCATTAAATCGTATATTACCATTTGATATTATAGTATTGAATCATGCAAATTGGTGACATTTCCATATCATTGGACTTTATGTCTTATCCTCTTTTTTTCTCTTTTGTTATCTATACTTTAAGTAGGCTGACATAGAGGCAGGAGATTTTGCTGGTTGAAGGTTAGGGTTATTTACCGTATGATTATATTTATCAAGTATTTTTACAGATATTGACATGTTAGATTGTATGTGTGTTTTGAGATATGTCGTACATGAGATCTGATGTACCATTCGCACAATGTACTATGATATTGAATTTTATGTCTTTTGATATGATATGCACTTATTTATTACATGTTTATGGTTATTTATATATATTTGTCTATTTCGCTGTGATATTTAACATACATACATACATATATAAATATATCTGTGTTTGTGTAGGGGATAGAAATGATTTTTGCTGTTATTTCAAATCCAACCCTTAACGAAACATCATCCATGACACTTATGGAATTTGAGTGCTTTTAGGCATGGATTACGGGTGTTATGAATGGCAAGTAGTTATACGTCTTACCTCAATGACTAATGAAGCTCAATTTGGAATGGAGATGCTTGAATTAGGTCAAAGTTGGCAAGAAAACCATAACATTTTCAAAACGCTGCGGAAAGTTTTTTCGTTGAATTAGGCAGCTGTCGAAAATGCTATTACAGGGTTTGGACTTATTACAACATGTCCTTATAAAGCATTCATCATAACGCCGCAAAAAAATTAATAACGTTTTTAAAACGTTGTGGAAAGTTTTTGTTGTTGTTGTGGTAAGTGAGCATCACCCTCATGCTCGTCCTCCATACACCTCAATGCATTATCTCACATTTATTTATTGGTCTACCCATTTAAGAGTATTTGAGAAGATAAAAGCCATGCAAATAAGCTTGGATTAGACAAAAGTCTGGTAGATCGATCTATTATCTTAAAATAGAAAAAAAAAACCGATATATCAAAAATGTGAACGTATGGTATGGATAATCATACCAGACCTGTCTTTGCATCCAACAAGTAAGCACATATGAACAATATATGATAAACTATTTCATCATTATGTAGGTGTACCACTACTCTAAGTACATTCGTGGGTGTCAAGGTATATACCTCGATAATACCCACATCGTATGACTTCCATGAAAAAACATGACAAACATGGCAACCATCAAACAAATATCGCATCACTCACTCAAATGTCGTTGGACACATGAAAACTCATATGATCACATTGTACGATCAATGACTACTCAACATCACGGTCTCATTGGTACTCGAATCCATTCCACATCATACGACCAGGAACTAGACCACCAACATAAGGTCCATGGTACATAGATCACGTCGTAAAATCAAAGTGAACATTCCCATATAACCCCTCTTTCCGAGCACATGTTGAAACCTTTGAGTTACCATGATCCACTTTACAAGTACACAAACTTGTTTGCTCGAATGTCCGTCGGATGCTTTGCCACTTCCCTTCTTGAAATGCTCGATCCAAATCACTCAAAACTTCGAGTTGAGGAGGTTCTAAAATCTCTTTGATTATTTCATACAACTCTAAAACTTCCTCATGTCATCCTCAATGTCATCATGGCGTTTTCCTTGCGATTTCCATCTTCAAGCATAGTTGACACTGATCAATGTGTCATGCCACATATTCATCCAAACGATATGTAATCGATCATGCTACTACTTCGAGCCTCCCCTGTGCTTTTCACCAAATTACTTCGAGCTGGTACCGATCAAGTTTGTTTTATAGTGGGCCAATTTTTGGTGAAGCATTTCATGCCTTGATCCACCTAGTCACTTTATGTCTACCCTTTGCCACTCAGCTAAGAATGTTAGTCCACTCACATGCTTCACTGCTCTAAGTCCAACATTGCAACAACCCATGAAGTACAAGGGTCGGTACCATCGATGTTGATCGGTATCATCTATCTTGATCTAGCTAAATTTTGGCATATCATTTTCTAACCAATTATTCTCCAATCCTTCTTCGATCTGATTACTTTGATCCACGTGCAACTTTTTTATATCGATCTAACTCCAAACACTCTAGAGTTGATCCATTAACATATGTCACATTGCTATGGATCTTCCATCCTTTGTGTGATCGAATCAAAAAGCACATCGAATCGCTACTCCATTTATAGGAAGATCTTTGCTCGTAGAACGAGCCAAACCTAATTTTGCTTTGATAAGCATACCGACCTTTCATACATGCAATTAAACATACAAATAAGCAAAACAATCATCATATCACATTATGCAATCAATATAACATTCATATCCTAATCTATTGTTCATATTATCAATGTTGATATGGAACATGCATTTAAATTGTCTTAAAATTAGTTAAATCATTTATAATTCATTCTCAAGTTAAAAAGTGTTCTAGAATCATATTTCTACTTTAAAATGGATCCAAAAATATTAAAACATATAATAACATAAAATAGAGGTCATGAGATGATAAATCACTCAATTATCGATGCAGAATTGATGAACTACATGAAATCCAATGCAAAACCGAATTCCTACCATTGGGGCTTGAATTCATATGCCCTAAAAAGATTATTTGTTTTTTTATATTTGATCTTTTTACTAATATACCCTTAGTTACTAGATTTAGCTATATTTAGTATGGACTAATGGTGGATTTGATAGGAGCTGTGTTTAATTTAGGATTAGATATGTTTTAGGAAGAAAAAAGTGATTGTGACTGGTCTCTAATGCTGTAGTTAGCACAAAGCCCTAAATAGATTAGTGAGCCAAATTATAGACTTAGGCTAATTACCATTAAATCTACATAAATAATCGCATGATTTAAATCTATAATATCTCTTAAACTGCTTGGCCAAAAATCTGTTATGACCACTTTATAGAAAAGGAAACCATCATATCTTTCATTTGGAATAGGTTTCTAACCCAAATTCGGCTTTTAACAAAAGCTATTGCCATCAAAAGATTTTAGGGTCAAAAGTGCCCATAATTAATTCTAAGGGTCAAAAATGTCAAAACACGGTATTACCTAAATTTTTACTCCAATCTAAGTTCATTTGGTTATGAAATTATTGTTTTGACGATACGTTTTGACGATATGTTTACATATAAATGGTAAAACCTAAAATGTTATGAAAGATAGGCTAAATTAGTGAGATAAGTAATTTTTAAATGATAGAAGTATTATTAGCCAATAACGATATTTTGTTTGCATATTGGTATCGTATAATTAGAGATATTTTCTCACTCTTTAGGCATATATTAGACCCTCTCTATTTTTGCATTTTATCTATAGGCGATTGGTTGATAAAGGTTAGGAATGTTGGATATGAGATGTAGAAGACAGAGATCTCAGAGTTATACTATTTATTTCACCTATTTGTTATCTACCATCTCGGTACTTTGTGTAATATTAAACCATGTGTTCTGAACTATTATTTTAGACTGATGTAATAACATTGTTGGTTTTGCTTCACATATTTGTGGTATATGCACTATTGTATTTTATTTCTTCTGATATAATTCCAGAAAGTGTTGGAAAAGAAAATAACTTTCTGTAATATTTATATTATATTTCACTCTAACGATTTGTTGCTTACGGCTTAGGATTTAAGCATTAATTGAGATGTAGAATTAGGAAAATTCAAATGCTTGTAGTTATATATGAACTTGGAAATTACAATGTGAAAAACGAACAAGATTTTGAAAATGATGGAAAGGCCTCTCTTACTAGGTATGAGGGATCTATTTATATTAATTTGTAAGGATGTGACTCGATAGCATTGGTCGATTGGAATCGATGCAAATTAGTGATACGGCAAGACGAATGGCTCGAATAAAGGCATGTGGTGATCTTGTAATATTAGTGGTTCATGCAGATTAGTAGCACGACTAAATTCATATGTAGAATTGGCAAAAGTAGCACAGTTGCATGAGGAGTACTTTAAAATCCTTATCCTTGGTTGAGTATAGCCTTCTCTTCAACTATTGCACTTGCTCCTTAAATAAGGAAGTTACCTTTATTACTTCAGGTTTAATAGTTTTCATTGTATTTTTCCTTCCCTTAGATTAATTTTCTTTTCGAAACCTCAATAATATTCTTATGAAAATGTCGCTTGATCAAAAAATAGAGGCTTTATGTATCCTCAATGCCTTCATACGTTCAATGGCCTATAAATCCACATATTTGATATTTTTCACACATCTCCATTAAGGCTGATCTCTATATCTTTATTAAGAATATATCAATATCTTCATTAAGGTACAGTACACTAGAAACGGGCTTTCACGGCCTCGAAAAAAGCTACCAAAACTTTTAGTGCGTTGGGTAAATGCTGTGATACGACATGCTCTGAAAGTTTGAAACCTTTTATAGTCTTGTGGAAAGTGCTACCAAAACTTGACATATTGAAGCTTTTTAAACGCTACAAAAGTTTATTTCTGTAGTGTTTGTGAATTGCAACCAAAGTAAACACTTTTAGCAGCATCTTTTATTCCATCCTTCTTTGGTTTTCTGTTTTAAAAGGCTATTAAAAGTTGTTGACTGTTTTGCAACATATTATACACACTACTATTTCCTATGAATGGCTTATATCTTTTCCAGCAATCACTCACGTAATAGTCGTATTAAAACCAGTAATCAATCACAAAATCATCATATTCAAACCAGCAATCAATCATAAAATCACGTTAATCTCATAATTAAATATGATATCCGTAACTGTAACAACCCAGAATTTTAATTAATTAAAATTTGATATTTAATTGATTTTAAATATTAATAAGTGAAATTGATAAGTCGAATAAATTTTATTTCGAATTATTTGATTTAATTGGATAATTAAATCGATAATTTAATATGTGAAAATACAGAAAAAATTGAAAATTTAGTTAAATATGATTTAAAATAATTTGTAAAAATTTATTTTATCATATTGAAGTTAGAATGGTGTTATAGAACTTTTAAATCGAATTAAGAGTTTATTTGTGAAAACTGAATATTTTAATATTTAATCGACTAGTGAAATTGGCCATTTTTCGAACAGTCTCAGAATTGGACGAAATTAGTTCCATTGGATCTGTAATAGTTTTTTATTATCGGATTTCAGTTTTCGTAGCAATCGGAGTTGTCGTTTGACCGTGGCAGCTCGAAACGCATCGAAATTGTTTTAATATTTATTTGGCGAGTTAAAATAGCCGTTTTTCAAAAAGTCTCGGATTTCGACGAAACTAGTTTTATCGGATCCGTAATGTGATATTATTGTAATCTTTCAAATTTCGTGTCAATTGGATTTACCGTTTGTCCGGTGCAAGCTAAAACGCCTAGAAAATCGTTTAATCGGTTTAATTTTAAATTGAACGTTTATTGCCATAACTCGCACAGATGACCGAATTAGCTCCCGAAACACATTCCATTGTGTTCGGAACGTGGGGTAAACCTTAGAAACGCGAACCGGCACGCTTCGTTTGGAGTTTGGAAAATCCGGGATGAATAGTGTCGTTGGAATTTTCTATATAAAGACTTGTAAATTTCATTTTGCAACAAAAATAAAAACCCTAGTTCTAAGCTCAGGCCGCCGCCTCCATTATATACGAATGGCCGAAAATCCCCTATCTTCCTCCCTCAATTTCTTCGAATCCAAGCAACGATTCACAAAACTTCCAACTAGCAAATTGTAGATCTCGGAGTGAACTAGATATCCAACGGTTAAGATTTCAAATGGTGGAGTAAATCAGCGGCGATTCACGTTTGAACGCGAGCGGTTCATGCTCAATTCTCGAGCTATAGGCACGACCGAGCCTCGAGCTCTTATGGCTGTGGGTGGTGCTAGGCTGGGCGCGCATAGTGGAGGTGCCTGATCGTTGTAGATGTGGTCGTAAAGCTTGCGTGTATTAGGGTTATACGCATATGTGATGGGTTCTCGGCCTGGAAATTGAACGCGTGAGAGGAAGAACAAGGGGGACGGTCACGATTGCAGGGGGTTTGGATCTGGTGGCTGAGATTTAGCTGTAGGTTTAAAATAAAGAAATTATGTTGTAAATTTATATTAAAAATTCGTGTAACTTCTAAAATTCATATCTTTTTCATACGAGGTCAAAAACGTGCGAAACCAGTTGCGTTGGAATCGTATGGACGACCACTATGCTATGGAATTGGTTTAGAGTCGTTTGGAGTTAGTGAGAATTTCGGGTAAAATTAAATGTCCGTTTAATTTTATTCGAAATAAATCGCTAAAACGAAATTGAAATCAAGGTGAGAACTTCTCAATCAATCGAATCGATTTCGATTTTAATTTTAAATAGTTAGATTTAAAATTCTTGAATGTATGTTTGAATGATGATTGTTATCTATTGATTGTTAAAATAGACATTATGCGGCGTTAGTAAGCGGATGTTATTTATTAAAAACATATACTGCGAATATTTCATAAACAGTGAAATTGGTATTATTTATGTATTTGGAATTGATTTCCCGCAGTATATAGCGGATGAGACCCTACTGCGCCGTCTATTAAGCGGATAATATTTTAAATCACATATACCGCGATAATTCCGTACTGGAACGGAATTGGTATTGTGCTAATGTTTTTGGATGCAGGAAAACAGGTTGGAGGGATCCAACTGGATTCCTCAACAGTATTTATTTGATTTCAGATATTTTGATATTTGATGGATTATCATATCGATATATGATGTCGTTGTTGTCGTGATTGACTATTTGGTGTGTAGCGTCACTAGGCCAATTTTGGAATTTTAAAAGGATTTTAAAGTGATTTTTGAAAGTATACATCTATAAAATATTTTTGGAATTGATTCGTTATAAATAAATAACGTTATAATTTTTAATGTTATAAAAATTATGATTTTTGAGAAATATAGTTAAAAGTTGATTTTTGAAAATATGGGATAAATGATTTTATAAAATAGTTTAAATTGGGATTTTTGAATTTATTATAAAAAGTTTAAACATGGGATTTATGAAATTTGATTATCTTATAAATCAAAATGATGAAATTATAAAGGAGTTTAAAGACGTTTTAAAATAATAATACAAATTGATTTGTATAAAAAAATTATAAGATGGATATTTATAAATTAAAATATTTGAATTGTAAAATGAGTTTTTATAAGTGTTAGAATGAATTGTAAATGAATTTCATAAATGAATGAAATTTATAGGATTATAAACGGTGAAGTTATAAATGGAATTTTATAAGCACTAGGTTTATAAAATTTGTAAATTTATTTGAAGAATAGATATGGGTAAATAAATGAATCTTATAATTATAAGATTTATAATTTGGGAAGTTAAAGGAACGATTTTGCAAACAAATAAATTATAAGCATTTAACTTATAATATGAACTTTTGGTTTATAATTGAGTTATAAATTGAAATAGATTTATAAAAGAAGTTTTTATAAAATAAATAGAAATGGAATTTATAAACGTTGTTTTATAAATCCGCAAACGAATTATTTTGATAAGTAAATTGTTATAACTTATTAATAGAGTTATATTCACGTTTTAGACAGTGAATAATCCTTTAAAATAAAAAGTATAAAATGATGAAATTGGTTAACGAAGTATATTCACGTTTTTGAATAGTGAATAATATGTTAAAGAAATTGTTTTGGATGTGATGTTTTAAATAGAATTAAAATGATCTAACGATGTTTTCAAAATGTGTTAAGATTCGAAACCATAGATTTCAACATTCATTGTTGAAATGGACATTTTCGGGAAATAGAAGGAAATGGTGGACTATAACACCGTTGTTATAGTAAATGATTTCCGAAAGAAAATTTTTGTACAGTATTGGGATTTATATATTTATTTTAATTTCGAATCCCTATACTAGTGATTTTGGGTTGTCGTAACGATGTTTTACGCAACATTCGTTTTGGTCCAAATAAATAAGTTTAAGAGAATGATTTCCTTAAAGAATGAAATATATACTGAATTTCGATTTAAGTATATTGAATATTTTCCAAGTATAGAAAATAAAAGGACCTGTGAATTACTTATGAATAAGTAAGTATGGAAATTTTTCCAATGTGAAACGAAACGTTTTGAGAATTTATCCTTTTAAAGATAAATTGAAAATGAATAATTGAAATCGTATATTCATAAATATTTTGGAATGTAAATTCACTATGGAATTTATAAAAGAAAGGGGAATTTTTTTAAAAATAAATATTGATTTATTTTTGAAGAGTGGGAATAAATTTACGGATTTGGAACGTAAATATAAAGTAAATCGTTAAGGATTTATTTAATTGGTTTAAATGAATCATGTTGAAATGAAAGTATTTCCGCATAAGGAAAATGTTTGAAATTTGTTTCCAAAAGTGGTAAATGTGAAAAGTGATATAAAAATTGTTTTCAAATGGTTGAAGTGTGAAAATTATATATCTTGTAAAGATATTTTTGGGAAATAAATAATTTGGAAAATTATTTGGAATCTAGTGATGTTGTGCATATCCACTGATAGTTCAATAACCGACTATCAATATTTACCTTTGAATAGGTATTTGTTGTGATTTGCTGAATTTGAATGCCACACTTATTTTTAAATTATTGCGCTCGTTATTCGGATTACCCATTCCGGATAGTGATACGACGTAATGGATAGCATTGAAGACCGGTGTTGAAGACCGGATATTTTTGAAAGCGAAATGACAACTCGTCGAATGTCTTTGCATCGACTGGTCCCCGGTATAGAGACTCCATATGTGATGGGAAGTCTGAACGTGATTAGTGAATATCCGGATTGCAAGGACTTCTTTGTAAGTGCCTTCGGTTCTGTTCGATCCCGAAACAGACTTGTATGGATAGTATGTCTGACGTTACAAATTGAGATATAAAGCAGATTTCTTTCAAATACATTTCTGTTGGTGGCGGAGAATTTATTCTCTTAGCTTAACACCCTTCTCTGAGACGTACGATCTCAGAGGTTATGTAGTTGAAGGTTATCAGCGATATATTCCCAATTTAGTAATGTGACATGCTGAGTGTTACTGTGAAATGATCATTGTTTGATCATTTGTGATATGATCATTTGTTTGATCACTTATCTTTATGATCATTTCTTTGATCATTTATTTACCCAAAGCATGGCTTTGTACCAAAGCGTGGCTTTGTGGACGAGACTTCGTCGAACCTCACACCCCGGATTGGTCAAAACAGGAAAGATGCGGCAAGGTTATGAGGGGTAGCTCCCTTTAGGGTATGTGCATTTCCTTCTGGAAAAGGGTGGTATCATGGTATGGAGCCCAGATACCTACTCATGTTGAAACACTTTATTATTTTGGTGTGATGTTGGTTATGAGCGCTCGGATAAAGGTCCCAAAGGACCGGGGGATGGCATACTCGTGTCAGTTGTTACCTAGTTTGAAAGGTAACCCGGCCTTGTGTTGGCAGAGATCCGGTTAGGTTCTCGGGGACGTCCTTCCAGAGGCGTTCTCATGTGGCAATGGGAAGTTCCTTGACCTGACCTTTTGCTGGAAATCCAAAGAAACAATACGATCTTGTACGGTTTTAGTTGTATTACTTTCCATGGAATGTGGCGGTAACCTGCTATTGAACATGGTAGTTATAGTAGGCATAAGTGCGGAATGCCTATGCTGGCTAAGATTTATATCTTTACTTTCGAAATGATTTTTTCCTACACTATGCACTAGTAATAATATCAAATGTTTCTTTTTAATGTGTATCAAGCATCTTTGACTATCATAAGGAGAAATCTCCTCTGATTCTGCGTTTGCATTGTGTCTGTGTGCGGGAGGCCTTATGGTAGTCTCATTTTTTAAAAGCATTGCGAATTGACTTTAAAAATATTCCTCTATTTTGATTTTAAAGATAAATAAACTGTTTTGAGTTCTCACACCAGTCACATGACTGACTCGGAGTTTATTGTTTTCCTTCCTAAACTCTGGGTGCCCACCAATTTCCACACGGGCAGTCAAAAGTTAGGTTTATCAGGATATTCCGGAATTCAGGAGTTGCTGGAGGCAAGCTGGATGGCATGACGTATCACTGGTATATAGTATTTCTTTTCCGCTGTTTGTTGTTGTTGTTGTACACTCTGATGTAATGAAATGAAATGTAATGTAATGTAATAACTGATATGGTTCTTTGTTTAAAGATTATTCTTTTATTTATTATATGTTGTTCCGCTGCGAATTGTGAGATTCTGATGTTGTTCTGTTATTTCTTTCTGTTCTGTTCTATTTTTCTCTCTTCTTCTATCTTTTTCTTTTTCTTAAACCCTAATGGTTCGTATTTCCGTTCATCTTGAGTTAATCGATGGAGATTAGTGTCAATTCAAGGGGTACGGAAAAGCAGACTATTACAGTAACTATTTTGATAATATTATTTTGAAAAAACGTGAAAATTCACATAAAATCTATAACTATTCATAACAAGTTTACACAACTAGTACTAAAAAAATGTTATAATATATTTATAACAATTTAATACCATGTTCGTTACATGATTACCCATTATTCTTTGGTGTAGCCGGTCTTTACTCCAAAAAGCTAATTATATGTAGACAAATTTAACAATTAACAAAAGATTATGAAAGTGCTTTACATATTTAAGGTATGTCGAACATCCTTAGTTAAACTTTTATTAAATTTAAATTATTTTTATAAAACTTAGTTATATTTTTACAAAACTTGATTAATTTTTATAATAAACTTATTTACTATTTATAAAACTTAGTTAATTTAGTTAAATTCTAATAAAACTTAATTAATTTTTACAAATTTATTTAATTTTTATAAAACTTAGTTAAATTTTATAAAACTTAGTTAATTTTTAAAAATTTGGTTGATTTTTATGAAAATTAGTTAAATTTTTATAAATCTTGGTTAACTTATTTATAACTTTATATAAATTAACTCAAACTTATAAATTATCTCAATTTTTAAAACTTAAAAATGTCATAACTTATATTTTAATTAACTTAAACTTATAAATTATCTTAGATTCAAACTTTATTAACTTAGTTAATTTTTATAAATTATCTCAAACTTATAAATTTTTCATAAACTTAGTTAATTTATTATTATTATTATCATTGTAAACTTAGTTAATTTATTATTGTTATTATTATATTGTTGTTGTTGTTGTTGTTGTTATTATTATTATTATTATAAACTTGACTAATTTTTATAAAACGTATTTAACCTAAAGGTACAACAATACAAACTTTTCTTATTTAATGGAGATGGTCTAAGTATTTGAACTGGATATCAATACCCATATGCTAGGGAAATATAATTCAAGTAACTGAAGGAATATTTTAGAAATTACTTGCAGGGTCAGATGAAGTTGTCTAATTAAATTTAAGAAGAGGCTTTGAAATATCAGTATTTTCCTATAGTATCAAAAAAAATCGGTTATCCATAAATATGCTCAAAGGCCCATCATATATACATTTTCCTTTATATTTTCTACTTAGTTTGAGGAATGCTAAGTGTACATAAATAAATTTAATTCCAATCTTTATTAACCTATGATCATTGACCATGTTGATTAACTATCCAGTCTCCAGCCATAAATATGTTCAGGATTATGGTTGATCCTGCATCATATACTTATACGAACCTTACAAAAAATACAGATAGATTAATCAAAATGATAAGATGTTAGTTTTTCATTCTTTGTCAACATGGTATAACTTGGATAATAATGAGTGGCAGATTTTGATTATCTGGCAATAGTTTGCTTTAATCCATTCCACATCCATTTTTCAATAATCTGCTCACCTATTGGCGATAATAGTTGATATGCACAGTGTTGCACATATAGATCATGTACAATGAGACTTTGAGATGTTTTGGTAAAATTGTAGTGCCTAAATATTTGACTTACTGAATGCACTTATGAAATAGTTCTGGTAACTATGAGATAATAGAACATGACAAGCTTAAATACTCTATAAAAAGAAATTAACGCAAACCATGTTACAACCTTATAGTATATATTCAAATAAGAAGCATATCCAAACTTTGCAAGTAGGACGTATCTGAACCAAGGTTCCACATTTCTCCGGTGTGCTGGAACTCCAGCCATCTCGGCCTGGTTCTGGCAATGACCGAAACGTAATCGTCAAAAAAATCTGTTCCATCATCTCGAGCAAAAAAAATTGTCAAAGCAAAAGAATCAATTGACGCTTGCAAAATTACTAATAAAGTAAAAATTGAAAAAAATAAAACAACTATAAATCATATCATTATTAAGGAAAGAGTCTTAGCATGCTTCAATCAATTCAAGTTTAACAGTTTGCTCAAAAAATCAGAAAACAAATCATAGTCTCGACTTTCAAACTTGCAAAGGAATCGAATATTTGGCTATAAAAAGCATAACAATCTCATAACAATATACAAAAACTCACCAATTCGAAGCCATAAGCAACCAAAGTTTAATCTGGAAGAAGGTGTTCGATTTCGAATTCGAACCCGTGTGCAAAGTTGCAATCAAATTAAGCGCTTGACTTGAAGCAGGTATTCATTTTTTTTTTTCTTTTTCACGTCTGGACGTCTGAAACCGTGAATTGAATCGAGGGCTTTGAGCGAAAATAACTTAGGACAAATGATTTGGAGATGGAGTAATAAAGTGGGTTGGGCTTCAAATTAGGTTAACTGGCTGTTGGACAATTCCATAGTGAATGTAATTTACTTGATTTATTAATTGGCCGTTTGATAATTACCTGGGCTTTAGAATTAGGTTAGTGGACAATTACTTACTAAATATGAGAATATATTTTGAATAATATAAGTTTCTGGTCCATAGGCATGAATGTAAGTTTACAGAGTGCATGTATACTTTTAATTAGTATAACATTCAAATTTTGTATAATGTTCATTGTTTTTTGTTATAATTTTTTTAGTTAATCGAAGTGGATATTAACAAATTTATGTTATATAATTTGTATAATTTTTTTTATTTAGGTGCTTGAATATGGCAAATCGTGATATCGTTTGGAATTACTGTACGGCAGTCGGTATCAATAAAAAGAAAACAAAGTGCAATTATTGCCATAAAGAAATTTCTGGTGGAGGTGTAACACGTATGAAAGAACAATTGGCAACAATGGCCGGCGATGTTGCATCATGTCCAAATGTTCCTAAAGAAGTCGGAAAACTTATACGGGAACATCTAATCAAAAAGAGAAACGAATGAAGCAAGGGGAAGCTTGAAAAACAACGTGTGCAAGAAGAATTGATGAGCATGCCCGAACAATAAAATTTAGACGCTGGAAGTGATGGAAATGAAGATGATAGTGATATTCAACATGCCTTTCGAGCAAGTAAAGAATCTTATATTAGTGATGAAAGACAACGTTGAGGCATAGGATCCAGCGGAGTAAAGCGCATCGATCATTCTAAATCCTTAAGAGTGGATAATGATTTTGAGATACGTGCAGCTTCTATGATAGATTCATATGTTCAAACATGAGGAGGTAGATCTCAACATTTAATTAAAGCTACAATA
Source organism: Allium cepa (assembly GCA_030765085.1). Classification (NCBI taxonomy): domain Eukaryota; kingdom Viridiplantae; phylum Streptophyta; class Magnoliopsida; order Asparagales; family Amaryllidaceae; genus Allium; species Allium cepa. Next base: position 444,467,387 of record CM060943.1, on the reverse strand, counting down.
TAAGGCATTAAAGATGCCAAAAAGCATATATGACGTGCAATATCTAATTTTTTTTATTTAAACCATATTGCCTATAATGCTGCAAGCAGTCCTTATTATCAAACAATGGTTGATGCCATTGCAGAAGTTGCTCCTAGAATTAAAGCACCCACTCCGAGGGAAATTTCGAAAACTTATTTAGATTTAGAGTGCACAGAAATCAAACAACATATTGATACTTACTCCAAATTTTAGGACGAGTATGGTTGCACATTGATGTGTTATGGTTGGAGCACACAAAATAGAAGAAAAATCATGAATTTTCTTGTATGGTCCACTCAAGAAATTGTCTTTCTTAAATCTACAGACGCCATTGACAAATTTCAAAGTACCAAGTATATTTGTGGTCTAATGGATAATGTTGTTAATTTTATTAGAGAAGATAGAATTGTGCAAATCGTAACTGACAATGAAGCAAATTATAAAGTTGTTGGTCAATTACTAATGGAAAAATGAAGACAACTATATTGGACCCATGTGTAGCACATTGCATCGATTTGATTTTAGAGGATATTTTAAAAGAAGCCGAGGTAAAAATTATTTATTGCCAGTCAATAACAGGATTCATATGCAATCATGGTTGGCTACTTACAATAATGAAAAAAGAAACAAACAATAAAGAATTGGTTCGGCCAGCGGTAACCTGGTTTGCTACTCACTTTATTGCATTAGAATTCATATACATACATAAAGAGAATTTGAGAAGGATGATCTATTCGAGGGAGTGGAGTGCAAAAATTCCAAAACTCGGTCCTAAAGACAGAAAAACAACAATTCTTGTCTATAACTTCATTTATAGCGATAAATTTTGGGCTAACATTACTGCTATTATTCTGGTATTTGGTCCACTTGTAAAAGTTTTAAAAACGGTGGACAATGATGATAAAGCAGAGATGAGATATTTATACGAAGCAATAGATCGAGCAAAGGAATTAATTAAGAAAAATGTTGGTTCAAGACAGTATCAAAGGTGGTAGAATATAATCGATAAAAGATGGAAAAGACAGTTGAATCGACCTATTCATACAGTAGGTATTTCATTTAGCTATTACATGATTATACGAATGCATATCATGTCAATACATTCTTTTAGCTATTCAATTCTTTTAGGTTATTTTCTCAATCCTCATATTCAATATGGAGATAAAGCAACAAATGATGATGAAGTTTTAAATGGATGGACAAACGTCCTTGAAAGAATGGTACCAGATATTGCTACACAAATTGAAATTTCGAAAGAAGTAATAAAACATAATACTTAACTACTTATGATTCTTCTTCAAATTATAACATGTCTATTAATAAATGTTGTGTAGATGGAAAAATGCAAAATGAAACTTGGTGTGTTTGGTTCTGAAAAAGCAAAATAAGTAGTATGCCATGTTTTCCCGCTATGTGGTGGTCAATAACTGGCAAAGAAGCTGCTCCAAATTTAATACATTTAGAAATGCGTATTCTTAACCAAACAGTTTCTTCTTCAAACTGTGAAAGAAACCGGACAACATTTGCGATTATTCATACGAAGATGAGAAACAGAATAAAATTGAAAAATTTGGAAAAACTGGTATTTGTACATTATAATATGCGGTTGAGAGTACGACACGCTAAACGGTAACAAACAGCCAGTCAACTTATTGACCTAGATTACATCTTTCATGAGGAAGATCCATTAGCAGAATGGACTAGAGAAGTTAAGAATCCACTGCGTAATGATAGAAGCGACAATTCTTGGTCAGATAATGATAATATATCTGCACAAAGAACAAAAGATCATAATAGTGAAAATAACAGTTCATCAAATAATGACTCAAGTAATGCTAGTGATCATGGTATTGGTTCTAGTGGTTATGGTGCTTACTCCGCTTATGTTAATTCTCAAAGACCTATCCAAAATTATACTACAAAAGATGCAGATGATTATAGTGGACGAAGAGATATAAATTTGAATGTTGAGAATGAAGATCAACGTAATTATGATGACATATGCACATATAATAATGTTGCTAGTTATAAGTATTCTACATTTGACTACACTGGAGGTTACTCGTATTACGGGGTAAATCAAACAAATAACGCTGATGCATCAAGTAGCCAAGATGAGCCATCACCATTTGATAATATGATGACATTTTAAATTCAGATTAAATGCAGCAGTATGCCTTTTTACCTTATTGTAATCGAACAAAAAACAAAGATAACGATGAGCGCAGTTCGTACGATGCTCAAAGAAATAGTTTTTGGTATTAAATTTTTTATGTTGTATGTTTTGTATCTTTTACATAATTTGAATAAGTTACTAGCATTGTATATTCATTGGCATATTTACAAGAGATAAACAGAATTTGTAAACCAGAATTAAATCGGAATTTTCAGAATTTCCGAAACGGATCGAAAATTTAAAATTTTCCAATGATCGGAACGGAAAATGAAACTTCGAATCTTGGTCTGAACATTATAATAGTTAACTGTTACTGTTACAATAAACCAATGGCTTTCGATTTTTCTAGATAATTATAATAGTTGACTATTGCTAATTTTTTTTAAAGTTTATTGATTCATTAAAAATAGGTTACAAGATTTTTACACTTTTATTGTAAACCATAATGGTATCATTAAGAAGTGGTTACTGACGGCGAGTTTGGACATATAATTATGGTAAAACTACTGATCATTAGTTTTATATTGAGTTAGAATACATATACATATACATATACATATACATATACATATACATATACATATACATATACATATATATATATATATATGTTAAGCTAGTATGAAGCAATACTCATTCCTTATTTGTGTATATAAAATTTCCTTTATGAGTTTTTAAGAAAATACACATTAACATTTTAAAGACTTTAATCATATATATGCAAGAATACGAATTTCAAATATATATAATCACTAACCTTGTCGATAGGAGCATAAACTGATGTCGTCATCTCTCCAGATGCATTAGTTCTTGAGTAAGCAACTTTAGTAGAGTTTTGATGGGGAATGACATAATTTGCTATTTCCTACATATTTGTTCTAATCATTTCCTTCTCATGGAGCATCTTGTTTGCAACTTTTGCTCTCAATTCTTTTTATGATTTTTTTGATGAAAATTTGGTGTCAATTCCGGTCTAAGAAAACCAAAACCACTACAAGAATTACTGTTTATAGCAACGGGCGGGGGCAACGGCCTCCAATGGCCATTGACCAACGGCTAGCAACGGCAAGCTTTTTCCCAGAATTTTTTAATAACAAAGAACACTTGCTGTTGGAAGCCGTTGGAAATATGCCGTTGGCGGCTGTTGCAAGCCGTTGGAAAACCGAGAGTAACCTGTAGCTCGATCTTCTTCTTCCCCATTCCATCTTCACCCGAAATTTATTCCAAAAACCCCCATTCCCCCCCAAAACATTTCCAACCCCATTTTATCCCCTTCTACACGTTCTAGCATCCCCATCTTCGTTTGCAAGCTTCACAACCTCCAAAATCAGGTATTATTTGCTAAAACCCTAATTTTGTTAAATTTTTTATTTAGGTTAAATTGGTAATTTTAATGTATGTATTGTGCTATTGTTCGTGTAGTGTAGTGTATTGGACCTTAATTACTGTTATTAAACTAATTATTGCATGTTTAACTATGATTTGTTAAATTAGGTTTACAATTAAATTAGTTTCAAACTTAATAATTGTCACTAACCTAAGCATGAACCTCACTTGTTATTATATTGGTGATTGAATTGCGTAAAAACGTACGTAGAAATTAAGTGATTATATTGACATATAAATTGTTCACTTTTGACATGTTATGATACGATACATACGTGATACAGTTTGTGCATGACTGAATGTGATTTGTGATGCGATTATATGTATAACATTGTTCGTTTATTTTATACGTTGCGCGCACACACTGGATTATATGTATAAAGTTTCAAAATTGAATTTTATTGCATACAATCTTTTATCAAATATATATAGTAGTAACGGAATATTAAATTTTTTTTCTGTTTTTACACAGCGGTGGGTTTCCGTTGGAGCCTTCCAACATAGTACTCACGATCTCGCGACGGGCGTATATGGCTCGTATGACCTCGTGTTGGCCGAGGTGTACCGCGATACTAGAGGGGGTGCGGGAGGCTGTCTGGCAGGACTTTTTGGTATGTGTGATATAGCAATTATTGCATTATGTAGCCATGTACATTATGTCAATTCATGTTTGCACTATTTATAGCAACTGTATAACTCATATTTTTTCAAACGTGCAGGGGGAAGTGGACTTGGCCGATTCTGATGTTTTAGTTGTCCGTCGTCATTGGAGCAGCAAAATTGCAAAAAACTATCGCGAAACGATTAACAACATCAAAACATCGGGAAAGAGGCCTCATTGGATGAGTAAAGCTGTTTTTGATGAGTTCGCCACCTGGTGGAGCAACGTGGATTTTGTGGTAAATCTCTATCATATATTTAATTTAAATTGTTTGAGGCAAATAATATATAAATAATTAAAACTGTCAAAACAATTTTTGTTTTCAATTTAAATTTGCAGAGGCAGTCCGAGAGGAATTCTGCAAACAGGAGCAGGAACCCCGTTACACATCGCGGTGGTTCCAAGTCTTTCCAGCATCACCGGGAAGATTTGGTATAATTATTAAATAAGACAAATAGTTAATTATTTTAAGTTTTAATTTGTTAAATCATAAATAATGTACATTTATATGTGCATATTTCAGGAGAGACAACGCGGGGGGCTGTTAGTTATTGTGATGTGTTTACCCATACACATGCATTGACTCAGGTCGATGATTCCGGCGCAGTTTCTTACTCTTGGGACCACGATGACAAAGCGCGTGCTGCCTATGTAAGTATAATATAAGTAACTAAAACCTACAAGTTAATTGAAATAACGTAATTAACTAAATTCAATTATATTTTGCATGACAGCAAAAGTTTCAGGAAGCGCGGACAGCCTTACTTGAGAGTACGGGACGAGCTCACTTGACCCCCGATGAGGAGGACGTCATTTTTGAGTCCGTCATGGATCCAGTGACCCGCGGCAGACGCTAAGGATATGGAAGCCAATCGGTTAGTTAATTTGCAATTATTTTAATACTAATTTTTTAGTGCAGTTGATAATTTAAATTTGTTTACAGGTTCAGACAGCCCCGAAAGTATATCAAAGGGCTCAAGATAAAGAAGAGATTGCGCAGCTACGAGCCGAGCTTGCTGAGATGTGGGAACGCAATTTGCTGCATGAAGCGAGGACGGAGGAGTTGAACCGGCGTATGGCGGAGTTCATCGCACATTATGGACAGCCTCCTTCATCTTGTGGTTCTGGTGTTGAGTGATTTAGGTATGTTTTGTTATTGGCATGTATATTTTGGAGTTGGTGAGAATTTGATACATTTTGATGTGATGGTTTGTGTATATTTGGATTTCATACATTCTGATGGTTTGGTTGTGGATGTTGGTTTGGATTTGTTGATGTTGGTTTAGATTTTTTAATGATGGTTATGTTGTGTTCTGTTTGGTTGTTGGTATATGTTGAAATATATGTAAGATTTGGTTATGTGTGTGTGTGTGTATATATATATATATATATATGTGTGTGTGTGTGTGTATGTATATATATGTTTGGATATAATTGTTATATGTATATGCTCGAAATGTAGCTGTTTTGATATAATTGTGGTTATGTGTGGGTGGAAGCAAGCACCGCTGCTTTTATATAAAAAAATACCCAGATTTGCGACGGCTTCCAACGGCTACCAACGGCCAATTGGCCATTTAACTCCAACGGCTTCCAACGGCGTCCAACGGTATATTCCAACGATTTCCAACGGCATGTTGGTCAACAGGCTTTGCCACATTGGCAAATTTACCGTTGGAAGCCGTTGGTATATCCACGTTGATGCCGTTGGAGGCCGTTGGAAACTGTTGAAGTGTATACCAACGACAATACCAACGGCTTTCCAACGGCCTCCAACAGCCAATCGCCGTTGGAAATAGCCGTTTCTCTTGTAGTGAACAAATTAGATTCTAAAAGCATGCTTTAAAATTAATCCATGATATTATCAACTTGATCCTGCATTTTAAAAAGATAAAGAAAAATATTACCTGAAATGGACTGCCACTTATAATCATTCTTCTCATCAGTATTCTACTAAATAGGGCCATTCTTCAATTACTAGTTTTGGAGTAAATACCGTTTATTTATAATTTTTGCAGAGTACAATTTCAACCAGATAACAATAGGAGTAGTGCTGAAGCAGAGCTATACTTGAATGAGAATATGCTTCTGTGCATATAACAATAGTAAACAAAACTTTAAACAACTATTTTCCAAAAGAGACAATGATACATAAGTTAATAAATCTCTAATCAGTAAAAGAAATTTTGAATGTAGGCAGTCCAAGATCACCACTAAACATCCACAAAACATCCACAAGGGCATCAATAAATGATTAGGCGGTTTCCTTAATCATATATGTACAAAGTATGATAAACTGCAAAAATAAACTATAGAATGAAGTAATACCGGATGAGCAATGAAATAACTGACCACAACACTATTTTCAATGTTAATCCGTAGGGCTTATGTGTTGAAAATTAATCTATCAATTCGGGTATCTATATGTCATGCAATTAAGGACGACATTTTATAAGTGCAATAAGTAATAAAGCAATCACCTATTGTAATTTCTTTCATTTTCTGTACAGTGACCATGTATGCACGCTTGGATGTTCAGCTTGGTTTGTCCATAGTCATGTCAATAAGTCAACACAACAATATGGCATCACAGCTTATACACTGTAGTGCCATGACTAAACATCAAAAAATGGAATTTTGCATCTCTTATTACCCTGCTCATTTGCAGCAACTCCAAAAATCAAAAACAGACATGGAAAAACTGAAATGACAACATGTGGAAGATTCATTTAGATCCATGCTTCATACTTGGTGCCTTGCAACAACTGGATAACCCATACAACTTCTCAATCTGGTTGATCATGTGCAGTCAATATTGGGTACCTTCAATGTTGATCTAGCAAACAGTTTCAGCAAACGAAACAAAGATTTACATCATCGGCTTCAGCTCAAATCACAGCAGACTTGACAACCCAAACTTGTAGCCAGATCCTTGCAAGGAATTCTAATTTGCGGCACATAACAGAAGAAAATTGCAATAAGGCTTCTCCGTCATGCCTTGATTGTACCCAAAGTAATATCCATCCTGATCGGTCTGTATTGCATTAAACTCTTTCTAAGGAAACTGCACATAGATCTAAATTGGCCATGCATACATAGCACACCTGACTACTACTTGCCTCTATAGTGCTATACATATCTTATCTACAACTTAGCTATATTATTTTAGTTAATCGCAAAATAACTTCATTTAAAAATAATACTATTGCAAAAACTCATGCATTTGAGAATCCTAGGTGTTGGAAAATGTGATAGCATCAGCGATTTCTCTGCTTCTTGTTATTGCATGCAAGTATAATTACTGGCTCTTAATGAAACAACATAATAGTGCTAATTAAGTACTAATCATTATATAGATTTATGTACAAGAGTACAACAGTACTGTAATCTTGTTCACTACTTATAATAGCACTAGCAAAAGAAAGAACATGACAGAGTACTTCACAGCGACCCTTTGTTCAAGGGGTGGATGCCGATTCTCTCGATTATATGGGTTCAGAAAATCATTTTCTGAACATTATGGATGCAACGCATTCATCTAACAATGCATACATGACTTATGGATATGGTCGGCGGTCAATGAATGCTACGTAGTGGGCATATAACTCAAGTTCTTCTTTAGTACTCAAATTTAATCAGCGATCATTTTGCAAAACTGAATTCGAAGGTTGATGGTGATGAACAAGAAGATGAATGTGCTATTTGACTAGATGGCTTTCTAGATGGTGGAGACGAAGATAAAGCTTCTCTAAGATGACCTTACATGGTAAGTTTGATTTTTTCGATTACCAAATTAACAAACTGGACAAATGTAGTAAACTTCTAAACAAATTTGGCTAACGTTGTTTTGAAAAGAAATTGTTGCGCCGAGGTAAATCATGCAGCTAAAATACTGAGACATTAGCACGAACAACGATTACTAACATGTTTAACAACTTTTTTTTTTTTGGAAAATTGACAAAGAATAAGGCCCAAGGCCCAAATATCCGGGTGCATTACAACCCGCATTACACAGTATTATACAACGCAACTCGTATTAGCGAATATCGAAACCTACCCGTTAACTTATTCTAATTTACTTCTTCTGCTTCGTGAAGTCTCTAACTCTAAGAATCTAGGGTTTTGGCAAACTAGGGGCGTTCTTGCAAATCCTGCATTTAAATTTCTACGCGAACTTTTCAAGGAGGTTTCCAGGTCTCCCCTTTGTCTTTGTTGTTGTAAAATTTTTAAATATAGTTTTGCGTCTTTGGGTTTTGATTTGAAAGAAAAGAAGCAAAGAGAGAGGAAGAAATCAATATGCAATATATTTGCATAAATATAGCTTTCACATGTGGATGTTGGGGCCTTGGGGTTCCCACATGTTTGCTTTGTTGTGAGAAAAGAAATCATGCAATACCAAGTGCGCCGCCGCCGTTCGAACCGGATCGGGTAAGGGTTCTGGGTTCGGATCCGAAAATATTTTTTAGGTCGAATGTAAACACTAACGGGTTAGATTTCAGCCCGTTAAGAATCCAGAACCGAAATTTCTGAATTTAAATAAATGACGGAAAATTTGTAACGTTGCAAAATGAATAGAAGCGACGTTTCAATTCAAACGTATGTGACTGTTAGCAACGGTTGTAAAACGTAGGGAAGGGACGCAACCCTTCACGAATGGATACCTCTTCACATCTATAAATAGCAACGTCCAGACGGTGTTAGAAATCAATTCATATTCTTTTTCTTCATTCTACGCAGATTTGCAATGACAGGGAAGTGTTGCTAATCGCTGCACTTTCATTACTTTATATTTTGCAACGCCTACAAGGTGTTGCAAAAGCTGAATCGTTGCAGATTTGTTTCTTCTTCTTCTTCATTCCTTTCTCTACATATTGCATCGTCGGATATCAAATACTAAAGTGTTCTTGATCGGATCAAAGACGTACAAACTTTGAATCCAATTACGCTGTTATAAGGCTTCATTGAATCTTGAAAGTCGATAGTTCAATAATCCGTTTGTACCTGGTGGGCTTAACTATTGTCTGAAAGAATATATTCCGTAGATCCTTGAAGTCGAAAGTACAGCATTATCTTCATCGCAATCGCCATCAAATTCGCCTCGAACCACAAAATCCCCAACAAATTTCAGACAATAGTTTTCAAACATGGAAGGTTCGAGCGCTCTACAAGTTATGAATCAGCATCTAACTCTATTAGAGCGTTTTGATGGCGATAATTTCACTCGTTGGCAAGAGATGATGAAATTTTTCTTGATCACCGTCAAGTTGTTCTACATTTTGGAAAATGACTTGGAAGAAATCCCAGAGAAAACTGATAAAGATGATGCTGCTTTAAAGGCTAAACGTGCAAAGCGCAATGAGGACGATTTTCTATGCGGAGCCCATATTCTAAATGCGCTATCTACCCCAGTCTACAATGCTCATAGGACCTTGGAAACAGCGAAGGCACTCTAGACTTCCCAGGAGAATAAGTAGCGCATATTCGAGGCAAGTAATAAAAAGTTTATTATTACTAACTTTATGGATTTCAAAATGGTCACCAATAAGTCCATAATTGGACAAGTAAGCGAAATCTTACTGTTGGTGAATCAACTTAAAGATGCTAGAATTGATCTTCCTTAATCTTTTGTTGTTGGAGTCATAATTTCTAGACTTCCGCATAGTTGGAATGATTATAAGAAAAAGATGAAGCATGCGGAAACGGATTATAATTTAGACAATTTACAACGTCATCTTCGTATTGAAGAAGACTCTCGCAAACACGATCTAGATGATAATCCACAAACTGAGTCTCATTCTAAGGCAAATAATGTTAAAATTACTGATAGGTTAAAGCCAAAGAATTAACGGTTTAAGAAGAAAAATCATTCCAAAACCAACTACAAAAAGAAAGGTGCTTATTATTTTTGTAATAAGCCCGACCACTATGCCCGAGGCTGCTAGTCTGCGGAAGAAACAACAAAAAGTGAATGTGGTCGAAGACTCGCTTGTGGCTGTAGTGCAAGAGGCGAACTCCGTTAGCGGCAATGATAATGATTGGTGGTTCAATACTGGAGCAACCATTCACATTTGCAAAGACCGTAATTTGTTTAAGAGTTACGAAGAAAATAAAGGAGAAGCTGTCGAAGTTACTGGAGAAAATAAGGTTCCAAGCAAAGTTCTGGAAAAAGGCACTATAGAACTTCCTTTCACCTCTGGAAAAGTTCTTACATTAGTCAGTGTATTTTATGTACCTGACATGTGTAAGAATTTGGTCTCTGGATACCTTCTTAACAAATGAGGATTCAAGATGGTGTATGAGTCTGATAAGCTAGTGTTGTCTGAGAATGGTAGATTCATTGGGCATGGATACTCTTGTAACGACATGATTAAGTTGAATCTAATAAAGAAATCTTCTGTTTATATTGTTGATTCTATTAATTTATGGCATGGTAGATTAGAACATATTAATTATAATTCCATTAGAAATATGCGTAAATTAGGATTAATTTCTTATTGTGATTTCGATACCATTTCTAAATGTGAAATATGTTTTCAAGCAAAAATACACTGAAAATCCTTTAAATCCGTAGAAAGGAAAACTAGTTTGCTTGACTTGGTATATAGTGATGTGGGTGACTTAAAAAGTCATATCACCTATGATGGTAACCAATACTATATAACATTCGTTGATGATTATACTAGATATGCATATGTATATCTAATGAAAACTAAAGATGAGGCTTTTGATAAATTCAAAATTTACAAAGCAGAGGTCGAAACACAATTAGGAGTTAAAATTAAAATATTACATTCAGATCATGGTGGTGAATATTTCTCAAATGAATTCACCTTTTTTTGTAAAAAAAAAGGTATAGTTCACCAATGTACTTCCCCATATACACCACAATAAAATGGTGTTGCTGGAAGAAAGAATAGAACTTTAGTAGAAATGGTTAATGCCATGCTCATAAGTTTTAATTTACCGTATAACAAATGTGGTGATGCTATGTTATCTGCATGTTATATTTTAAATAGAGTACCACTTAAAAAGAATAATATTTCCCCTTATGAATTATGGTTTAATAGAAAACCTAACCTAACTAGACTTAAAGTTTGGGGTTGCTTAGCATATGTTAGAAAACCAGACCCTAAACGACCAAAGTTAGGAAATAGAGCATTTAAATGTGTTTTCATAGGATATTCACTTAATAGTATAACTTATAGATCCCATTATGATCATATAGTCCAGAACCTAGTATGGCTAACGATATCAACGACGATGATTATGCTCCTGCTCAAAACAACAAGGAAGAATTAGTACCGGATGATAGTACTGAACAATGGAGAAGTAAAAGAGAGAGAATAGAGAAGGACTATGGTCTTGACTTCATTACATATCTTGTATAAGGCAGTAAGGACGAAGTCCTTATGTGACTAAATATGTAATGAACGTCGATGACAATCTCAAAACTTATTCTGAGGCTATTGTCACGACCCGAATTTCAGTGTTCGAAAATCGACGCCCGTACTTCACTTGTACCCGAATGCTGTAGATTCAATTGTTGAAATCCGACTTGTGCCGGAGCTTATAACACATTAAGTACAACAACACAATGGAAGAAAATGAACAATATCATTGATATACAACAGTTGATATAACAGGTAGATACAATCGAATATTAAATACAATCAGAGATACAAGAAACAACGGAAATAACACAAGTAGATGGTCTAGACTTTACAACCATCGACAGTGGAAAGGTAGTTCAAATAGAATTCTAAGTAAGAAAGCGAGAATCCAATATCAAGCGACTCCATCTCCAAAGCACCAATCCAGATATAGCTCAAACTCCCAATCAAGTTGTACTAAGCAAGGCCAGCCATGAATTCTGAAGTGTAGGAAATGCGATCCCCAAATCCAAAGGGTTCGACGGCTATCAAATCTATACCTACTATTTGATTATCTGAAAAACCCAACTCTAAATTGCCCGTGTGGAAAATTGTGGGCACCCAGAGTTTAGGAAGGAAACAATAAACTCCGGGTTAGTCATGGGACTGATATGAGCAAACAAAAACAGTTTTATCTTTAAAACAAACAACAAGAGATTTTAAAAGTCGAAAAAACGCAATGCTTTTTGAAAAATGAAACTACCAAAAGGCCTCCCGTCGCACACACCATGCAAATGCAGAATTAGAGAAGATTTCTCCTTATGATAGTAAAAAATGTTTGATACGCGAATATCATTTGATATTATTATCAGTGCATAGTGCAGAAAACCTTTCGAAAGTATAATATTAATCTTACCCAGCATACAACAATTATTGTTTGCCTACTATAGCTACCATGTTCAATAATAGGTTACCGCCACATTCCATGGCAGGTTATACAACTAAAACCGTACAGGACGCATATTGTTTCTTTGGATTTCCAACAAATGGTCAGGCTAAGAAACTTATTTAATAAATGGAACGCCTCTGGAGGGACGCCTCCATGAACCAAAATGGTTCCCTACCGACACAAGGCTAGGTTACCACTTCCCAGAAGTAACCCTCAAGATATGCAATCTCTGGTCGTAACCAACCTTTATCCAAGCGCTCGACACCAACAACCACAAAGTAATAAATTTGCAGTAACTACATATGTCAAATATTTGGGCTTTATACCATCGTACCACCTCTATCCAGAAGATATGGACATACCCTAGAGGCGCAACCCCTGCAACCTTGCCGCAAAATTCCTGTTTCGACCATTTCCGAGTTGTGAGGCTCGACGAAGTCTCGTCCACAAAGCTACGCTTTTCACAAAGTCATGCTTTGATTAATAAATGATCAGCAGCACTTCGTATGCCACATTACCAAATTCGGAATGTATCACTAGTAACCATCAACTACAAAACCTCTGAGCTCGTACTCTCAGAGAAGGGTGTTAAGCTAAGAGAATAAATCTTCGCCACTAAACAGAATTATATTTGATAGAAAGCAGCTTTACATCTCGAAGTGTAATGTCAGACACACATCCATACAAGTCTGTTCCGGGTTCGAACAGAACCGAAGACACTTCCAAAGAAGCCCTTGCAAATCCGGATAATCCATTATCACGTCCGGACTTCCCATCACAAAGGATGATCAAATCTCTACCGGAGACCAGTCGGTGCAGAGACATTCGACGGGTTATCCTTACGCTTTCCAAAATATCCGGTCTTCACCACCGGTCTTCAAATGCTATTCATAACGTCGTATCATTATTCAGAATGAGTTATATGACACAAACCATCTTCCGGCCAAACTGAATAATGAGCGCAATATTTAAAAACCATATGGATAATAGGATCTCTGCTAAGTCACAACTTATTACCCAAAACCTTTCTTTTAAATGGTTTAAATAAATTACCATTTTTACATCTTTAAACGAAAAGATTTACTTCATAAAGTTCACCAATCTTTCACAAAGATCCATTTTTGCCCTTTAAAACAATTCCATTTCAATCCCAAATCTTTTATACAAAAGATACCTCTTTCTAATTTCAAAACAAAGTTTATCAATCTTCCATATAGATTCAATTATAGCATTCAAAACAATTCACAATTCAAATATTTTATACCAAAAATTACACCATTTAAAATCCTCTTTAATTTCAAAACAAGGTTCAACAATTGTTTTCACAAAGATTAATTCATAGCTTTCAAAAAAATTTCAATTCCATTTCAAACTTGAAATCTATTCAACACAAATTGGAAATCCTTTTTATATGAAAGCTATTATTATTTAAAAACAAATAGTTTTCGTTTCGGAAAAATCCGATTACATTTTCACAAGTTAAAGCCCTTTAAGTATAAAACTTGGGTTAAATCTGAATGCCCAAAACAATACTCTTAAAATGGTTTTAAACCCATAAATTCCAAAAATAGAATTCAATTTCCAATCTTGAATTCAAATTCAAAAAATTTCAAAACTTTACCAAGTTATTCAAAAAAATAACTTTTATCTTTAAAACTTCTTTTCAAAAGCTTTTCATATTAAATCCATTACCATTTCTAAAACTATTTTGGATTCAAAATTCAACTTTAAAATTATTTCAAAAATCTGTGACTTAACCAATTTCCTCATGCAATCCATATTCGTGTGTGTATAGTGTAGTCCAGGGGTTTTAACACAACAGTGCAACAACATCAATCATCACAGATTCAATCACATCAATATTGATAAGCGGTATAATTTATAACACTTATCTTTATTCATAGATTCACAGATAAATAATGTACATTCATCATAGATAAAATAAATTACATCACAGTTCACAGCTCAAATTAGTACAATTCACATCACAAAGCATCACACATTAAAGATATCAAACAATACAAGGCATCTAGTACAATCCAAGCGTCCATAATTAAGTTCAATTAATCATCTGATTAATTTGAACCAGATTAATGACTAATACTGGTTAATTAACATTAATTAATTACAAATCATGTTGATTAATTATTCTTTAACCATTTATTAATTAACCATTAATAATAAATTAATTTAACCTTTAATTAATAATTAATCAACCTTTAGCCATTAAATAATTAACGTTTAATTATTTATTTACCATTTAATTAATTATCTTTAATTAATTAATTAACCCTTAATTAACTACCATTTAATTAAATTATCTTTAATGATTAATTATCTTTAATCATAAATAAATTAATTAATCCTTAATTATTAATTAATCTTTAGTCAATAAGTAATTCATTAGTTATTTTTAATCATAAATAAATTAATTAATCCTTAATTATTAATTAACCTTTAATCAAAAATTAATTCATTTCTTAATTAATAAATTAAACTTTAATTAATCATATTAATTAATCACTTAATTAATCTTTAATCATTAATTAATTAATCTTAATCTTAGTTAACCTTTAAGTTATCAACATTAATTAACCTTCAAATAATCATTAATCTATCCTTAATTAAGTAATTATTCCTTAAAATTTCCTTATATTAAATAATTATCTTTAATAACTTAAAAAGTAATTTATCTTCTAATCACTTAAGACTTTAATCAAATCAAAGATAATCCCTTACCTTAATTAGTTTATCGTCAAATTCTACTGAAATGCATTTAGAAATTAGTCGTATAATTAATCTAGCATATATTACTTTAAGAACAAATCAATATTTTAAACATTTAACCCAAAATTTTCAACTTTATTTAAAAAATTCATTTTGGCTTTTAAAACATAGTCAATATATCTTGAAACCAGATTAAATTTACCATTTCATTTTAAACTTTGTTCACCTCTAAAAATGTGATTTAAACATTTGTATTGTTTAAAACTTTGTTAAATAGTCATTTTAAATTTTAATACCCTACTGCAATTCAAATAACCCGAGCCGATGTTCAGAATTCTCGAGTACAAACCCGAGAATCTCGCGAACTCCCTTTACTTCAAGCAAATCACAAAACAACCTCGCGTTGAACCCGAGTGACTTCATCTTCTTCTTCGACCCAAAACTACCCAGATAAATGAAGATACTCGTGCACATGCACGATTCATCGCCAACATTCTGTCCATTGTCTCCACCATCCACGAGTTGCCGATGATCCACTCATACGTTCTGACCAACCAGGTAGCTCCTACAACGTCGAACGCAAAATCGAACACTATCCAGCCTACTGTAACCAAACAGTTCGACTAAAACTTACTCGCACCCCCATCTCCGACCATCGGAGGTCACTACATCATGCCCAAACCTTCGCCGTAGGGTCTTCACCCTTTTCCCTCGCCCTGGCCCAGCTCGACGCCGCCAAGGTGCCGAAATCACTTTGGATTTGACCCCATCCAGATAACGACCCAAAACCCTATATTAACTTGGCTAAGCCACCACGGTGGATTACAACCTCCTGCCAAATCTTTTCGATGATCTCCGCCACCCAGGCTTCCTCCAGCCCCAAACCCGAGACCAACAACCTTCGCGATTGTCAGAACCCAGCGAAAAACCCAATCTCGTTCAACCCTTTATTTCTTCCAATATATAAACATAAAATTTGTAATTCTACTTTCAAAAATCATTATTTTTAAAGATGAGGCTAATTACATAATCCAAACATGAATTTTTAACAATCAAATTTCTGGTTTGAATTTGTCTTTCACTGTTCTTCCCATTTTCCAGTCATCCTTCTTCTTATCTTTTCCTAAACCATTTTTTAAATTTAAATCTTGATATTTTCAAACCTATTTCCTTTAAAAAAATTCCTTGAAAAAGAGAGGAGAAAGAAATTTTTGAATTTGAAACCTGGTTTTGAAAACCTGTTGAACTAAGCATAGGTCTGTGAAAATATATGTATAGACATACATACATATCATACACATATATACAGGAATTCATATGCAAGCATATTTTTTTTATCACAACTTCGCAGATTATCACATGCAAATTGATATATACATATATATAGGTTAGAAGGTTTGCTCACCTTATTTGATGAAGACAAAGGACAAAAATCTGGAAATGATTTACTTTGAATTTGATCTTGCTTTTAGGCTTCCCGGCTGTAGTTTTGATCTGCAGCTTAATTTTGAATTCTGAAGCTTGTTTTGATTTTTCTTTGACCTTGAAAACTTTGGCTTGCCTAATGTTTCTCCGATTTGTGGAGTTGCTTTCTGATCTGAATTTGTTTTGGAATTGATTTAAATTCTAGAAACTTAGATTTACTTGGATCTGGAAATTAAATTTGAGCTTGAACTTTGATAATCCAGGTTGTAGTTTCTTTTGCATTGTTTTGATTTGTATTTGCTCTGATCTACATTCTCTCATGTTCGTATAAATTTTTCATTTTTAGTTTATTGTCTCAGATTTTGATTTGATTTCGGGCATTTTGTTTCTTTGAAAATGAATGCTAAGGATTTGAGAAGCCTGGTTTTCTTTATTTTGATGTTTATTTGCATTACAAAATTAAAAAGAAAAATAATACATCTTGCCACTTGTAATTATATGTTAAATTAAACTTATACTTGTATTAATGCCTTGTTAAAGTATTTACAAACGTTAAATTGTTTTATAAAATGTTAATGCATGTAATCTCCACCTTACATTTGTTAACATGAAAGAAATTTATGTTTAAACCCTTAATGTAAATAAATTTAAAAATTGTTTTTCAACCCTTGTGTTATTATTTACTTACAAATTCATATGTATATATATATATATATATTATTTATTAACTATATTTATTTTCAAATGTATAAGAAAACATTATTAAATCTTTAATTAAATCTTACTTATATATTTACAACCCAATTTTATTCATATATATAATACTTTTCAAAATATAAAACTTTTAAATCCAATTAATTTTTATAGAATACTTATTATACTTTTAAATGTATACATATACGCACACACACACACACAAATTACATGTGGTTATGTATAAATTTAAAATTAAACCTAAGTTGTTATGCTCAAATTTATATAAATAATACTAGTGTTGAAAATGTTCAAATTTAATCTTTTAGAAAATTATCATATTAATTTCAAAATATAACTTTTTAAAGAAAATGTTTTAAAACTTTATTTCTATAATAAATCTAATTTATTTATAAATATTTACATTTTGAATTTTCCAAAACCAAAATTTTATTTACAATTTAACTTTTAGATATATATATATATATTCATAAATATATTTATTCAAAAAATTTCAAATTAATCCATAATCAAATTTATGATCAATATATTATCAAAATATTTTTTTCTTCTAAATTTCCAAATAGAAATTCTATTTTAAAATCATATTTATATACATTTATATTAATAAAAACAAATATCTATTTAGTTTCGGAAAATATCAAATTAATTCACAATTTAATTTCAGAAATTAAATAAACTACCAATTTAAATTTGATAAAAATATAGGAATGTTACAGATTCCCCTCCTTAAGAAAATTTCGTCCTCGAAATTTTTCAGGGAGACAACAAAGGACGGATACACAAAGATAGAGAAACCGTTTTCTAGGTCAAACTGAATATCTATTCTGCATTTGGCTTACCAAATCAGAATATCATCAATAATTATGAGAACAAACTCATTCGATATTACACAGGGTACTCAGGTCATCCAGTCTACGAAATATGCAAGGCATTGGTTAGTTCGAAGGAATAACTAAACACTCGTAGAATATATCGAGATCCAAATAATAGATTAATGGATTTAATCTTCCACAACTCTCAAACACTAGATATGGATCCCAAACTCAAGTCGGAATACCCTAAAATATATATAACTTGTCCCTCTTTCGACTTTGATACTCACAAGAAATTACAATAGAATTTCAAATTTGGTTTTAATCGAAAACGATACAGCCCAATTCATCTCTATATTCTTGTTTACCAATTTATTTTAATTTAAAATTTCAAATTCAATAAAGTTTAAAACAAAAAGTTGATAGGGAACCGATGAAGAAAATACGAAATAGGAACTTATCTACACGATTTGTAAGGCCATCACCACACCAAAGCTTCTTCTGGAGCTGCCACGAAGCAATCAAAGAATCGAAATTGAATGGTGATCAAAAGGGATTGATAGGAAAAGATTGTTTCCATTGTTGTTACAAGGCATTGACCATATGAAGTGGTACTTCCCTGTCCCCTATCTCGTCTTCTTCTTGCACTCATACTCACTATCAATGGATAGTAAGAGAATTTACAAAGGCATACAGACGGATATCTTAGGGATATACTCATTCTAGGGTATCCTTCACCCTATCTCTAATGAGTTACCTAATGTGTTATACTCCTGAGCTAAAGTTCCAACCTTAAGCTCTGATACCAAATTGTCACGGTCTAAATTTCGGTATTCAAAATCGACACCCGTACTTCACTTGTACCCGAATGCCGTAGATTCAATCGTTGAAATCCGACTCGTGCCGGAGCTTATAACACATTAAGTACAATAACACAAATGGAAAAAATGAACAATATCATTGATATACAATAGTTGATATAACAGATAGATACAATCGAATATCAAATACAATTAGAGAAACAAGAAACAGCGGAAATAACACGAGTAGATGGTCTAGACTTTACAACCATCGATGGCGAAAAGGTAGTTCAAATAGAATTCCAAGTGAAAAAGCGAGAATCCGATATCAAGCGACTCCATCTCTAAAGCACCAATCCAGAAATAGCTCAAACTCCCAATCAAGTTGTACTAAGCAAGGCCAGCCATGAATGCTGAAGTGTAGCAAATGCGATCACCAAATCCAAAGGCTTCGACGATAATCGAATCTATACCTACTATTTGATTATCTGGAAAACCCAACTCTAGACTGCCCGTATGGAAAATTGTGGACACCCAGAGTTTAGGAAGGGAACAATAAACTCTGGGTCAGTCATAGGACTGGTATGAGCAAACAAAAATAGTTTTATCTTTAAAACAAACAACAAAAGATTTTAAAAGTTGAAAAACCACAATGCTTTTTGGAAACTGAAACTACCATAAGGCCTCCCACCGCAGACACCATGCAAACCCAGAATTGGAGAAGATTTATCCTTATGATAGTAAAAAATGCTTGATACGCGAAAATCATTTGATATTATTATTAACGCATAGTGCAGAAAACCTTCCGAAAGTATAATGTTGATCTTAGCCAGCATACAACCATTACTTTATGCCTACTATAGCTACCATGTTCAATAGCAGGTTACCGCCACATTCTATGGCAGGTTATACAACTAAAACTGTACAGGGCGCGTATTGTTTCTTTGGATTTCCAAGAGATGGTCAGGCTAAAGAACTTCCTTAATAAATGGAACGCTTCTGGAGGGATGCCCCCAAGAACCAAAATGGTTCCCTACCGACACAAGGCCGGGTTACCACTTCCCGGAAGTAACCCTCAAGATATGCCATCCCCGGTCGTAACCAACCTTTATCCGAGCGCTCGACACCAACAACCACAAAGCAACAAATTTGCAGTAACCATATAGGTTAAATATCTGGGCTCCATACCATGATACCACCTCTATCCAGAAGAGATGGACATACCCTAGGGGCGCGACCTCTGCAATCTTGCCGCAAAATTCCTGTTTCAACCATTTTCGGGTTGCGAGGCTTGACAAAGTCTCATCCACAAAACTACGCTTTTCACAAAGTCATGCTTTGATCAAGAAATGATCAGCAGCACTTCATATGCCACATTACCAAATTGGGAATGTATCACTAGCAACCATCAACTACATGATCTCTGAGCTCATACGTCCCAAAGAAGGATGTTAAGCTAAGAGAATAAATTTTCGCCACCAAACAGAGATGTATTTGATAGAAACCAGCTTTACATCTCAAAGTGTAACGTCAGACACACATCCATACAAGTCTGTTCCGAGTTCGAACAGAACTGAAGGCACTTCCAAAGATACCCTTGCAAATCCGGATAATCCCTTATCACGTTCGGACTTCCCATCACAAAGGATGATCAAATCTCTATACCGAGGACCAGTCGGTGAAGAGACATTCGATAGGTTATCCTTACGCTTTCAAAAATATCCGATTTTCACCACCAATCTTCAAATGCTATCCATAACTTCGTATCATTATTCAGAATGGGTTATATGACACAAAGTCCTCTCCCGACCAAACCGAATAATGAGCGCAATATTTAAAAACCATATGGATAATAGGATCTCAGTTAAGTCACAACTTATTACCCAAAATCTTTCTTTTAAATGGTTTAAATCAATTACCATTTTTAATTCTTTAAACGAAAAGGTTTACTTCACAAAGTTCACCAATCTTTCACAAAGGTCCATTTATAGCCCTTCAAAACAATTCCATTTCAATCCCAAATCTTTTATACAAAAGATACCCCTTCCTAATTTCAAAAAAAAGTTTAACAATCTTCCACAAAGATTCAATTATGGCCTTCAAAACAATTCACAATTCAAATCTTTTATACAAAAGGTGCACCATTTAAAATCCTCTTCAATTTCAAAACAAGGTTCAACAATTGTTTTCCCAAAGATTAATTCATAGCTTTCAAAACAATTTTGATTCCATTTCAAACTTGAAATCAATTCAACACAAATTGGAAATCCTTTTTATATGAAAGCTATTATTATTTGAAAACAAATAGTTTTTGTTTCAGAAAAATCTGATTACATTTGCATAAGTTAAAGCCCTTTAAGTATAAAACTTGGGTTAAATCTGAATGCCCAAAACAATACTTTTAAAATGGTTTAAAACCCATAAATTCCAAATATAGAATTCAATTTCCAATCTTGAATTCAAATTCAAATCAAATCGTTTAAATTTCAAAACTTTATCAAGTTATTCAAAAAAATAACTTTTATCTTTAAAACTTCTTTTCAAAAGCTTTACATATTAAATCCATTACCATTTCCAAAACTATTTTGGATTCAAAATTCAATTTTAAAATTATTACAAAAATCTGTGACTTAATCAATTTCCTCGTGCAATCCATATTCATGTGTGCATAGTGTAGTCCAGGGTTTTTAACACAATAGTGCAACAACATCAATCATCACGGATTCAATCATATCAATATTAATAAGCAGTATAATTTATAACACTTATCTTTATTCACAGTTTCACAGATAAATAATGTACATTCATCATAGATAAAATAAATTACATCACAGTTCACAGCTCAAATTAGTACAATTCACATCACAAAGCATCACATATTGGGGCTGGAGGAAGCATGGGTGGAAGACGAGGCTAATTATATAATCCGAACATGAATTTTTAACAATCAAATTTATGATTTGATTTTGTCTTACACTGTTCTTCCCATTTTCCAGTCATCCTTCTTCCTATCTTTTCCTAAACCATTTTTTAAATTTAAATCTTGATTTTTTCAAATCTATTTCCTTTAAACAACTTTCCCTGAAAAAGAAAGGAGAAAGAAATTTTTGCATTTGGAACCTGGTTTTGAAAACTTGTTAAACTAAGTAAAGGTCTGTGAAAATATATATACAGACACACATACATATCATACACATATATACATGAATTCACATGCAAGCATATTTTTTATCATAACTTCGCAGGTCATCACATGCAAATTAATATATTCATATATATAGGTTAGAAAGTTTGCTCACCTTATTTGATGAAGACAGAGGACAAAAATCTAGAAAAAACTGGAAATGATTTACTTTGAATTTGATCTTACTTTGAATTTGATCTTACTTTGAATTTGATCTTACTTTGAATTTGATCTTACTTTCAGGCTTCCCGGCTGTAATTTTTATTTGCAGCTTGATTTTGAATTCTGAAGCTTACTTGTTTTTGTTTTTGATTTTGTACAGATTTTACTTTGATCTTGAAAACTTTGGCTTGCCTAATGTTTCTCTGATTTGTTGAGTTGCTATCTGATCTGAATTTGTTCTAGAATTGATTTAAATTCTGGAAACTTGGATTTACTTGGATCTGGAAATTATATTTGAGCTCGAACTTTGATAATCTAGGCTGTAGTTTCTTTTGCATTGTTTTGATTTGTATTTGCTCTGATCTACATTCTCTCAGGTTTCTCTAAATTTTTCCTTTTTATTTTATTGTCTTAGGTTTTGATTTAATCTCAGGCATTTTGTTTCTTTGAAAATGAATGATATGGATTTGAGAAGCCTGGTTTTCTTTATTTTGATGTTTATTTGCATTACAAAATTAAAAAGAAAAACAACACATCTTGCCACTTGTAATTATATGTTAAATTAAACTTACACTTGTATTAATGCCTTGTTAAAGTACTCACAGATGTTAAATTGTTATATAAAATGTTAATGCATGTAATCCCCACCTTACATTTATTAACATGAAAGAAATTTATGTTTAAACCCTTAATGTAAATAAATTTAAAAATTGTGTCTCAACCCTTGTGTTATTATTTACTTACAAATTCATATATATATATATATTATTTATTAACTGTATTTATTTTCAAATTTATAAGAAAACATTATTAAATATTTAATTAAATCTTACTTATACATTTACAACCCAATTTTATTCATATATTTAATATTTTTCAGAATATAAAACTTTTAAATCCAATTAGTTTTTGTAGAATATTTATTATACTTTTAAATGTATACATATATATATACACGTACAAATTACATGTGGTTATGTATAAATTTAAAATTAAACCTAAGTTATTATACTCAAATTTATATAAATAATACTAGTGTTGAAAATGTTCAAATTTAATCTTTTAGAAAATTATCATATTAATTTCAAAATATAACTTTTTAACGAAAATGTTTTAGAACTTTATTTCTATAATAAATCCAATATATTTATAAATATTTACATTTTGAATTTTCCAAAATCAAAATTTTATTTACATTTTAACTTTCAAATCTATATATATTCATAAATATATTCATTCAAAAATTTTCAAATTAATCCACAATCAAATTTATATTTAATATATTATTCAAAGTATTTTTTTCTAAATTTCCAATTAGAAATTCTATTTTAAAATCATATTTATATACATTTATATTAATAAACAAACAAATATCTATTTAGTTTTGGAAAATACCAAATTAATTCACGATTTAATTTCAAAAATTAAATAAACTACCAATTTAAATTTGATAAAAAAACAAGAATGTTACAGCTATGAGTTCCATAGGTTCCAATTCTGGAAAGAAGCTATCAATGATGAAATGAATTCCATACTGTTAAACCAAACTTGGGTTTTAACTGATTTACCTCCTGGTACTAAACCTATAGGACGTAAATGGAAATTCAAGAAAAGTTGAATACAAATGGATCCATTGGTAAGTTTAAAGCCACATTAGTTGCTAAGGATATAAGCAAAGAATGGAGTAGATTACTTTGATACATATGCTCCAGTTGCTCGCATATCTTCCATACGCTGTTTAATTGCACTTGCATCAATTCATAAATTAGTCATACATAAAATGGATGTAAAGACTACTTTTTGAAAAAGGGATTTAGAAGAAGAGATATATATGGAACAACCTAAAGGTTTCAAAACCCCAAGCTAAGGAAAGAAAGTTTGCTGAAATCTCTTTATGGACTGAAGCAAACTCCCATGCAATGGCATGAGAAATTTGATAAAGTTGCACTGTCATATGGATTCATTGTTAATGATGCTGATAAATGTATTTATAGCAAATCGGATAACAATGGTAGTGTTATAATATGTTTATACATTGATGACATGCTAATATTTGGTTCTAATATATCTTGTGTGAATGGAACTAAAAAGTTTCTGTCTTCTAAATTCGATATGAAAGATCTAGGAGAGGATGATATAATTTTGGGAATTAAAATTGTTAGGAAAGAAGGAGATTTATTACTAACTCAATCTCATTACATAGAGAAATTCCTACAAAAGCATGGTCATTACGATGACAAACCAGCACCAACTCCTTTAGATCCATTATTAAATTAGAAAAGAATACTGGACGTACTATCTCTCAACTAGAGTGCTCCAGTATTATTGGGAGTCTTATGTATGTTATGCATTGCACTAGACCATACATCGCACGTGCTATAAGTGTATTATGTCGCCTTACGAGTGATCAGGTTTCGAACATTGGAAAGCTATTTCCAGAGTTTTAGCTTATTTGAAAGGAACCATTGAATATGGTTTACCATATTAAGGATATCCTGCTGTGATAGAAGGATAGAGCGATGCAACCTGGAACAATGTAGAATTCAAATCCAAGTCTACGACTGGATGGATCTTTACATTAGGAGGCACTGATGTGTCTTGGGCTTCCAAGAAGCTGGCCTATATTTCTGAATCAAGAATACTGTCAGAAGTGATTGCATTAGCAGATGCATGTAAAGAAGCGGAATGGCTTAGGAATTTATTAATGGAAATCCCTTTATGGAAGAAGCCATCTCCAGCAGTCTTGATTAACTGTGACAATCAAGCAATCATATACAATGTGTCTAATAAGACATATAATGGTAAGTCTAGACATATGATTCTAAGACATCAAATGGTGAAACAGTTACTCAAAAGAGGAGTTATAACTGTTGACTATATAGAAACGAAGAAAAACTTGGCTGACTCACTTACAAAGAGTCTACCAAAGGCAATGGTTTCTATAAAATCACAAGAAATGGGACTAAGGTCTATGAATAAAGATTTATCATCCTTAACAGAAACCTAATTTATGTCTTGAAAAGGATAGACAAAGTTCAATGGGTTCCAACAAGTTAAGAGAATGATTATGGAACACTAAATCGATAATCCCATAATATTTAGTGTTGGACTCTGTAAGAACAAAGGATGGATATATATCCTTAATAAGTATAGAAACCTTAACAGATGTATCGTAGAAACACCTTAAGAGACTTACCTATATGAGTACGGAAATCAGGCTGTTTCTAGGAAAGTAAGACCGCTCTCTAAGTAGGCTCATGAACTAGGATTTAAGCACATGGTCATTAATGTGCTGAGCAATAGAGAACACTTCTCCTAAGGAAATCAACGTGTGTGATTGTCTCGGTTTTATCCTTATGGATACTTGGTTCAAGATTCGTTCACCACAAAATCTCGATAAGGCTTTGAATGGTTTACACTAAGTAAAGCTTCAAATCCAAAAGATACCTTTTATTTATGTGTTGGTTTTCACGATGATGCAAAACTTGATCTTAGAACTACATAGGCTTGATCCCACTTGGGTATGTAGGAAGTCACCTAGTGATTCAGCCGTCCTATTTATTTATTTATCTTATTTTGAAAATTGTGGGAGACTGTTGTAAAATTTTCAAATATAGTTTTGCGACTTTGGTTTTTGATTTGGAAGAGAAGAAGTAAAGAGGGAAGAAAAAAATCAATTAGTCCCACATGCAAGAAAAATATGCAATATATTTGTATAAATATAGCTTTCATATGTGGATGTTGGGGCCTTAGGGCTCCCACATGTTTGCTTTGTTGTGAGGAGAGAAGTCATGCAACACCACACGCGTGCCGCCGCCATCCGTTTGACCGAACCGAACCAGGCTGGGTCGATACGGGTTTCGGGTTCGGATCCAAAAATATTTTTTGGATCGAATGTAAACAGTAACGGGTTAGATTACAGCCTTTTAAGGACCCATAACCGAAATTTCTGAATATAAATATTATAAAGTTTTCTGAATGTTGCAAAATGAATAGACACGACATTTCAATTCAAACGTATGTGACTGTTAGTAACGGTTTTGAAACATTGGGAAGGGACGTAACCCTTCACATATGGATACCTCTTCACATCTATAAATAGCAACGCTCAGAAAGTGTTAGAAACCAATTCATATTCTTCTTCTTCTTTCTATGCAAATTTGCAACGCCTGTGAAGTGTTGCTAATCGCTGCACTTCATTACTCTATATTTTGTAACGCATGCAAGATGTTGCAAAAGCTGAATAGTTGCAGATTTGTTTCTTCTTCTTCTTCTTGTTTCCTTTATCTACATATTGCATCGTCGGATATCAAATACTAAAGTGTTCATGGTTGGATCAAAGGCGTACAAACTTTGAATTCGATTACGCTGTTATAAGGCTTCATTGAATCCTGAAAGTCGATAGTTCGATAACCCATTTGCACCTGATGGGTTGAACTATTGTCTAAAAGAATCTATTCCATAGATCCTTGAAGTCGGAAGTACAGCATTATCTTCATCGCAATCGCTATCAAGTTCGCCTCGAATTGTAAAATCCCCAACTTTGTTAGCAACGAGCATCCTTAAATCAACCGATTTGTCTCCGATTTTGTTTAAGCTACATAAACGGTTGCGACTGGCTTCCCTTTGCACTCAAGCTTGCTGCTTCCATTTTGCTCTAAACAGATAAATTGTAGACTTGATTGTTTATCTTGCTTTTGTAGTGTCTCTCTCATATTCTTTGATTATTGACTTTGAGCTGCAATATTGTGTTTTATTGTTGGAAAATCAATTGCTTCTCAGGCATAACGCTCACTGTGCGGCAGCTCCTACCAAAATTAGATAATTCATAGTATTTGTTAGAATTAGCATAATGATTACTGTTTGAGTTAACATAATTGATAGCCTGTTGACTTCCCTTGCAGAAGTTGCTTCTTATTTTGGTGTTGGAATGGCTGTCATTTGCGTTATTGATAGCATCAGCCTGCCCTAACTGATCCAGATTAAGTTGGGAAGCTTCTATTTTGTCTAGCTTCTCTTTATCTCGAAGCTGGTTGTATTCACCCTTGTCCCCAATAGATAAATGTTTATTGTAATTGATTACTTTGCTTTTGTAGAAGCTATTACTTGATCTATGATCATTGATATCAAGTTGCAAAGTTCCATATTGTAGGAATCTGATCTCTTCATGTATGCAAGTGTGTGAGCGGTAGTTTCTGCCCAAATCAGGTAAGCAAGGTATCTGCAATTGATTTATAGTTTAAATTGTAATTATTAATAGCATATCTACTTCCCTTGCAGGTGTATTTTTTGGTTTGAGTAGGGAATTGACCGCCTCCAGTAGACATGCTCTCGAGATTGGATCTGCTCCAACTTCTTACCTCATTCGTCCTGTGATTATCATTATGGTGAAGAAGTTTACCACAGGAAATGTCAAAATTGACTTTCTCGCTTTGTCAGAAAGCTTCTAACATTTCTTCATAGTTGTCCAGTTTACTTATCTCCTGATTTGCATAATTTAAAAGCTTGGATTGATTTAATGCTTTTTTTAGAATTATTGGACTTTCTGATTTAATTACTTTCCATAGTTCTATGCATTATTTTTCCTTTTTGTGTGTGTATTCTCAATTTTTTCTCGTTTCAAATATGAAAGATAATCGCTGTTAGTAATTTCCATGCTTCCTTGGACTTCTTTAATTTTTCTTTGTAGTTTTGTTGAATGTGTTGAGTACTTTCTTTGATTTTTTGCACTGCTTGACGTAAATTGAATTTCAATTTTGATTTGGCTATGTACCAAATGTGCCTTGATTATTCACAATCAAAAAATAAATGCCGTATGTTTTCTGATTCAGTTTTACAGAGGAGAAAAATGGTTTCTTCTGTTTTATTCCACTTCAAACATCTGTCCCTAGTTGGTAATATATTCAAAATAGCAAAGTAAGCACAATGGGACATTTTTCTTTATTCCAAATAACTTTGTGCCACTCTACCTTTGCTTCATTTCCTCTTACATACTCTGATGTTTTTTAAAAAGAGAATTTCCCTTTTGAGAAAGCTTCCAGTTCCATGTATTCTATTGTAAATTTGGGTTTATTGGTATTTTCATAATTGTTGCAATGAAAATTGAAGTTGCTAGGTGATTGAATGCATTCCATTGATGATTTTGAATAATGTTTTAAATATATCGATCCGATTTTTCAATTTTCGAAAGTCGACATCGATACGTCCACTGTATCGAATGCCGCACAGTCGAACACTAGAAAACCGAACTGTTAGGGTTAAAGAAGAAGAAGATAGAAGAAGAACATAAACAATAAACAGAATCTCACATTTCGCGGCGGAACAAATATATAATAGATAAATGAATAATCTTTAAATCAAAGACTCATCTCTGTTAATACAATACAACATCAGAGTTTACAACGACATCATATATCACTGACAGTTATTATAACTTGACTATATGAAAACTGATTTGTATTAACCATATGCAAGAGACACTACATAGTAAAGAGATACGTCTCACCATCCAGCTTCAACTCCTGATCTCCATAGCAACTCTTTTCTGACTTCGCTCCCGAATAACTGATAACCTGACTCTAGCCTGTCCGTGTGGAAAATTATGGGCACCCAGAGTTTAGAAAGGGAACAATAAACTCCAGGTCAGTCATGAGACTGGTGTGAGATCTTAAAACAGTTATTTTCACAAAGAAACTAAAAAGAAATCCGCTATGCTTTTGGAAAATGAAACTACCATAAGGCCTCCCGCCACACACACAATGCAAACGCAGAATTGAAGGAGATTTCTCCTTATGATAGTCGAACATGCTTAATACGCAAATTCCTTTGATATTATTATTATTAGTGCATAGTGTGGAAAACATTTCGAAAGTATAATATTAATCTTAGCCAGCATAGACATTCCGAACTATGCCTACTATAGCTACCATCTAAACAGTGTGGCGCCACCATAAGTAGATGGCAGGTTATACAACTAAAACCGTATAAGGTGCGTATTGAAATTTGGATTTCCAACAAATGGTCAGGATAAGGAACTTTCTACTGCCAAATGGGTACGCCTCTGGAGGGACGTCCCGAGAACCTAACCGGATCTCTGCCAACACAAGGCCGGGTAACCTCTGCAAAAATAGGTAACTACTGACACGAGTATGTCATCCCCCGATTGTAAACAACCTTTATCCGAGGATCCTCAACAACAACAATCACAAAGTAATATATATTTGCGATATCCACATAAGTTAAGTATTTGGGCTCCATACCATGATACCACTTTTATCTAGATGGAAATGCACATACCCTAAGGGGCGCTACCCCCTATAACCTTGCTGCATCCTTCCTGTTTCGACCATTCCGGGGTGTGAGGCTCGACGAAGTCTCATCCACAAAGCTACGCTTTTCACAAAAGCCATGCTTTGATCAACAAATGATCGGCAGCACTTTGTATGTCACATTAATAAATTGGGAATGTATCACTAATAACCATCAACTACATAACCTCTGAGCTCGTACGTCCCAGAGAAGGGTGTTAAGCTGAGAATAAATTCTCCGCCACCAACAGAAATGTATTTGACAGAAACCAGCTTTACATCTCAAAGTGTAACGTCAGACACACATCCATACAAGTCCGTTCTGGGATCGAACGGAACAGAAGGCACTTCCAAAGAAGCCCTTGTCAATTCGGATATTCACTAATCACGTCCGGAATCCCCATCACAGAGGGTGATAAAATCTCTGTACCGGAACAACTCGGTGGAGAGACATTCGACATGTAATCCTTTCGCTTTTGAAAATACCCGGTCTTCAACAACATCTTCAAATGCAATCCCATTTCATCGTATCGTTATTCGGAATGGGTTTTATGGCACAAGGTCCTCTCCCGGCTAATCCGAATAACAGCGCTTATTTTAAAAATAAGTGTTACATTCAGATTCAAACAAATCACAACAAATTCCACTTTGATCTTTTAAATAAAAGATCCATCACAATCACAAAGGTTCGATGTGGGTTTCGAATATCCAGTTGGAATTCAACTCCCGGTCGCATCGAAATTCAACTGCCGATTAAAGGCCAATATTGATAGTCGGTTATTTAACTATCAATCAATAATTCACAACAATCGCCAATTTTCAAATAATTTTCCCCAATTATTTATTTTCAACATATCTTCGCAAGATATAATTTTAACCCTTCAACCATTTGAAAACAAATTTCAAATCACTTTCCATCTTCAATCCTTTTTGAAAACAAATTTCAAATCACTTTTCTCACGCGGAATACATTTCCAAACATTTATTCATTTCCACTGGAAATCTGTCGAGTTCAAATTCTTATCCAAACACATATACTTGGAAATATTTAATGTAAAAACTATTTTAAAAATACTTTGTTTTAGAATATTAGTTATGAAAATACTATATCAGTATCACAGATAAAACTTCAAGTCCAAACTAATTTAAAATAAAATTAGCAGATGGTGTACAAATATTTAAATAACTATTTTCTAAATCAAATATCAATTTAATCTTTAAAATAATCCCTTATATAATTAATTAAATAATTTTTTTTACTTTAAAACAATTTCCGAAACTAATTTATCCAACAATATTATTTTAAAACCAAATCTAGAACTTTTAACTTTATTTCGAAAGCTATGTTAAAAGTATGCTCGGCTTTCCAGGGAAGAATTCTCTTTCCTTTACAAAATGGTCCATTCAAATAAATTAATAAATCTTCTCGATTTATTTTAATTTACATTCTAAATTTGTAAATTTCTTTCCACGTTTTTTTAAAAAAAAACCGATATTTATTTTTAAAACAAAATTCCCTTTCCTTTATAAAATTTTAATTGTGAATTTTAAACTTTGAAACATCTACTGATATACGATTTTCAAATCATTTTCCAAATATTCACCTTCAACACCACGTCAATTACAAATTGATTTCCAAATTTATTTCAGTCACCAGATCAAATTCCAAATCGATTTCTAAAATTTATTTTAACTCCAAATTAAATCCAAGATTGATTTCTAAAATTTATTTCGACTCCAAATTAAATTCCAGATTTAATTTCTAAATTTATTCCTTTTCTAAATAAATTTCTTTATCTCTTTCAAATATTTAAAATCCGTATCATAAATAATCTCTTCAACAATTAAACAATATTACTCGAAATTCCTTTATTAAAATATTTTTCCATATTTTTGGAATTTATTCAATAAGATTTCAAAATAGAACTTTACCTATCTAAATTTCTTCTTTTAAATCCACCAAATTCTTTTAAATGAATTTATTATAAATTTTCTACTTAAATTTTTAAAATCCGATTTTATTTATTTCTGGTATCCTACGATACCAAAAATGTAATTGGCTAAATTATAGCCTTCATGATTTTTAATCACCAATATAATCACACAGAGATTATAAATAAATAAACACACAACAAATGAAACAAAATCAAATGAATCATTCGAATTCACCTCACGCGCGAGGCTGCCATCGCGAACGCGTGTGATTTCCCCTTTGTTTCGCCCATTTGTGAATTCGAATGATTCAGCCATTAAATCGAATTCGAGACGAAACTTTTTTTTTCAATTTCGAGCATTAGCTATTGTTTGATTTGAACGAAAAATTTCGTTCGATTTGAAAAGAGGAGGAGGGGAATGGAAGAGGCACGGTCTGCTTTAAATTTCGGCCATTAAATTTAAATTCAAATTTCAAATTTTCAACATTTTCTCAAAAAAATTCTACCTCCCTAAATTTTCAAAAAAAATTTCCAGTGTCTCCTTTGCGCGGCTAGCTCGGTACGACTACAAAAATGGCACCACGGCCCTAGATTTCAAAAAGAAAAGAAAAAGCCTAGTGGCTAGACAAGAAGATCATCACAAAAGCCATGCTTTGATCAACAAATGATCAGCAGCACTTTATATGTCACATTACCAAATTGAGAATGTATCACTAGTAACCATCAACTACATAACCTCTGAGCTCGTACGTCTCAGAGAAGGGTGTTAAGCTAAGAGAATAAATTCTCCGCCACCAACAGAAATGTATTTGACAGAAAACAGCTCTACATCTCAAAGTGTTACGTCAGACACACATCCATACAAGTCCGTTCTGGGATCGAACGGAACCGAAGGCACTTCCAAAGAAGCCCTTGTCAATTCGGATATTCACTAATCACGTCCGGAATCCCCATCACAAAGGGTGATAAAATCTCTATACCGGAGCAACCCAGTGGAGAGACATTCGATAGGTAATCCTTTCGCTTTTGAAAATACCCGGTCTTCAACACCATCTTCAAATGCAATCCCATTTCATCGTATCGTCATTCGGAATGGGTTTTATGACACAAGGTCCGAATAACGAGCGCTTATTTTAAAAATAAGTGTTACATTCAGATTCAAACAAATCACAACAAATTCCACTTTAATCTTTTAAATAAAAGATCCATCACAATCACAAAGGTTCGATGTGGGTTTCGAATATCCAGTTGGAATTCAACTCCCGGTCGCATCGAAATTCAATTGCCGATTAAAGGCCAATATTGATAGTCGGTTATTTAACTGTCAATCAATAATTCACAACAATCGCCAATTTTCAAATAATTTTCCCCAATTATATATTTTCAACATATCTTCGCAAGATATAATTTTAACCCTTCAACCATTTGAAAACAAATTTCAAATCACTTTCCATCTTTCAATCCTTTTTGAAAACAAATTTCAAATCACTTTTCTCATGCGGAATACATTTCCAAACATTTATTCATTTCCACTGGAAATCTGCCGAGTTCAAATTCTTATCCAAACACATATAGTTGGAAATATTTAATGTAAAACTTATTTTTAAAATTCTTTATTTTAGAATGTTAGTTATGAAAATATTATATCAATATCACAGATAAAACTTAAAGCCCAAACTAATTTGAAATAAAATTAGTAGATGGTGTATAAATATTTAAATAACTATTTTCTAAATAAAATATCAATTTAATCTTTAAAATAATCCCTTATATAATTAATTAAATAATTTTTTTACTTTAAAATAATTTTCAAAACTAATTTCTCCAACAATATTATTTTAAAACCAAATCTAGAACTTTTAACTTTATTTCAAAAGCTATGTTAAAAGTATACTTGGCTTTCCAGGGAAGAATTCTCTTTCCATTACAAAATGTTCCATTCAAATAAATTAATAAATCTTCTCGATTTATTTTAATTTACATTCCAAATTTGTAAATTTCTTTCCATATTTTTAAAAATAAACCGATATTTATTTTTAAAACAAAATTACCTTTCCTTTATAAAATTTCTATTATGAATTTTAAACTTTCAAACATCTACCGATATACGATTTTCAAATCGTTTTCCAAATATTCACCTTCAACACCACATCAATTTCAAATTGATTTCCAAATTTATTTCAATCACTAAATCAAATTCCAAATCAATTTCTAAAATTTATTTTAACTCCAAATTAAATCCCAAATCAATTTCTTAAATTATTTCGACTCCAAATTAAATTCCAGATTTAATTTCTAAATTTATTCCCTTTTTAAATAAATTCCTTTATCTCTTTCAAATATTTAAAATCCATATCATAAATAATTTCTTCAACTATTAAACAATATTACTTGAAATTCCTTTATTAAAATATTTTCCCATATTTTTGGAATTTATTCAATAAGATTTCAAAATAGAACTTTATCTATCTAAATTTCTTCTTTAAAATTCACCAAATTCCCTTAAATGAATTTATTATAAATTTTCTACTTAAATTTTTAAAATCCGATTTTATTTATTTCTGGTATCCTACGATACCAAAAATATAATTGGCTAAGTTATAGCCTTCATGATTTTTAATCACCAATATAATCACACAGAAATTATAAATAAATAAACACACAACATATGAAACAAAATCAAATGTTTGAGGAATCCAGTTGGATCCCTCCAACCTGTTTCCCTGCATCCACAGACGTTAGCACAACAATTAAATACCCATTCCACTTCGAGGTGGAATATCGTGGTATATGAGATTTATATAGTATCATCCGCTATTATGCGGCGCATAGGGTCTCATCCGCTATATAATGCGGGAAATCAACAACTCCAAATACATATATAATACCAATTCCACTTCGAGGTGGAATATTGCGGTATATGGGTTTAATATAATGACCTCTGCTATTATGCAGCGCATAGGGTCTAAACTAATATAACTAATAATAAATCAATCATCCAAGCACAATCAATTATAAATCTAACTATTCAAAATTTAAATAAGAAAAATATTTGATTGAGTGAGAAGATCTCATCTTTGCTTTTGCATGCAATCCATTTTCCATTCCGGCTTCTTTTCTCGATTTTATACCTTGTATAAACATTTATACAATTTATTAATATTCGAAATAAATCAAATAATAAATTTTCATTTGATGTTTTCAATTAACTGGTGATTTTGTTTTAAACTAGAACTTTTAAATTTTAAACCAATTCCTTTTAATAAATTTATTTAACTCAAAATTAAATTTAAAACTAAATTCCCTTTAATAATTTATTTTCAGTAGTTAAAACAATTAAATAGTTTAATAAAATAAATTAATCACCCAACTATTAATTTAAAGATAAATTAGCATATTAAAAATATATAAATGTATATTTATTCTCTTTTAAAACTACATGCAAAACAAAAATAAATAAATAAAATAAAATTTATAGATTTCGAGAATCTAATTTTTATATAAAATTCACATTTTTTTAAAAATCCTTATATTTTCTTTCGAAATCTAGTATATATACACACACACATTTACCAAATTAAAAGTGAATTGGATTACTGTAAATATACTTTCTAACCTATATAGTACACACACACACATATATATTTTACTCTGATATAAAAATGTTAAAAATACAAATAAAAAATCTAATACTCACTGACGCATGCCCTAACCCTGCCGTTGCTATTCGTATAAGAAAGCCAATATCACCGCCCTAGCTCGATCGAGTTTCTCGATCTCGAGTCGTCGCCACGACAGCAATCGAAACCCTAACCTCCAGAAACTGACCAACCTGGTCGCCGTCGAGCCTATCTACATCACGACCCACACTTTAACGTTGCTTCTCCACCAACGCGCACACGCATGAAACACGAAATCAGAGGGTGCGAACAACCCTACATCCCACTCGCGCAATACTGACTTCGAACCACCTCGATCGTGATTTTATCGCGAACCCCTCTTTCCTAGAACTCGAGACGCTCCGTTGATAGCCACCCATCCCCCATGCTCAATCACGACACCCTATGTTGCTCGAGAATGCTTGTTGCCGCCGCTACCTCGCGCGTGAGCCTGCCCTCGCGAACGCTTGTGATTTCCCCTTTGTTTCGCCCATTTGTGAATTCGAATGATTCAGCCATTACATCGAATTCGAGACGAAACTTTTTTTCAATTTCGAGCATCAGCTATTGTTTGATTTGAACGAAAAATTTCGTTCGATTTGAAAAGAGGAGGAGGGGAATGGAAGAGGCGCGGTATGCTTTAAATTTCGGCCATTTTTTATTTTTGATAATTGAAACGAGAACCTAGTTTTGTTTTGTTTTTATCATTTATTTTGAATACGCGTGTAAAAAAAATTCTCTCTGGCTTTGATTTTTTTTAAAAAAACGAACACGTGGTTGTAGAAAAGAGAGTAAGGGTGCCAAGTGTTTGAATGTTGAAATGTGTAGGTTATCTTAGGAAAAAATTATTATATTAAATACATATATGTATAAAATTTAAATTCAAATTCTAAATTTAAATCGTTCAATTTCGCAAATTCAAAATCTTGATCTCTAATCGAGGCGTGCCGCCAGGCGTGTACAATGTTATATGCCTACTCCGAACGCAATGGAAAAGGTTTCGAGTCCAAATTTGATTGTATGGAGAAGATAGATTTTCGAACCCAGTTATTAACTTAAATTACAATTAAATTTTCAGCGCGTGTGCAATCCGTACGATCACCCGATAACTCCAAATGCTACGAAAATTGAAATTTGATACTAATACAATATTACGGATCCAATGGAACTGGTTTTGTCGAATTCCGAGACTATACCTCGGAAGGCTATTTTTAAATATCAATTTAAACAATAAAATTTCAAAACCGAACAAATCGCTTTCAAATTCAATTTTAAAAAAATTCTACTATCTCCAGTATCATCAATATAAATTTTCGATGCCTTGAAATTATTTTTAAACAGCTTAAAACTGAAGATTCAATTTTTTTACCCAAACTCAATAAATTAAATTTAACAATTAAATTGCCAAATTTATAGTTAAAATTGAAATTCAAGTTTAAAAACAACTTCCAATATCTAAAATCAATTAAATACTTTAATTTCAAATGTTGAAAATTTTGGATCGTCACATTAAACCTTTTCATTAGCTCCTCCAAACATGTAGATATTTTGTCATCCCAACAAAGTGACTAAAGCTTTTGCATGTATCCATGGTTTAAACCATAAACTTGTTTGCTTGCGATCCTAAAATTTTCTTCCAGCAATTTAATGGCAGTTTCCCTATACTTGAGTATATTTTCCATGTAATAGAATGATGCCCTTCAATAATAGTAGTCCAAAAGTTTTAGTTTTTAAGGTATTTTTCCTTCCTCCATTTTGCCTATAGAGATTTTCCTTTCAAAAATTTCCAAAACAGTTTGAGATTGCAAACTTCTCCTAAGTCACTTATGTTTCTTAGCCCCAAACCACCTAACTTTTTTGACTTGCTTATTGTTTTCCATGCCACTTTATGCTGCTTTCCCCTCCAAATAAAATTAGCACATATTTTTTCTATTTTTTTGAATTTCTTTTTTTGGGATGTTGTGAGATGGAATCCAGTACATTATTATTGCTATGATGATTGTATGAGTTAGTTCTAGTCTACCAACTAATGTCAACAACTTACTAGACCAACCATCAAATCTATTCTGAGTTAAATCATAAAATCTTGTGCAGTCTCTATCATTTATCTGGTTCACACTCAGAGGCACTTAAATACTTTATTAGCATAGTTCGTTCTTTGAATTTCAAAATATTTAGTATTTCCTCTTTTTTCCCACATGCTTTGCTAAAATATATTTTACTTTTGCATTTATTGACCTACAAGCCCTCAAAGTCTTTTAACTTTTCAAATGCCCTGTCAATCGCTTCTGCATTATTTGAGTCTGCATTTAAAAGTAATAGTAAATCAGCAGCATATTAAATGAGAAATGCCTAGTTTGACTCTACATATAGGTTTGACGTTCCTATTAATCTGCTCTCTCCCTGTTAGAATTGAAAAAAAGGCCATTACAATGGTAAATATAGAGAAAGTAGGTCCCCTTGTCTAATATCCCTATTACTTTGAATAAAACCTTGGGAGATCCATTAATGATTATTGAATAGGTAATATTGTGTTATGTGAGTTTTTAACCCAATAGGATCCAGCCGAATACAGAAAAATCCCATCACATCAGAATGGCTTAGAACTTAACCAGAAAGACTAAGGCAAGGAGTTGATGAGAGCCAAATCATATAACTAAGGTAACGAATGGGATTAACGAGGCCGAGAGATCAACATCCTTTAGTCCATTTCGCAGCTGAAAGCAAACATCTAGTGCATTGCCATCAAAATGTAACAACTACGATAAAGGCTACGGAAACATCTCCAATTCCAGACTCTAAAAAAAAATCCTAAGTGGTTGAATCATCAGTGACCTATGCCGCTACTTCAACCTTCAAACAAAATAACTAAGGAATGTAATAAAGAGGCCAAGACGTTGGCTCGCAAAACGAGCCAAGTCTATGGCTAGCTAGCGATCCATATGCCATGGGTCACCAATGAACCATGGATTTAACTCGTTTTGTAACCCAAGCTCTCCCTAGGTCGTCTACTACTTACCTGCGAACTGATGAAGGTATGACATGGCTCAGAAAGTCTCCGCTCCATATAAACACCATCCGTCCTGCAATATAACGAGGATCTTCTCCAGACCGATGGCGGAAGCCCTACTGAAATCATCTGCACTCTCTGCCTCCCTCACAACAATCTTCAAAGGAATTCACTATGATTCTCTAGTGGATTCCAACTCTAGAGATTCAATCTACTTAGGGATAATCAAAGTTTTGTAATCAAACACGTCTTGCAAATACAATCAGTCTATAAGAAAAATATAAAGTGGACATAGGCTTCATTAACTGCCGAACCACTATAAAAATTCTCTGTCTTCTTTTTTTTACTGTTCTTTTCTTCTATATATGATCTGTGATATTGCTCTTTTAGAATAGGGCTGGTGCTTTCGAACTCTAACCAGGGTGTTGATCCATTTTAGGTCAACATTTTAGTGCTTTCACTGAGAGCCTTGAACGAGATCTTAAGAATTCAAGTTTGAATCCGAGATTCATAGAAAATGAAGAGAACTAACACCAGATATGAAACTGGGCAAGTCAACTGAAGCTTGGAGGTAGCCATGAAGTGTCCTCAAATTCTCATCAACCAAGCTACATGCTTAAAGAGGAGATGGAAAGGATAATGAAAGAGATGTTGGACGGACTCTTAGCTAGACAACAGAAGATGATGGACATATCCTTACAGAGGATGGAGCAGCA
Source organism: Allium cepa (assembly GCA_030765085.1). Classification (NCBI taxonomy): domain Eukaryota; kingdom Viridiplantae; phylum Streptophyta; class Magnoliopsida; order Asparagales; family Amaryllidaceae; genus Allium; species Allium cepa. Next base: position 444,428,371 of record CM060943.1, on the reverse strand, counting down.
AGGGATGGCTAGATCTACATGGAATAGGAATCAAACTCCAGGGAAAATGCAGGGATTGGCAGATTTGGATTGGAGCAAGGTGGAGCCATGCCCCCACGCCTAGAGCAACCGACACATGGAGCCAGCGTTGGAATCAATATAGGAATCAATGCCAATGCCAATGCCAGAGTGACTAGTGAAACACCAGGGACTGGTGGCACGAAAGCTGATTCGAATATTAAGATGCGACCGACGGAAGGATATGTACCAGAACTTTCTCGAAGGAATGGAGGAATGAATGAAGCTAGAGATGCAAATCATAATATAGATATGTTGCCAAAGAGTCCAACTCGGGGTACCCCAATGGGGCAGGGGCAAAGTGTTGCTTTAGGACAAAGACATTCGTTGGATGGTGAGAACAGAATTGCGGAACTGGTACGTAGAGTCATCAGAGGAGCCCCTCCAGATGTGAAGATAGACCCAACAATTTATGATGGGAAGATAGACTCAACAATTTATATGATGCGATAATCCAACATATGGAGGTACTGGGTGCTTCTGTGGGTGTAATGGGGAGATGCTTCCCCTTATACATAACAGATTTGGCTGCAATGTTATTTAGACAATTGAAAAATGGGTCTATAAGCATATGGACCGACCTAGTAAGCAGATTCTTGAGATAGTTTACGGTTTATGTCTCACAATAAGGAATGTATGTACACTCTCAAACGTAAAACAAAGGCCCGGTGAGTCCTTAAGAAGTTATTTAACAAGATTCAATGCAGCGGTAGCCACGGTGGAAAAACCTAACCCATCATTTATCTTAATAGCAGCAATACCTAGAGTCATGAATAAGACTGATTTCAAAGTCGCATTGAAAAGGGACCCACCAATGGATCTTGTAGAATTCCATTACAAAGCTGAGAGATACCTGATGTTTCCTGATGTTGAAGTTCAATTTCTTCTATGATCTTCAAAATAATAATTGCTTCTATCTCTATAACAAAAAGAGTGGACTTCTTATTCCATATATCGTTCTAGTCTCAACATCTCATGGTTTGATTTTGTAATTATTTTCATCTCTTGTCAATTAACACTTACATCAACCTATTATTGTATTATGATTGAGTTTTGCAGTTCCTATTTTATATATGTTAATGATCTGTAATGTTCCATGATCCCTATCATTAGACCTCAAAAAAACATTTTATCATTTCTGTTGAATCTATTATTGTATTTATAGATCTGATGTTCTTCCAGAATGGAATGTTTGACCTTATGTTTCAAAGTAAAGGTCTAAAGGATGTCAATCAAGTTTTAGCTTACTTTGCCGTGTCAAAACTCGGAGAGCCTCCTTTAATACTGATGGGATAAATGTACCCTGAAGGCGTAACAACTGCGTTTGGTAAATGGACATCCACAATGACATCTCAGTTACACTGGTCTCTTCTGCAAGGTATGAATATTTTTCAATTTTAAGGTAAATGCATCTTGATTGACTGATATAAGTTCATCCATATACCGTATTCATTCTACTAAAGAGCGGATTAGCATTGATTTTATGCAAGACATTGCAACAGACAACAGGCCTAAAATATGAAATATTTCTAAAATTAGATACTTTTAGGATGAGTGTAATTGAGGTGCGATTAACTCCTTCACTAGTTTACCACTCTTGAACACATTAATCATAGCCTCGTATAGATCAGTCTTAATAATGTTCCAGTAGAATCTATAGGATTTTGCTCTGTATCCATCTAGTCCAGGCTACTTTCATCTTTGGTTTTAAAGGTTGTTTCTTTATCTTCTTCCATAATTATTCAGCAATAACATTATTTGCACTTTGATGTGTTAATAACCTTTTACAATAACACTGGCTTTCCTTATATTATCATAGTTTGTATTATTGTACAAATCAATGAAATATGTAATAGCCTCTTCAGATGACTCATACCCACTCTACATCAAAGTCCCACTCTCATTTATGAGTTTCTTAATCTTGTTTTAGTTCCTCTTTTGGACATACGAACATAAAAGAATTTTGTGCATTTGTCACCCTCCAATATCATTTAAACTTTGGTTTCTGTCTAAGCTCTTATGCATGGGTACTTAGCATATGTTGCAGGCCAACTCTACTTCTTTTGTGCTATGTAAGCAATTATTCATCTTCAGGGTTCCAAATTAGTCTTATGTATATTGCATTGTTATGCTTTCTAATCTTGTCACACCTTTTTTTAACAAATTATTTATCTTTTCTCCACTCCTTGAGTTTGTTTTTGACATTCTTGAGTTTTATAGTAAAAGTAAATAATGCATTGCCTTTATGAACTATGCTCCATCCATTTGCAATTATATGAGAGTAATTTTCCATGCTGACCCATTCATTGTTTTATTTGTATGGTTTGCTTTTGTTTGTCTTATTCGAATTTTTCACAGAATTCATTGTTGATGAAAATTTTATCAATTATGCTTCTGATCATTTAGTTTCTACCACCTCTCTATGTTGATTTTTCACCTGTAATACATTGTTTTGAAGACCAGCTGATATTAAACAGTTGAAGAGTTCATCATTTTGAGTTTGATTCATGCCACTGCAGCTTCCACCCACCCTGTCTTCAGCTAGCAATACATTGTTGATTCCTCCACCACCAGGCATGGCTATTTGATTTCATTAACTTCGACTTTAATATTTTGCTATAATCCAGATCTGTAACTACTATTGTTACTTCCATAAATTGATGACTATATTTGATGATAACAACGGTACATTTATATTTAGTATTGTCTATTAAGTATGATGCAGATATCAATTATATAGTATAACAAAAGGAATTTTTTTAACTATATATTTGATGTTTTTATTATTATCGAGTATGTTACAACTAAAATATGCATAATAAGAATAATGAGCGGTTTCATGTAAAAAGAGCATGAATATTTTTTTTGGGAGAGTAAATCAAAAGAATAATATGAATTGCACAGTTACAAGCTCACTTTCAAATGGCCAGATTAAATATGGGTTGATCAACAAAGAAGGAAGTTGATATTTTCAGTCAAGAAGTGTCATTAGATGTGCGGTACGTGTAGAAATATATATATATTTTTTAAGAAATTTTAGCCGGATAAAATATGGGTTGATCAAAAAAGCAAGGAGTTGCTATTTTCAAGCAAGATGGTCTTATATATATATATATATATATACACACACATATATATATATATATATAGACATATAGATACATACATATATATAGACATATATACATATATATAGACATATATATATATACACACACACACATATAGGCATATATATTTGTGCGTGCACGTACAACAAGTAAAAATATAACACATAAATTTCTAAAGATACAAAAGATATTTTTAAGAAATTTCAAAGTCAAATTATGTTCATTTCTACATACAAACTTCCTCGATATTTCTCCTCGTAATTTTTTTTACAACTGAAAAAATAGGCACAAAGAAACAAAATGTTATCATGATTATCTTAGTTATTTTCTTCTTAATTTTATTATTGTTCAATTTTTGTTTATATCTATAGCGGCTATATTAGATTATCTGTAGTGAAATTTTATCTGTAGTAAAATTTAGCGAGTAACGTGATAATTTCGTGTATGCCACTCCATTTGTGTGCATATAAGTGTTTTTACTCTGTAGAAAATGATGTCCCTCGTTTGTTGGATGGTATTGTCACTTCAACTGAAAGAATCGTAGTAAATTTAGGCTGTGTTTCACTTGGGCTGTTTGATCGATAATTAGAGATAGAATTTTCTATTGATTGAGCTAGTTAAATTAACTTGAATTTGTCATATTTGATTCTAAATAAATTCATATTTGTTCTCTTCTACCGTTGATCTTTAACTACTTTTTTCCCTTATAGGCATATCAGACTTTTGAAGGAGACAAGGTTAGACTTTCCGTGATTTACATTTTCTATGTTTGCAATCTCTTTTTGTATGGTTTTATATTGCTAACACTTTTGCTTAAAACATTGTTCATGAAATATTGTATATGACTAAATTTTATGGTGTATAAAGTTGATGTAGCTTTGATTATGTTTAATCTTCATAACTGCTTATAATATCAGAATATATACATACATACATACATACATATATATACACACACACACACAGATATATATATATATATATATATATATATATATATATTAGGGTATATAAATTTAGCAGTTTCCTTGTGAACATAATATTCGTGGTTTTTATAATTGTTTTGAAAGTGCTACCATAGGTGTAACATGTTGCAAAAAAGTTGATGTACCGCAACGTTTCAAAATGGCTGCAATAGGTGTAGCATGTTGCAAAAGTTGATGTACTTCAGTGTTTCAAATGAGTTTGCATCGTTTAATCAACGCTGTGAAATTAATATATTGCAAGGTTTTGCAAAAGCTTTGGTAGCCTTCTATTTAGCAACATTTTTAAAATGCTGTGATATTTCTTGATTCTATTATAGCATGACATTAGGCAGCGTTCTTCAAAACGCTAATGTTTATAACAGCATTTTAAAAATGCTGTAAAAGATCTTTTTTGTTGTAATGTTTAAAACAAAGTATACCTTCCGAAACTATTGACTTCGAAAGGTAGGAAAGGCGGCAGTTAAGGCTTCGACTAAGTCGAAAGCAATCATTTAAAAAAAAGGCGCAACCTCTTAAAAAACTTTTTTTAAAACCATTTAACCTAGTCGGAAGCTAACCAAATCGAAAGCAATATAGTCTAAAGCAAAGCGGGCACAATTTCAACCTAAAACAAAGCAGCACATCGAGCCATTTGGAAACCTTGGGTTTTGACCTCATATCTTCTGCCTTCTTTCCAATTTGCCGGGCACCAAGCCTTTGATGCCATGTACATTGGTTTACTAGTGATGAAGGCGAAAGGACTAAGTCGAAAGTAATCCATGTTGGAAGCAAGGCGCAAAAAGTGGAAAAACATGCTATTTGCAGGTAAAACTAGCTTTAAACCTCTTTAAATAAACTTTTTAACTAACCTGCCTTTTTTATCTAAATTTTTTTGGTTGTAAATCATCTTTTCTAAAAGCACTTCCAAAATTTCAGAAATAAACACTTTAATTTATTTACAAAATATCCCTTCTCCTTTTATAAATATATAAAACATTTAAGTCACATACCTTAAATAATTTTATATATTCATCAAAATACTTAGGAAAATTCTACAAAAATTCTAGAAAATCCTAAATTTGTTTTCTAACATATATAAATTTCAAACCTAAATCAATCATTATTTAGCCGTAAATAATTTATAATCCAAATAATCATTTTCTACACTGGAAAATTTATATAAAATCCACAGTAATTCATAAAATTATGAAAATTGAAACCCATCTCTAAAATATTATTTCTGATCTAAATCTAAAATCGCAAGGCATTTGAATGTCATTAATAAGGTTTTCTTATTAAAACATATCATAAAATCTATATGAACAAGCATAAATCATCAACAAGCATATATACACATTTAATCATTCAAAAACATGGCATAAGCTTGCAAACACTTTGAATTTAACTTAAAACTGGAAATATTTAAGAGAATGAGATGTAATCATTATTCACCTTAGCTTAGGATTAGAGATTTGAGATTTGGTTTTGATTAAGTTGATTTAATTCTTCTCTTGAATCCTAGCTTTTATCTCCTCTAGTTTTCTAAAATGGTGGCTGGCCTATATGTTTTTAATTTTCAAATGAGAATGAATAAGAGAATACACTGTTAAGGGGTTAAGGTTTAGGGTATAAGGATTCTCTTTGTTCCCATTTTGCTCCTGCCTACTTCCTAACACTTTATCTATTTTTATTTCATGTTATCTCATTTTGATTTACACCTTTACATAGCACGACTACCCCTATTAAATCACAAATCTCAATGCCGTAACCATCATATTGAATTATTTTACTTAACTGATTAAATTTCCTAAATAGTGGTATAAAAATATGGGTGTTATATGAGCACACTATGTAATTTGTAACGACCTGATATTTTCAACCATTCGTATCCATACATGCCGGATTTAAATTGCTCAAAATACCATATTGTTAATTTATATTTGGCAAAACTCATCATATAAAGTAAATAAAATAACCATAGAGATCACCACGACAAGATGATCAAAACGGTATATAGATATCATTGGTACGATCGAACTATCAAAAGTCGATATTCGGTACCGATATAAGTTGCTATTCCGTACGGAAAAATCCAAACGGAGCTAGAAACATCCGAATTTCGTGAAACGAATTTCGCAGTCAGATTCAGAGTGTTCTAAATAAATTTTCTCGTGTTGATATATTTGGGTTTCGGAATACTTTTAAATTCAAATGTTATTAACTGATTTAAACTGAATTTCGAGCGGCTGATGGAACATCTATATTATTCGATGAAAATTTGCCATTTGCTATGTCTAGATGGACGCATAGCAAATATTAAATTCTCGTCATAAAATTCTATTGTTAGTTTAAATGGTAGATTTCAGTTTATTATATTCAAAAGAAATTCACCTTTATTTAATTCCAAAATAAACTATAATTCAAATTACACAAGAAAATAAACTTTCATATTATCTGATGAAAATTTTCCAGTTGCTATGTTTAATTAGACGTATTCCAAATATCAAATTTATATTTCAAAATTTTATTATTTAAAATTTCACAAAAATAACGTTTAAATATATTAATAAACAAATAAAATTGTTAAAAATTTACGGGTCGTTACATCCTCCCTCACTCAAAACTTTTCGTCCTCGAAAAGGAGGGAGGTAGAAGAGTAGAAGCAACCTGAAAAGAAAATTGGATTTGAAATTCAAAATAGCAATTAGTTTAAAACCATATAAAATTTCAATTTAAATTAATTATATTCAACAATTGATTTTAAATTTAAGATAATTCACTAAGTTGATTTTATTTCAATTTATTAATATTTGATATGAAAGATTTCTTCCAAGCAAAATTTTATTTAATGTGTCTTATTTACTATTCGATCAACATATTATTCTATTTACTCTATTAACCTTTTCATAATTAAAATTAAGTGTATAACATTTATTATAACCACTCAAATTCTATTCATAAAATCATTTTATATTGTATATTATCCAGTTACATATTCAACTTCTGAATAATTTAGGTAAGGTGTATTAGAATGAAACGGGATATTATACATGTAAAATTCTCCAATTCAATTAGCTTATGTTTAAATGTTTATTCAAAATTTTTGGCTTCATTTTAATAATTAAAATCATCCTTTAAGAAAAGTTAAGGATTAAATTTCCGATTAAATTCAAACAATTTAGAGATAATTATATGTAAATACTATACATATCAAATCAAATATATATATATATATATATATATATGTATATATGTATGTATATATATATATATGTATATATATATATGTATATATATATATGTATATATATATTATAAATCAAGTCATACTTCAGAAATTCAAATCAACTAAATTTTCCAAAACAGAAATGCAGCAAAGCTACGGAGTGGTCTCTCCACTTCGAAACTCGAAAATGAATGTCGATGATGCTGCAGTCATCACCGAAATTATTTTCCAGCAACAAAGAAAAGAGTATTGATTTAAAACTTTTAAACCTTCTTTGGAAACTATTTCTGTTCGAAAATAATTTAAACAATATGCCCTTGAAACCTTTAAAACCAAAGTTTGAAGTCACCGAAAATTAATTCTCACATTCTTAACTTAAATTCAATTTAAATTCTAAATCAAATTATAACGAAGTTTTAACAATTCATTTACTTATATTTTAAGTGGCAAGAGTCATTAATTTTCAAAACAATACATGATAATCAAACATTATCATTTCAATAACCAATTCATTTAACTATTAATTTCCAAAAAATTTACATATATGTTTAATATAATCATACAAAATTTATTAATTTTTTTGGAAACAATATTGTTTCAATTTGCTCTATTTAAGTGTTTTAAAAATCCTATCGATAGCGTTGATCGGACGAATCAATCGAAAATCCACATCAACATCAACAACTCAAATAATACAATATATATACATATAAAACATTTTAATATAAATTTACAAGTACACTTCCTCGCTCGACGATACAAGAATAGATTTTCATGCAAGGATAGGGACTCAAAGTTAATGGACTCGAATGCTAGAGGATTCTGGTTCGAAAATAGGTTTGAAACAAAGGTAAGATGATTAAATAATAGAATCGGGAGATGGATAAGCTTATGTAAATCATGGGCAACCTTAACCAGATCAACCGTGACTTCAAGAATTAGATCAATGTGGAATTCTGAGGTAAATCTACATTCGATCTCGAGAGATAGAATTCAGGCATAGCAGGAGATAGATAGCATCGTAAACCGAGGATACAGAAATCTTCGATAAATCAATGCCTATTGTAAAAGAGTTTCATCCCTTTACAAATCATTCGAAGATTGGCGGAACCGCCAAGTTATTATAGAGATTATTCGAAGTGGAGTTAAGGTATACTCCAAAATCAAAAGAATACGAATAGGGAGAGACAAAAATGGATTTGGAACCGCAGGGATCGTTCCAAAGTTCAAAGGAAATCGAGTCAAAAGGAAGAGATTCAAGCTCGAACGAAAGTGATTCTATAAATAAATTTACCATATATGCTAAATTTGCCTGGAGCCAAAGTTCTGATACCAACTATAACAACCCACTATTTTGGACCATTCAAGTCGACAATAAAACCACACATATCGGACTTGAATAATTCAGAACAGTGGGTTGTAATATAATTTGGACTAAATAAAATCAATCACGGATAAATCAGAATAACTCGCAGCGGAAATAAAAATAACACGTGTAGTTCATGAAGCCACCACAAATACAGTCTCAAATACACTCTCAAAACAAGTACAAAATACAGAGTCTGAAAAGGAAATACAAAAGAAATCCCAGATACATAATTTTCTCTAGTACATAAGCTGAATAGAAATAGTGAATAAAAAGATAGCAACTAGATAAATGATGATCTCCGGCAAATCCTAGCCCCAAAAGTTGAATTCCAAAGCTGAAATACTCAGGATGACCCGAGCGTAAAGCAAAACACAAAACACTCGAGTTAGGAAATACATACTTATACAATGTAAACCAACTCAAGTGAACTGTAAAATAAATGTACAAGTAACTTGAAGGATGCTTGGGCCCACCCATCCTCTAAGGATCCGTTAAACTATTTATTATGTAGCAATATACGCTAAAATAATAATGTCTAAAGTAAAATAAACTTACTTTGAAATAGCCTTAAGGCTTTACATTTTCCACCTTAACACATACATAGTCCCAGTAGTCTATCCTGTATCATGGTCCCTCCTGATCGGAAAGCCACCAGAGGATACTCCACAGGCTATGGCGCAAAATCAAAATCGTACAAGGCATGCCAGGGTAGGTGACACTGCACAACTAGGCAATGCCATGGTAGATATACCAATTGCACTTCCGGACCGGTGGTAACGCGTAGCAGCTACTACAGCCCACCTCGAACTACACTCCCAAAATCAAAGGTGCGCACCAATCAATCACAAAGTAATAGAATAGCATACGAAGAAGTGTGTCCGATAAGAGGAGCGACCTCATAAGCCCGTCGATTGCTCCTTTTTTAGCCACCTTATGCCAACTCACAGGAGTCAGGTCCAGGTACATACCTCAATAGAACGTCGCCACCATCCTAATTCTTCTGGAATCTCCACCGCGTACACGTTTGTTAAAGTTGTTTTGGCATCGACAGAGAGTTTGCCCATATCTGATCCTGGTCTCTTTAACAACCAAACGTTATTATTACCAGTGGTTATAAATTTCAAAATGGTTTATATTTCACTTTAAAACATATTCATTTAAACCATTTAAATTCAATGTCAAATAATATTCATTTCAAAGTTGTAGCTTTCCTAAGTTCATTAATTCAATTATAAAATTTTCAAAACATTGTAAATTTCAACTATAATAGCACTTATAAAATGTTATGGTAGATATAGCAATATTTCAAAAAATTGTCATTTTCAGAAACAGTAGCACATATAAAGTGCTACAGTAGGCATTTTAGTATTTCAAAACAGTTCAGTTTCAGAAACAACAGCACTTACAAAGTGCTACAGTAGGTATTTAGTTATTGCAAACTAGTTTAGTTTCAGCAACAGCAGCACTTACAAAATGCTACAGTAACTTATTTATTATTTCAGAATATAGCTTACTTCAAGAAATGATAGCACTTAGTAAATGCTGTCTTACAACCACAACATTTGGAAATGCTACCAATACTAATTCCAGATTTTATTAAAACATTTCAGAAACAATAAAACTTCAAATTTTAGCCATTTTAACTTAAAAAAAATATCTCACGCTTCAAAAACTTTCGTTTGGTTGTCATTTAACTTATGATTTATATAAAATAACCTTTATAATTAAAATATCCAAATTAACTATAATTCATTTATTAAGTCAAAGGTACACTATTTTATTAACTTTTATTTTAACCGATAACTTAATTCTTTATTTCAAAATAACAATTTCATAAATAAAACTGAATTTCCATTTATTTACATAACTTTAAAAAAATTGCATTTGAAACCAAATTTCCAATTATCTAGTTAATTCATATTTCAATTACATTTTAACGAATTATTTACTTACATTTTACTTACAAAAAATCACTATAAAATTTACTTAAATCATTTAAATCCAACTTAAGTTAAAATGTCAGATTTTTTACATTTGAAAATACTTAATAAATTTTAAGAAAATATTTAGAATTAACCAGGGGTCTGTATATAATTTTCAAACCCGCAATCCCAAGTCAAATAAAATAAATAAACATCGCTTGAGCCTATCATTTCAGCTCAAAACGATTTTTCCCTATTCTAAAGTCCATTCGGGTATGTATCATTTCAACCCATAGTGATTCTATTCTACAGGGAACTTGCAGTGTGAGAAACAGAAAATAAATAAATAATAAAACATATCATATGATGTCAGGTGATGCAACGGATATATAATCAGGTAATATCATCATATAATGTCATATAACAAGCAGATGTGAGCATATAACATAGCATATCAACTATTATAATTCAAGTGACATTGTTTCACATTTATATAAGTATGACTATCCAGAGTGAATAACTCACCTTCTCTAGCTAGAGATCAAATTCAAAAAACAAATCCAAACTCCGCAAAGCACGAAAAGACTTGACTAGATTCGAGAGGAAGTAACACTCAAACCCAAATCTTGTAAACAAATAAATAAAAATAATATTAGTATATGATTTAACACAAACAATATATGAATTCAACAATGTAAAACATGAATCAATTTGAAACAAAATATGGATTTTAATCAACAAGTGGGCTCGGCCACATCACCGATAGGCTCGGCCATCACCAAATTTTTTCCTCGGCCATGAAGTATAGAGGCAAGCTAGGCTCGGTTAGGTGGTCTTTGGCACGACTATGGCAATGGAATGTGGATAAAGGCAAGTTACAAAGCATGGAATGCTAGAGGTCAAGCAATTCAAGAGTTTTGGGTTCGGCCCTATGTCTACATAGCTCGGCCATGTGGTGGTTCAAGACCTGGTGCATATCCGGTCATTAGGTGGTGCAGCCAGGTCATGTCCGGTCACGGCAAGGCAAGACATGGTAGAGAAATAAGGGTGGCCGAGGCTAATGAAAGAGGAAGTGGTGAAATAAGGTGGTCAGCTAGGGTTATTAACAAGTTTTGGTGATGGGATTGATCCATAGAGTCACGGCCATGATTGGAGGAGATGATGTAGAGGTGATGGTCAGTCATGTTGGTGGTGGTGAGGAGTGGTGGTTGACAATAGGATGGTGTGGCCAAGCATAGGAGGAAGAAAATAAAAGAAAAACAAATGGAAAAGGAGGAAAAGAAGAAAGGAGAAGCCATGAACTTACTGCAAATATTTTTCTCAAGACGCAAATGAATTTGAGATGCGAGACACTTTTTTGTACATGAATTGTATAGGTAAGTGGCGGCTAGGGTTAGTGGGAAGGGTTGTGAACGGTTAGGAATTGAAGAGTGTAGAAAATGAAGAGCCTTGCTTGATTTCCAAGAAAAGAAACCAAAGACTATTTAAATTTCCAAGCCCAAAATAAATCAAATAAAAATCACATAAAAAGGCCTAACAAAATAGAAAATATAAAATAAAATATAAAAATAGAAATGAAGTAGGAAAAATAGAAAATAAAATACAGAAAATAATTGCGTATAAAACGCTATAAGTTATCAAATTTAAAAAGTATAAAACAGAATTTTACGAAACGAAAATCAGAACTAATATTAAAATAAAATATAGTTTAAAAGAAAAAGATTAGAATTTAAAAATTCAAATTTAAAACTTTCAACTGTGGTCAAACTTTGACTTTTAGTTGACCAAAATATAAAAATTTCGGAAAATATTTATTTTATTGTATTTGGAAAATAATTTATAAACAAAATCCAAAATTATATTGGAAAATTTCAAAATTTCAAAATTTAAATAATTAAACATCAAAGTTTCAATGAAAATTGAATTAAAATATTTACAAAATTATGGTTTGTTACATAATTGAACTTATCTGTGAGAGTACGCAAAATCTTCTCAACGGTCTTGACATCTGGCATGCCTTCACCATAGTATCTCATGTTATTGGCCACCACAATCACTCTCCAAAAATAGACAGTGACCATTTATCCTACTCTTATCTCCAACACTTCAAAATTCCTACGATTGATATTAGCACGCTTCACTCAAGCTTCCCTCGATGCTTCACTTTCATTGAGTCCCATAATTGTTTAGCCTTCTCCTTCTGAGTGATTGTCTCAGAATGAAACTTTCAATGGAGATGAAGAGATAATTCTTGGCTTTCAAGTCCTTCGGCTTCATATCTTCTAGGGTCTTCCTTTCTGCTGCTGTCAATGTTTCTTCATCGGCTGGTTTTATGTAACCTCCCTGAACAATATTCCAGTACTCATTTGATCTAAGAAGGTTCTCTATGAGTAAACTCCAATGTCATAATCCCCATCAGACTTTGGAATGCATGGTTGTGCAAAACTGCTTGCCTCAGCCATCGTCACACGCTCACCAATACTTGTGACGTTTCACTCACTCATTGACTTCTTTCAAGGCTTCAAGACCAGAATTTGTTGAGAAAAAATACACACATAAAGTTTTGAAATATGTTAATGAGTTTATTAAAATAACATCAGGCTTTATATAGCATTTACATGACATGAAGAACAGAATCAAAAAATAACAACCACATGCATGTCGTGATATTTATTATGACAAATTCAAACACAACTCTTACTGCTTTTGACTCTTAATAAACAAGATCTTATTTGCTGAAACAATCAAGCTACTAACAACTTGGAAACATTCAAGACTTAACATCATGAAGTTGACAATTAAGATGATAGCTATCTTTCTATCCCTAATCATGAGAAAAGAAAGTGAATTATGGTAGAGGCAAGAGCATATCAATGAAAGAAACAACCACATGTTGAATCAACTTCAAGAAGCATAGCATGAATTGCATAACTCCAATTAAGAACTACATCAAAGCTTACAAGACAAATATAATGAGTTGAATCTCAAAATCGATCAAATTACTAAAAACTTAAATTCAGTTTTGCAAATTATGAAGACTACCCAGAATCCATCTCCCCACCATGCATCAGAACCATCCCAGCAATCAAGAAACTCGCCTTGTGCCCTTCCTTTCCAGAGATCCCCTATTAGAAATCCTACTAAAATACTATATAATTTTGATCAAACCCCACCTTCAAACTCAAGGGTAGCTCCATACATACCACCATACTGGAGATTTCAAACAAAAAGTCTTCAAAAAGCAAGGCTCGACATCTAATGCAAGACTCTATCTTCTAAATTGCACCACTTTCTCCATCAAAAAAGTATAAGAAACAACTCAAAAATTAAACCTTGATATTCAAATGAGGATCGACAATAAGAATTTCTATGTTGTGTGTTAAAAATCGGGGTCTATAATTTGTTCCAGATGGAAGAATGTAAGATACTACCCTGAAGCATGTCAATCAAAGCATTGGAATGCATGTCACAATTTGAAATGCAACCCCAATCCCTTCCAATGATGTTAAAGCACATATGATATCAATTAAACAACCAATTATGGCTTCAAAAAGTTCTAGTAAAAAGGACAACCAAAAGCACCTTAGAAAAAGAAAGCAATCTTCCGAATGCAGTGTTGCCTTTCAAAAATGGATCTGCAGAGGACTCCGGAAATTTTGAAACACCAAAAAAGTCAACCGATTTGGGTATGAAGTCAAAAATTAAAGGAGTATACTAAACAATAATCTCATGTGTTCATTAAACCTAGTTTAAAGAATCAAAAGGGAGACAAAAATATCCTTAGAATTAATTTGATATTGAGTCAACTTTATAGGAAACAACTTCTACACTTAAATATGTTTTGAAGTTACAAAATGTTGACAAGGTTAATCCTGATAGTTGTTATGAGCCTAGGTCAAGAAGGAAGCATGCTACAAATACAGATGATATACATGTAAAGATACGCGATCCTGAAAGTATTGACAAAGGAGTTGTTTGGTTAAAAAAATTAACTATTTTGTACTTCTAAGCAAGCATTATAATGAAAAGAAGATGTTTATATTCGACTCTAGTGGTAGCTCATAGACCGATGTAAAGAAGCTAAAATCGCTACAGGCACTTCGACTCAACCATGAGGACAATGTTGTTTTAAAGTGGAAGGGAATGTTAGTAATAGAGTTATTTCATCAAACACTAGCAATTTTCACAATGACAAAGGATCGAACATCATGCAAGCAACAAAGATTCAAAGATAAACTTTGGCCAAGTATGGAAAACCTATGGCTAAACTCCATAACGACAACTATGAGCAATAGTTGGAATAGAAGGCATGTCATTCTGTATAGGCGGTTGTGTCCATAATTCTTGAGTTTGAGTGTGCACGTGCATAAGGTGCACCTTAGGGCAATTCCAGTTTTGAGGAGGCTGATTTCCTTAGGCTTAATTGGATAAATTTATAAATGAATCCAATTTGTAATTATTGTGGAAAGTACCTTAGTTCTTCTATAAATAGCGTAAGAAGGAGAAATGTAAAATCATATTGATTTGAATTAATAAGAAATTTTCTTCTCTTTCTTCTAAATATGGTATTCTTGTTGTTGTGCATTGCTTCCTTTTCTCTTCTTTCTTGCGTCTTCTCCTTGCTTAATTCTCCTCTAAATTGAACATGTATTCCCCTCTTCTCTAACATGGTTAGGTCATCGTTAATCCATTTAACCTTCCCTCATAAACCCTCCTCCAATCCTGTAAACTTTCCCTGCCTCTCCCCTGAAAGCACACTCTTAATTCCAATGTTTACCAGGCAAAGAACCTGCCTCCATTTCTTTTATTTATTTCTGCAAACCTTATGAAGTGTACGTCTTGTTTGATGATAACAAATATGTTTTTATATTTGATTTTGTTTTCAGATTGTGTTGCAATTTAAAAATCATCAAAGCACAATTTTGTTTCTAATTAAATTGTCATCGCTATATCTCGTATGTCTAATCCACATGTATTGTATTTCAAACGCATTTATTTTTACTTGTAAAATAATATATATTTATTATTATTATTATCAAAAAAGATATATTGTCAGATATTGTAGTTATTTTTCTTTTTAAAATAATAATAAATATATGTTATATCTAATGTGTTTGTCTAGAGTTGTATATTTACATGTTCTTGTTATAAAATATTGGTTATGGAGAAGTTTTCTTTCAGTGCAATAAAAGTTTGCATATACAGAGAAAATGAAATATATAAAGATTTGAAGCAGAGAATATATTAGTACGCAATTAGAGGCAGAATATATGAAGAAAGGAAAATAAACAGAGATCAAAATCAAATAATTGTATATACAATTAGATATTATATTTTGAAGATACAATAAAGTTTATTTTCCATTATATCCAGATTTTATTTTCATCGTGAAAAACAAACTTTCAAAAATGGTCATGAATATTATCTTCCATGTATTTTCCCTATGTACATATATCTCCTCCGTAAGCCTGTATAAACTCAAGAACATCAAAAGGAAAAATTATTGGATCACAAAACATTTTTTTTCCACTTCTTCAATCTTACAAACCTGATCAATATATCAGCGTGCATTGATATTTCATCTAAAAAAAATCGCTCAACGCATTCAATATCTCAACACTAGATCAAAAATATCTCAAAGCTACAAAGTGGCGAGCATGGAATCTGCAATAAAGCTTCAGACGAAAGAGCAACTCCATATCGCCACAAAGGAATGACGCGAGCACCAATCTAGTCATTGACATTTCAGCCTAGCCAGCGACCATTTCATCAACATCCAACAGCCAGTCTTAGTCCTACCAAACTCACGTTCATCAATAAACGAATTGCAGTTGTCGGGCTATAATCCAATACCATCCCTAGACGACGTCGCCTTCGACCTCTAATATCCAGAAGAGCACCAACTTTAGAAAACAAGCATTGGATCCACGATCTTCATTGTTCATAAGAAAAGCATTGCTGATCTCAAGCAATACAACCTCCGATAAACGTCTCCATTCAGCACTGATCGCAAGGTTAAGGAGGTGTTAAATTTTGGTGATACAAAATCACAAATAGAGGGAAAGGAATATACAAACAAAAGAAAGAGAAGATTTTGTTTCCCCTAATTAATAGGCATAATGAGTATGTTTATTTCTTTCTCTAATTGGCTAATCAAATTATTTTTTGCCATCTAATGTTAACTTGAGCATTAAGTAATTGATTATATAAATAGAGACTAGAAGAGGGGGTAAATGTATGGTGGAAAATCTATTTGCTAATTTTCTCTTCTTCATTTTTGTCCTTCTTCTCCAACAATTTTAGCCATATAGGTATTTTGCTCCCTTTCCCAATTTGGTTATTGATTTAATGATATTTTGTTTATTTTAGTTTTGTTCTATTAATTGTAAACAAAAATTTTGGTGAATCAATAAAGTGGATGGTTGAGTGGAATTCTTGTGTTATTGCGTTTTGATTTCAAGTCCGTCTTGTTTTCAATCCAAGTTATCTCTTCGTGACTTGGGTGACAAAGATCCGTTGATATAAGCTTCTGCAAAGCGCTGCCATTTTTTTCACAATAGTTTGGTATCGGAGCACAGATCATCACAAAGCTTAGAGCAATTTTGGATCGAAAAATTATTGATGTCACATATGATTTCGTTTTCGAAGATGGCTATTTTGGATGGAAAAAATTGGGGTATTTGGAAGCTTACGATGGACGATGTTATGTAGCTCAATGATCTTCATGATCCAATTGATGGATATGGAAAGAAGCTCCCTGATGTAGATGAGGGAAAATGGAAGAAGATGGATAAGAAGGCGATTGCTTTGATTCACCAATATTTTGACGATTCAATTTTCCATCATGTGGCTAGTTGTGAATCCGCAAAGGCTTTGTGTGATAACTTGGTATCTTTATATGAGTCAAAGAGTGCTACTTATAAGGCTTTTCTGGTTCGAAAGTTAGTACAACTAAGATTAGATGAAGAGAAGTCTATTGTAGAGCATTTGAATGAATTTCAGGATGTAATAAATCAATTGGCAAATATGAAGGTCAATTTTTATGGTGAGTTACAGGCTCTTTTATTGATGAGTTCGCTTTCAGAAAGTAGGAAAATTTTGGTTGTTTCATTGAGTAATTCCAATGCTAATGTAACTATCTCTTTGGAAACTGTTCGAAGAAGTCTTTTGCATGAGGAGATTAGAAGAAAAGGGTCAGGTATGAAATCAATTCAAAGTAAGGCTATGGTGGAAAGGGACTCGAAGAAAGCTATAATTTGGAAGAAGAATGACGCTAATGGTAAAGGTGTTATCACTTGCCATTATTGTAGTAAAAAAAGGTCACATACATAGCAAGTGTCATGCTTATAAAAGAGATCAGAAAAAGGCTCTGTACGGTGATACTAGTAGTGATGCACATGCAGGTTTTGCTGAAGGTACCGATAGTGATGCTTCTTATGATGTCCTCTTTAGTGAAAATAAGCCTTGGAAGATGGAATCGGGAGCCAGTTTTCACATTTGTAGAGATGTGAATTGTTTTTCTTCGACATGATTAGGACACAGCCAATGGAGAAGAGCTACCGATTTGTGGTATTGGATCTATCCGGTTTCGTATGCATGATGGTGTGGTTAGAGAAGTCTCTGGAGTCAGACATGTACCCACTTATTCGCATAATCTTATTTCTCTCGGTCAGTTGGATCGTCGTGGTTGCACTTATGAGGCTCAAGGTGGAGTTTTGAGAGTGAAGAAAGGTGGTCATGTAAGGATGACAGGAGTATTGGAAGAAGGAAACCTTTATACCTTAGTTGGTTTTGTAGTTGACTATGGAAAGCGAGTGACGGTTGAAGAACCTAGTCCACAACAAGATGGAGAGGTTAATGTGGTCACTTCTTATGATTCTAGCATTGAGGATCATATATTAGACAGGGGATTTCATGTTGATGATGCTCGAGGGATCGATAGTGATCAAGTAATACGCTTAGATTGAGTGATAGACGGGTGTCAAGTTGCAAAATCCATAAAGACAAGACAGAGATATTTGTGATATTACAAACATTTTTGAGACCGAATTTGTGGGGTGCACCTCATGTGGGAGATGCGTCACTTGCAGGCGGTGGTAGAGGTTTGTAATTTGGTATGATTGAGATATAGGGAGTTGTGATAGATCTATATATGGCATGTTTGATATGTTGGATATGTGATTTTACATCATGGTGGAGTGTTAAATTTTGGTAATACAAAATCACAAATAGAGGGAAAGAAATATGCAAACGAAAGAAAGAGAAGATTTTGTTTCCCCTAATTAATAGACATATTGAGTACGTTTATTTCTTTCTCTAATTGGCTAATCAAATTATTTTTTGTCATCTAATGCTAACTTGGGCATTAAGTAATTGATTATATAAATAGAGACTATAAGAGAGGGTAAATGTATGGTGGAAAATCTACTTTCTAATTTCGCTTCTTCATTTTTGTTCTTCTTCTCCAATAATTTTAGCCAAATTGATATTTGCTCTCTTTCTCAATTTGGTTATTGATTCAATGGTATTTTGTTTATTTTAGCATTATTATATTAATTATAAACAAAAAATTTGTGAATCAATAAAGTGGACGGTTGAGTGGAATATTTATTGCTTTTTGATTTCAATTCCGTCTTATTTTCAATCCAAGTTATCTCTTTGTGATTTGAGTGACAAAGATCCGTTGATATAAGCTTTCACAAAGCGTGCCATTTTTCCACAATAGGAGGAATGCAGGGAGTTCCAATTTTACACGCGACTCTAACAAAGACGACAACTATGTTGGTCATCTTTCATCAGCAACTGGACATAACGACTTGGGCTTGGTCGTCAAGCGGTGACGAGATCTATTAGGTGATTATAGAAATTCGAGGCGACGATGATTTCGGCCAAAGCACAACATCTCCAAGCGACGGTGGCTTCAACCTCGGGCGGTGGCGGTTCCAAAATTCGTTAGCAACATCCATGAGGACATGTCCTTCATTCCGCGATTAAAAGCGACTCGGCTACGTTTTTATTTGGTTGTGGCATCTTGGTGGTAGCTACGTTTCAAAAAGCAAAGGCGATTTATTTCAATGAAGTCCTTTTTCAATGAAAACTGATTTGGAAGCAAATTGAAAGGAGGATTGTGCTGAAGGTTAAAAGGAAGGATGCACGTGCAATTTTTCAAAGGGGAGTGTGTTTGGTTAACTTATTTTCCAATTTTTTTAATTTTTCTTTTGTTAGTTTCCTTTTCTTTTGAATTCTAGAACCCTATTATTTGAGCTACGAACTGTAGTTCACAGATTCTAATCTTAGACGGAGATTCTAATCTTAGTCGAATGAGTTCAGACAGATTTATTAAGCTTAGAGTTAGAATATTTGTTAGTAGCATTTGGGTTCGCGTATATCATCTGTTATTTATTTTCTGCATTTACGTTTTTACCTTGTTAGTCTATCCTTCTGCAAACTATTTTATTTTAAGTACTCAATTCATTCCCCTGTATTTCTCGATTCTGCAAACCTACTTCTATCTTTCTCAATGCATAATCATCTCCTTCTTTAATACTCTTCGTTTCATTTCTTGCTCACTGATAATGCTGCCAACTCTCACTTCTCCTGCATGATAATTTCATCACCATTTCTCTGCCAACATGCAAGCTTCCTATTCCTACATCATCATGGCAAATACACTAACCAAGCAAAGCAAGGAGGGCCTAATAGATCTCATCACTTCACGTCCAGGAATGGCATCCACGATTTCTATTTTAGGTGGCATCGAGCTTCATCAATGAAATCTTCAGGTAGCATCGATAGACATTAAACAAGGCAGCGTAGATCTATTATCAAAACGCAACAACCATGGTAGAAATCATGTTAGTGATCGTCTACCTCAAGCGCTAATAAGTCCGAGCACGAATACAACTCTGACGCTGCAGTTGCTATCTCGAACCAATCCATTCCTTTTGTGGAGTTCAAGCGGGCTAGTGACAGATCCAAAAAAAGATGTTTTTTTATCTGAATTTTTTTGGAGAATGGGAACGATTTTTTTGTAAAGCTATTTGAAGATTATGATGAAGGAAGAAAAAAAAGTCAAGTGAACAAAAGGTGTTTTTTTCTTTTAAAAACGACACTCCATATTAAGTGAACTGCTAAAACCATACAATTTTGTGCTACGGAATACCATAAAAAAATGATTTACACTGCGGTCAATGGAAAATCACCGACTAAACAGTGTTCGGTCGACAGAAAACCATTGACCGTGCTAGCTCGTAGCACAAACGTGTGTGCTTTTATGCAACTATCCTCCATTTTGACCAACGAAAGTCGATACCAAATGCTACCACTGCGTTCCAATGTCGTACATTCAATCGACAAATGGCAGATTGTTAGGATGAATAAAAAGAAAATAATAGGGAATATAGAAAAACCGAATCTCATAGTGGAATCGACAACACATAATATAATAAAGACAGAAGAAACCGGTTCCTCCAAATATACAGAGTATATCGAACTTAAAAACAAACCTTATCAACTTAACAGTTATAAAATATTGTCCTTAGAAATGCCGATAGGTATGCTATATAATGCAACAGAAAATTAAACTATGATGGATGAATCTTCAGCTCCCCTCCATGATCTCCAAAACTTCAAAGACAACCTAGAAAAATACTCGGTCTGACCCAAGCATTATAAACAGATAACACCTGAATCAACTTGGAAATACCAAGGTAAGATAACTCGAATGATGTGGATCACATAAAAGTTCTGTAAGACCACGTCGCTAACGTGGAACGGGTTTTCACCTCACTAGAATAACAATCATATAACCAAGAGTAGAAATATATATCTAGAAACAAATACAAATAAAAATGGGCATAATTAATACTAAAAACCAAACTTGAAAATGGAAATAAATCGAGTAAAATCCAGACAGAATATAATGGATAGAACAAAGAAAAAAGTCAAACTTGATAGAATGGACTAAATAGTGTAAAAATCCAAGCTTGATAGAATGGACTAAATAAGGAAACCATCCAACTTGATAAAATAGGCATAATAAGGTAACAGTCCAACTTAATAGAATGCTCTAAATCAATATTTAATTGTCGTGATGAGGAGTTGGCTCTACACATGGTAATTTAAAGCTAAAACAGATTCAGGGATACGAACCAAATAAGGAAAGGAAATTTTCCAACAAATGACTAGGAATGTGCACCCTCCTTGGAATATACCTCTAGTAATATACTCCTAAGAAGCTCATATACCATGTGACACTTCTCAGAAACCTCTATGCCGGACTCCACCAGACCTTACCGAGTATCCGAATATTTCCACATCTAAGTGCATAACCGAATCCAAACTAGATGAGATGTGAAAATACCATAATAGGAGAAACCCCACATAGCTTGGCCCCCACTCGCGCTTTTGGTTTAGTCATTTTTGGCAAAAGATAACGACGGCTTGGCGGAACAATAAATCGTCTTAGAATGATGAAAATAAAGTAGCTGAAGTAATCGATAGCTGAGATACCAATTATTAAGGTACAAAACGATCATATACGGAAATTAAGTCTTATATACTTATCACCACTCATTGAGTTCAAACCTGTACTTTTTCCTGGTTAACAGTAATACTAGACAAGTCAAGGTTGTTAGGAACCAGAAATAGTGGTTTTGATGGCAACAACCTTTGTAACTTATTTTATTTTAACTTATATACTAACACTATTGTCCAGATATATATGAATGTTATTATGCAGGATATATATAAGGCAGGTACTGATTATTGAAGACTGTATGGTATAAAGATCAAGAATGAAGAAATCGAGTTTGAAGACTCATGAGTATCAAGATTAAGATTTCAAGATAAGTGTCTAGTTTTGTTAGAACTTCATAATAGCATGGAAATTTTCATTCCAAATTTCATTTGGAATGGAATCCATTTCTACCTTCTTAGTGGCTTACAAACCCACGATAAGTAGCTTACAAACCTATGATAAGTAGCTTACAAACCCACGAACATCCTAGTTTTGTACACGTTCTTGAGTCCTGATGTGGTGAGACATTCTGCAGGAAGAAGCTTGCAAAACTACTTCAAAATGGTTTTTCAAAATGATTTTCAAAACATCTTTTCAAAATGTTTTAGCTTTAAAAATTATGTTTTCAAATGATTTTCAAAAAGTTGTTTCAACCTTAAAATATTCTTTGTTTTTGTTTTTAAATAAACTCCTGTTTTAAACTTCGTTTGTTTTTAAAACTATCTTCTGATTTTTAAATATTCTTCATAATATACGTACTTAAGATTTAAAATCAAATTTATATACACATTCTAAAATATGTCTTTCTCCTCTTCTTTATTTTAAAACATAGGAAAATTAGTTTATTTTACTCCAGAATCATTTCATATTGTTTTCCTTTCAGTACTATTTTCAAAACAAAATTTACATTGTCTTTAACTAAGGGATGCCGACATCATTGAATACTCGATGTCGATATGGTGGCCGTTAAATTCAAAGGCTTCAATTTTCAAAAGAAGTGTCTATTCGTTTAAATCTCTTCACGAATGGTTATGACCGTTACTGCTCTGTAAATAGCCTTCACAAATGAATTTTTTAATAAACTAATTTCTTGTTTTCTTCACTCCTTCTTCTCCATAAATCCATATTCTAAAATTTTCATATTTTTAAGATCGTGCTGAAATGCTGCCGAATTCTCAAGTGAATCAAATTAGAATCTCATTCTTGTTTGATTCTCTGCCCTCTCTCGAAGATCAAAGTGCTATTCAGAGTTATCAATTTGTAATCAAAAGTTTATCAAGTCTCTCTATAAGGTGTGGTTGTGCCTTGAAATTAATTGAGTGATCTTGTGTCCCATAAATCAAGAGAGTTTGCCCCAGATTCGAAGACAAGAGGGTGCCTCAAGGCTTTTAGAAATTGATGATTGTAATTTGGACATTGGTATGACAAAAATCTATACGAGATGTTTGCCTAGGTGCAGAACTGGATGTAGGGTAACTCCGAATTAGTATAAAATCCGATGTGTTCTTTCCTTTTACTGCTTTTCATTTAATTTTTGTAGCTGTGTTTGATTCTGTGATTGTTCTGTGATTAAGTTCTGCATTTGTTTGTATCATAATTTTTAAATTAGTTTATATAAGTCTTAGAATCCATTAAACAATATTCACCCCCCCTCTAGTGTTAAATAGCCTTAAGATACTTAATCCGCACTCCCTTTCAATTGGTATAAAAGTATAGGTTCTCATAGTTTTCATAATCTGAAACTTGAAAAGTTAAAAATGACATTTTTAGGAAATTTTGTTAATACTAGTTAGAATTTATGCATTTCATCAAAGTATCATAAGTCTGCATAGAGTTTTTATGATAAATCAAGTTATCTACCGAATTGCTTTGTTATGCAGGAACAGACATGTTACATAGCTTTTGAAGAATCAACAACTAATGGACAAACTGTGCAATTTGAAAAAGATAAATGGATACTTGATAGTGGATGTTCATGACGTATAACTGGAAATCCCGAGATACTCAATGACATTATATATCAAGATGGTGGATTGGTCAACTTTGGAGCTAACTCAAAAGGATATGTGATTGGCATCGGCAATGTCGGTAATTCTAAAACTCTTCTTATTTCTGATATTTTTCTAGTTAGCAATTTAAAACATAATTTTCTTAGTATAAGTCAACTATGTGATAAAGGATTTAAAATTAAATTTGAAAAAGATAAGTGTCACATTGAAGATAATAAGTCAAATATTATCTTTGAAGGAATTAGGAAGAAAAACATTTACATCCTTAGTATGAAAGTTTCAAATGATAACTTACGTCTTTTGGCTAATACAAGTGATCCTTCCATTTAGCATAAAAGATTTGGTCATTTAAACTTCAAACTATTATCTAGGTTATCAAAACTTGACTTATTTAGAGGTCTTCCCAAGTTAAACTTTAAAGTAGATAGTATATGTGATGCTTGCCAATTAGGAAAACTTAAGAAAAGTTCATTTAAATTAAAAGATATGATTCCTACTTCTAAACCTCTAGAATTACTTCATTTCGATTATTTGGTCCATTGCAAGTTCAATCAATTAATCACAATAAATATGTTATTGTAATTGTAGATGATTATTCTAGATATACTTGGACAATTTTTCTTAAACTTAAAAGTGATGCTTTTGAATTATTTAAGAATTTTTCTAAAAGAATTCAAAATCAACTTTCTTTACAAATGAAAACTACTCGTAGTAATCACGGTGGAGAATTTGAAAATGAAATTTTTTAGAGTTTCTGTGATCAAAAAGGAATTACTCATAATTTCTCTTTTCCAAGAACTCCACAACAAAACGGAGTAGTAGAACGTAAGAACAGAATGATTTAAGAGTGTGCTGAAACAACGATTTCTGATAGTAACTTACGTAAAACCATTTGGGCTGAAGCGGTCGCTACACCTTGTTATATATTAAATAGGATTTTAATTAGACCATTAACTAATGAAACACCATATGAATTACTTTACAATAAGAAACTCATCTTAGCTTATTTTAAAGTTTTTGGTAGTAAGTGTTTTATTCTTAATACGAAAGATAATTTAGATAAATTTGAACCTAAATCCGCCACGGCAAAGGTATCTTTATCGGATATTCTAATAGAAGTAAAGCATTTAGAGTTTATAATTTAAGAACTAACACTATTGAAAAAACAATGCATGCATCTTTTGATGAAAATTTTAAAGATACTATACATATAGAAGATGAAGAAGATTTTGTAACTTTAAATAATGAACCTAATGAAAGTAATTGTGAAATCATTCAACCTAATAAAAAAATTAGGCTATTAAAAGATCATCCTGTAGAAAATATACTAGGAAATATTGAATCTACAATTAAAACGAGAAATCAACTAAATAATATGAGTAATGTGGCTTTTATATCAACTATTGAACCTAAAAACCCAAAGGAAGTATCATCCGATGATTCATGGGTTCTTGCTATGCAAGAAGAATTGAATCATTTCACCAGAAATGATGTTTGGGAACTTGTTCTTAGACCCGAGGATAAAAGTATAATTGGAACAAAATGTTTAATAAAAATAAAATAAATGAACTTGTTGAGGTCATGAGAAATAAATCTCGTTTAGTCGCGCACGGTTATTGTCAAGAAAATGAATTGATTATGATAAAACATATGCACCCGTAGCAAGACTAGAAGCTATAAGGATTCAACTTGCTTTCGCAAACTACATTATTTCAAGTTATATCAAATGGATGTTAAAAGTTCTATTCTAAATGGTTTTGTAAAAGAAGATGTTTATGTTGAAAAACCTCTACATTTTGAAGATCTTAAATTTTCATATCATATATATAAATTAAAGAAAGCTTTATATGGTCTGAAACAAGCCCTTAGAGCCTGGTATGAAAGACTAAGATCTTATTTACTACAATCTAGTTTTGAAATTGGTAAAATAGTACAACTCTTTTTATTAAAAGAAACCAAAATGATATCCATATGTAGATGATATAATATTTGGGTCAACTAATAATATGATTAATAAATAATTTTCAAATATAATGACTAAAGAATTTGAAATGAGTCATATGGGAGAACTAAGTTTCTTCTTAGAACTTCAAATCAAACAATTAGATAAATGAATTTTCAATAGTCAAGAAAAATATGCTAAGGATTTAATTAATAAATTTGGATTGACCACTTCTATTGGGAAACCAACTCTAATGACAATTAATGTATCTTTAAGTAAAGAAGATAAATCAAAAGATGTTGATCAAAAATTGCATAGGGGAATGATTCGTTCGCTGCTTTATATAACAGCAAGTCATCCTGACATCATGCATAGTGTCTGTCACTTAAAAGTTGTTAAAAGAATTTTAAGATATGTAAAACATACATTAGATTATGGTTTATTTTACCCTAAAAATGATGCATTTGATTTAATTTCATAATGTGATACTGATTACGCTGGTTGTAAATTAGACCAAAAAAGTACAAGTGGAACTTATCACTTTCTAGGACATTCTCTAGTCTCCTGGTTTAGGAAGAAGCAAAACACTATATCCTTGTCAACAACTGAAGCAGAATATATATATCTGCTGCTTTGGCTTGTTCTCAAGTTACATATATGCAACAAATTTTAAAAGATTTTGGATTAGTTATAACTAAATCACCAATTTATTGTGATAATACTAGTGCAATAAACCTATCTATGAATCCAACTCATCAAGCTAGAACAAAACATATGGATATTAAACATCATTTTCTTAGATATAATATAAGTAAAGAAGTAATAACTCTTGAATATATTAATACTGAAAAAAAATTGCTGATATATTAACCAAACCATTAAATGAACCAAACTTTACTAAATTTAGAAGAGAATCAGGTATATATTCATTAACTGAAATATAAATTATAAATAATGCAAGTATAGTTACTAACTAATATAAATAAAAATTTCTCAAAAATTGAACTGGACATGTCGACGTGACCCATCCATCTATGTCAACATACAGGCCGAGATTTTCAAATTCAAATTTCCTCTAAAATTAGTTACTAGTTATATATTTATATATTTCAACTTTTACTCCTTTTCTCTGTTCTATTCTCTGTAATAAACTTCTAAAATAGTAAATTAATGGCTTCCTCTTCTAATAATGAACCTTATTCACTCACTTCTCCTTATTCTAGTCCTTTTCAATGTTCCACACACGTACGAGTCATCAAATTACAAGAGAAGATGAAATATTTGCTTCAAATGATAACGGAAATTCAAGTGAGTCAACTATGAATGGCTAGAGAACAAGATATGTAAGGAAGAATCCTTAGGAATTTACAAAATTTCCTTATGGATAACCATGCCAATCCCATTATCATTGAAGAATCATCACAAGCCATGGATTCAGAAGAAGAAGAGCCTCTAGAAGAACCACAAAAGGACCAAGAAGAAGAACATCCTCTGCCGAATCCGGATGTTCATATGGATGAAGACGATGGCGCGATTTGTGTTGGAGAGGTCCTTTTTGACGCTAATGGGAACTTGGTCGAACAACATGGAAACTTTTGTCTCCACTATCCAAATTGTTTGGTCCATAAATCACCAATAGTTAAGGGTCCTCGTTAAGCGTTTTTTCGTTTCTTGATTATATATTGGTTTGTTAATTTGTATATAAGTGTTATCTTAATTAATGTTCCTCTAAAAACAATCTTTGGTGTATAAAATATTGAATTCCGTTTAACTTAGGATGCTATATTTTCACTCATACATAGTTATTATTCTTATGTCATATGTTTGTTTATCTCATTTTCTATTAAGTTCAAGGTTTATAGGTTATTTTTTGTTGATGACAAAAGGGGAGTAGTTATATAAAATAGTAGGCTTGGAGTAAAGTTATGGTATGGAGTAAGGGGAGTTGTTGGTGTAGGGGGAGTTATGGTATGTCGAAGTGCTAAGTATACTTTATAAGTTTGTCATCATCAAAAATGGGGAGATTGTTAGGAACTGGAGATAGTGGTTTTGATGACAACAACCTTTGTAACTTATTTTATTATAACTTATATGCTAACACTATTGTCCAGATATATATGCATGTTATTATGTAGGATATGTATGGCAGGTACTGATTATTGAAGACTGTACAATATGAAGATCAAGAATGAAGAAATCAAGTTTGAAGACTCATAGGTTTCAAGATCAGGATTTCAACATAAATTCTAGTTTTGTTAAAACTTCATAATAGCATGGAAATCTTCATTTCAAATTTCATTTGGGATGGAACCCATTTCTACCATCTTAGTGGCTTACAACCTACGACAAGTGGCTTACAAACCTACGACAAGTGGCTTACAAACCCACGAACATCCTGGTTTTGTACAAGATCTCGAGTCCTGATGTGATGAGATATTCTGCAGGAAGAAGCTTGCAAAACTACTTCAAAATGATTTTTCAAAATTATTTTCAAAACTTCTTTTCAAAATGTTTTAGCCTTAAAAAAATATCTTTTCAAATGATTTGCAAAAAGATGTTTTAGCCTTAAAATATTCTTTGTTTTTTGTTTTTAAATAAACTCTTGTTTCAAAACTTCATTTGTTTTTAAAACTATATTCTGATTTTTAAATATTCTTTATAATATATGTATATACTTAAGATTTAAAATTAAATTTATATATACATTCTAATATTTTTTTACTCTTCTTTATTTTAAAACATAGGAAAATTAGTTTCTTTTACTCTAGAATCATTTCATCCTGTTACCTTTCAATACCATTTTCAAAACAAAATTTAAATTATTTTTAACTAACAGATGTCAACATCATGGGATACTTCATGTCTACATGGCGCCCGTTAAATTCAAAAGTTTCAATTTTCAAAAGAAGTGTCTATTCGTTTAAATCTCTTCACGAATGGTTATGACCGTTACTGCCCTATAAATAGCCTTTAGAAACAAATTTTTTAATAAACTAATTTCTTATTATCTTCACTTCTTCTTCTCCACAAATCCATATTCAAAAAAATTCATATTTTTAAGATCGTGCCGAAATTCTACCGAATTCTCAAGTGAATCAAATTAGAATCTCATTCTTGTTTTATTCTCTGCCCTCTCTCGAAGATCAAAGTGTTATTCAATGTTATAGGATCAATTTGTAATCAAAAGATTATCGAGTCTCTCTATAAGGTGTGGTTGTGCCTGGAAATCAATTGGGTGATCTTATGTCGCTTAAATCAAGAGAGTTTACCCCGAACTCGAGACAGCAGGGTACCTCAAGGCCTTTAGAAATTGAGGATTGTAATCTCGACATCGGTGTAATAAAAATATGCACGAGGTGTTTACCTTGGTGCAGGACTAGATGTAGGGTAACTTCAAACCAGTATAAAATCCGGCGTGTTCATTCCTTTTACTGTTTTTATTTACTTTCTACATCTCTGTTTGATTCTGTGATTGTTCTGTGGTTAAGTTCTGCATTTGTTTATATAATAATTTTTAAATTAGTTCATATAAGTCTTAGAATCTATTAAACACTATTCACCCCCCCTCTAGTGTTAGATTAGCCTTAAGTTCCTTAATCTGCTCTCCCTTTCAAAGGCAGCATTACCTCAAAGCATTGTCCAACGATTACTCTTAGCTTTTGAAATAGTGACAAGTTTACTTCTTCGATGTTTAGTGCTAATTATATAAGTAAATTGTTTCCATATAAGTGATTCATATTATGAAAATAATTTATTTCCATAAACGAATCAAACTTTTACTTTTTAAAAATGAACTGAACTTGTGCTTGATTTTCATATGTTCACATTAGTGAAACACTTTTAGAATTAATTCCCAATCGTTATGTGTGCTATCCCAATCGTTATGTGTGCTATCCCAATCGTTATGTGTGCTATCCCAATCGTTATGTGTGCTCTCCTCTATTTAAAAGGATCGCACATTTTTCTCAAAAGAATCAATTTCCGATTGTTGAAACGTTAAAAGAATAATTTTCCAAGTGCGCGACCCGAAGGCCTAAACCAACATCAGAACGAGCACCCAGAAGGTTATCCAACTTACTTCCCAATAATTGAGTTCCAATCCTTTTTATAACTTTAATACAATATTAACTATCCCGAAATATAATTAATCACATTTAAAACTTCTTTTAAATAAACAAAATCCATTATCTATAATAAAATAGATAATTGTTTCCAAACACTTTTATAACAATGGTAAGTCAACTTTAAAAATATTTATTAAATCAGTTTATTAACTTTAAATTAGTATATTAAAGCAACTTTGTTATATTAGTTAAGTTACTTTAATCACTTTTATTAAATCAATTAATTGACTATAAATATTATTAATTAAAAAGATTTATTACATTCAAATAATCATAAATCAAATGATTAATAATCCCTAACATCATTAACTAAAAAGATAAGTAATTTAAATTCCATTAATTAAAACAATTAATTAAGTTCAAATAATCATAAATTAATGGGATTTTAAATTCAAACACGTTAGCTAAAAAAGATTAATTAAAAACATCATTTATTAAAATGAATTATTTTATTATAAAACATCATTAATTAAAATGATTGATTAAATTCAAATATCATTATTTAAAATGATTATCACTTTTTAATGTCATTAATTAAAATGATTATTAATTTCAATTATTATTAATTTAAAATAATTAATAAATTAATTAAACTCCATTATCATTAATTAAAATGATTAATTATTTAATTAAACTCAAATGATCATTACTTAAAACGATTAATTAAGCATAAAACATTATTAGCAAAAATGATTAATTAAATCTGAAGATAAACAAAAAATTTAACGTCATTAATTAAAGTGGAAATTAGTCATAAGGGCCTCTTTAGTAAATGCAATTAGTTTGTAGGACACACAACTGAAATAATTACTTTCAAGGACAAAATGCAAAATAATTAGTTTCTAAGGCCTAAAAACCTATGAAATTATGTCATTGAAAGTAATTGAACTGCTGATTTTGTCCTTAAAAGTAATTATTCTGCTGACTTTGGCCTTGAAATTAATTTCTTGATATGTGTGTCTTAGAAACTAATTGAATTGCAAAGTTTGTCCTTTTAGTGAAATGCCCCTTAATTAAATTAGTTAAAACCTTTTTTACTCATCATTAAATTTTCACTTGCTCCAAATCCAACTAAACTAACTCCATCACAAAGATCTCAACGATACGATCCCAACAAAAAAGGGCATTCAAATCTGACCTCGTATGAGCAAGATACGAATTTTAGAAGTTTCGAATTAAATTTAAATTTAAGTTAAATAACTTCAATATAATTACAGGTATACACCACTCGACTATCTCTTCTTCTTCCCCAATCCTGTAAACCTCTCCCTATACATGTACGCAACTGCACCCATGCACGCACTCGCAATCACCTCTGATGCCCAACGAAATGCTAATCCGACTTCGCCATCAAGTCGAGCATCGAAATCTCTACGTAATCCAGGCCTCGACGACAACCTCAAAGCCTCCAATCAAAACGCATCACCCATGGTCCCCATTCCACCACTGTTAGGTCGCGATCTTCCCCCTCCCCCACGTCACGTGCCTCCAAACTTTGGCATTCGGTGTGATTTTCAATGCTAAAACCAAAACTATCGCTTGCTTCGCCTCTTGCTGCTCCTAGGCTCGACTAGGTGGAACCCTAATCCCATTGGAAATTAGAGCAACCCCAAACAACGATCGATCACTACAAATTGAGTAAGGACTAGTAGATCTCGGTCGTACGAGACCAAATATACCAATTTTACCATTTCTTATTGACCAAGTAATTAAATTAAAATTTCTGAAGAGAGAAGAACTCCTCCTTTGTGGCTACTGGCATCACTATAAATAAGGGGTGGTATGGGCTGATGGGTGACAGGGCATGGGCTAGGTGAGGAAGGCGTGGCCCTAAAAAGACGGGGTGTGGACTTAAAAATATATGTGTCTATATATATGTATGTATGTATATATGTGTATATATATTATTTTATTTTCAAAATATTTATAAAACATACCTAAAATTTTTGAACTTCAAATGAGGCATGCCGCCTGGCGTTCTTATATGTTATACCCCTAGTTCGAACGCGATGGAACTTGTTTTGAGACCTAATTTGATCGTGTGCAGAAGAAAGGTTTTTAGATCCAGTTATTATATTAAATATCCGATATAAATTTCTATGCGTTTCGATCTTGCATGACTAAACAATACATTGGATCGCTATTAAATTTGACGGCGTAATATAGTTCACTATTTTGAATCTAATGAATCTGGTTCGTCGAAATATGAGTCAGTGCCCCGTAAGGCTAACTTCACAGATTTAAATATTGTTTTTATATTTAATTATCAATATTTATTTGATCTGTTTATATTTGTAAATAAATTTTACAAATTGAACTTACCAATATTATTTATTGGTTAAATGTAGTTAAATAAAATTATTAAATTCATTCAATTTACATTTAATTCACAACTCAAATTTTAAATATATTTGAATTATAAATAATTAAATTCCAAAATTCAATTATTTCAAATATCTAAAATTAATTAAACATTTAATAACCAAATAATCAAAAATTTGAGTTGTTACATTTTAGTAACGCACTTTATTAATAGATTACAAATCATTTATGTAATTATTAATGGCCCATTTTTTTAGTTTTATTTTTTTATTTTTTTTAAACTTCGAACTCTAAAATTCTTTTCAGGATTGAGCTGCCGGTCATAGTACATGGATTCTCGACTTAAGGATAAAGTTGTGATAGGGTTGTTAAGCATAAGATTTGTATATTCTTGCTAGGTGGGAGTATGAGTTTACAGGTGTTGTAACGTTTGAATGTATAATTCTGGTAGTAACTTCAGATGCAGTAATAGACACTAACGGGTTAGCGGCTAAAGTTAGGTATAACTGTGTGTCATTTATTTTTCATATTTACATTTCTGCACTTTATTTTACATGTTTATCTGTAAAAAATTAAATATCTCAACCAAATTGTAGATTTAGCGAGAGTAAATCTGTTGTCAATCTACCTATTTTTGACCGAACAGATTTTTTAAATTGGAAATCGAAAATGATTTTTTTTAAATATATTATTTTTAAAATGTAGGAATCACTTAAAATGGTCGTGATATGATAGATAAGAATAGAATTTCATCTAATGCTAAAGTTATGAATATTCTTATTCCTTTGATTAACAGAGCTGAAGTTAACTACAGAGGAAATTAGGAGCACCCTCGATACAAAATATGGAGGAAAAGTTGATAATGATGAAGAATTCTCTGAAGCTGATACAACATCAGAGTTGTGTTTTATGAGATTCACAAAAGATGATTCAGGCGGTGGTAGTGAAGAGAGTAGTGACAATGATTTAACTGATAATGAGTTAAGTCATTTTTCATTTAAAGATTTAGTCTACTTATGTCATAAATTAATTTAAATTGTTGATGGGATTGAACTGAAAAATAACAAGTTGTAAAGTGAAAAATCAAAACTATGTTAGAAAAAGATAAACTAGAAAAGGAGCTTGAATTAAAGAAACTGAAATTTTTTTATTGTGAGAAATGTTTGAAATACGAAAAGGAATTTGTCCATTTCAATGAGAATTTTTCAAAAGGCATGAAAATGATATTTTAATTTTGATGGAAAATGAAATTAACCTAATTTGCTATAAATTTGCAAGAATAACACTTTACAAAAAGAGTTGGAGAGTTTCAAAATTATGAAAATTCCAAATGTGGAAAATGTGCGGATTTCGAAAAAGAATTGATTGAAAAAAAGAAAACTCAAAACGCTTGAAATAAAAACGTAATTTTGAATAATAACATAACTGAAATTATTCAAACAGACCACGAATTGGAAAAATCAAGGATTTTGTAAATCTTAAATTTGAAAAGTGCTAACGTTTTGAAATTGAGATGCTTGTAATTAAGACCAAAGTAAAAGAGCTCGAAAATGAAAATACGGTCTTAAAGAGAAATTATTTTGAAAAGAGAAAATGTTATTAGTCATTGTTCCAAGATAATAAATTAAAGCAATCTTTTAAAATTCAAAGTTAAAGAACTCGAGTTGATTTTTTTTAAAATCTTCCATGGTTGAAAGATTGTTTAACATGTGTTTGCGCCAAAAATGGTCACAAACCCCAAGTATCGTGAAAGCACCAAACAATGAATATAAATCAGCAATATTCAAGCACAAGTCTCGGATCTAAGCAAGCAACAAACAGCAATGCAGAAATAACAATCAGAAATGCAAGATTTATAGCGGTTCGGCTATCTCCAGCCTACGTCCACTTCAAAGTTTTAACTTCTATTGATGTTCTTTGCTGATTACAAATGATTGCAGCAGTTACAATGAAGAATTTCGACTATAACAGCAATAGTAAGATGTAGAATTGAATCCGGCAGAGTCTCGACGTCGAATAGCCCTAAAAGATCCTTTTTCTGTAGGCTTCCGGGGGCTATTTATAGGCGTAGGAGGCTGATATCGCGCTCAAACTTCGGGATACTTCTTCTGGCACGTGAGTCGGCCCACGCCACTGACCCCACCAAGTTTCGACTCGATCTGTGATCGCTACGAAACAATTTCGTATCGATCAAAAAATGGTCCAATCGAGCTGAAACTTGGCAGGATTGTTCTTTAGCATGTATGCAAGCTGCAGTGAAAATTTCATTGCATTTGGATCAATGGTTTAGGAGATATGGTCGATACGAGACAATGTTCTTTGGAAGGCTATCTGGTTCGAATCTATTCATTCGAACCGATCACTTCGACTCGATGGCAATGCGTGTGAGCAGGTTGACGTGGCGTGCACTCTTCGTGTCGATCCGGTTTTCACTCTGGTTTGATCGAGTCACTCCGAGTATTTCGCCGCGTTAGCATCCATAACTCACGCGTCATTTCTGGATCGTTTGACTCGATGGATACGAGCAAGTATTTATTAATGGATTCGAACAAGGACTCCTGATGGATATGAAGGGGTCAATGTCCGATGGATGCGAAGTCATCTGATCGATTCGAGATAAATGGTTACGAAGGACTTGCATCTCTGACCGATACGAAGACGATGGATTCGAATGGAAGCTCATACATGGATACAGAACATGTCTGGCTGGATGGAAACGAAACAGGACGTTGCCGATCGATGCGAAGCGCATGTCCTGTTGATGGATATGAACTCGATCGATGCGAGCCAAGGTTCCTCGATGGATTCGAACTCGATCGGCGCGAAGTTGATGGATACAAATGGAGACATGATGATGGATACAGACTCTATCGATACGAAGCTAATGCTGTCTCATGGATAGGTAAATGTGACTTTTTCCTCCAACTTGCATCGATCATATTTTGAGCACATGAACTCGGATTGACCCGAAATTTGGAACGCGGGCTTTATGGTTTTGCTTGTCATGTCTTGTCAATTGCAGCCGATCCAGATTCGGACAAAATTCATCGATATCCATTGCTATCTTGCAATGCATAGTTGATATTCATGACTTGTTATTATCGATTTTTAATTAATTTTTGGGTATCTCAGCTTTGCCAAAAGGTGGGATAACACTTTGCCCCCCCAAAACATGCCTTTTTGTAAAAGGTGTGTTTTGATCAGTCTCAAATCGAATGCAGTGAGTCCATGTTTTATTCAATGCTTACAGCATTTTCAATCAAGTTCATGGCCGTTCAAAGCCAAATCGTTATCCGTTTCTTCCTGTGGAAGTTAAGAATGAAATTTTACAGTCTCTCTGGACTATCGGTGGTCACTCCGGACCCTTGCCAAGCCCATTCCAGACTTAGCGATTGAATAGAAAGATCTCATTGCACTCCGGCATTGCTTTCTATCCCTTGCACTCTGGCCCCAACTAGGGAATATAGCGATGTCTTGGTTGTTCTAAACTGATCATAGCCTTTCCGGGCTTTTGCTGGATCCCATCCTGTCACTCTCTGGTGAAGGGGAAGCAGCGTTAAGTGAGTCGATCCTGTCGCTCTCTGGCGAAGCAACTCACTTCTTGCACTCCGGTTCAGTGTATCTGAACATTAAGCGATGTCATGGCCTAAATCGTGGACCGATCACAGTCTCTCCGGGATCTTATCGAATCCCGATCCAATCACTCTCCGGTGAATGGGAAACGACGTTAAGTGAGTCGATCCTGTCGCTCTCTGGCGAAGCAACTCACTTCTTGCACTCCGAACCCCGCCTCTCCGGGTAGGGTCGTAAAGCGATCATTTTCATGTTGGTTTTTAATATTCATCCTTTAACTCTTCGGTCAAAGGTTTATTTCAAGAAATTCAAGTTTATTTATTAAATTCAAGCCCTAGATGTTCAATCTCAAACGTCAGGAAAAAACTAAACATTACCTCTCTGGGCACATCGGTCATCTCCTTCTCAGAGCATGCCTAGGGATCTCTTCGGTTCCCGTACATAAGTGAGTGGAATAGCCATTTTATTTTGAAATCAAATCTAAGAAATCTAATTGACCAAAGTCCAAATCCCGAACTTGGCCCTTGCCATCATAATCAATTGATGACGAGTCGTGATCCCGATCCAGGATCAGTTCTGTTAGGTGGAGGCAGCAGTTGTTCAGGTCTTACGGCCGACCGTTCATTCCCTGATATACTGTGGCAATCTACCACTCCTGGCATGTTCTTCCACCTCATCTTTTAGGTGACGGCATTCATCGGTAGTGTGCCCATCCAGCTCGTGGAATAGGCAATATTTTCCAGTTTTACACTCCCGCTCAGTGGGATCTCTCCTAGGTGGTTTTCGATAAGGGAGTTGCCCCCCGAGTTTCAGTGTAAATCCTTTCCAAACTTGCCGTCAGATCTGTGTATTGCCTGAATCTGGGTTCTCGGAATTTCTTCCGTTTATCAAGACCATCACGTCCATCGTCCTGCTTTCTCTTTCCTTTGTCCGCTCCGGACTGTTCCCTGGCGTTTCCTTCTCCCTGTACAACATTTATTTCTCGCCTTTCGGCTCGTGATTCTTCTAGCCGAATGAATCTTTCAGCTTCATGATAAAATTCTCCAAGATCTTGTGGTGGATCTCTTTCCAGATAATCCTTGAATTCGGTGCCTTCCCCAACTCCTGGCACCGCCGCCATCAAAATCATCGATGGATTCAGGCGATCTACAGAAGCCACCGTTGCATTGAATCGCAGTAAGAAATCTTTTATGGACTCTCCGGTCCTCTGCTTTATTGAAGCTAAAGTCATCACACTCTTGGGTGGCGTCACGTGGACCCTAAACTGTCTCATGAAGCAATCTACAAGCTCTCCCCATGTTCTGATTGATCCAGTCTCCAGCTGTCTAAACCAAAGCGCAGCCAAATCTGACAAGTAAAGAGGGAAGCACCGAGCCATCACTTCCTCGGATGCCCCCCAGCACTTCCATGTGCCTGATGTATCTGGTAATGTGCATTGTTAGGTCTGAATTCACGTCATAAGGATCCAGCATAGGCAGTTTGAACTTTGGAGGGTTCCTTGCATTTCTGATATTTGGAGTGAACGGATTCCGACTGACTTCTTCCAATCCTCCACTCGACAATCCTCCTCTCATGATTCGTTGCACTAGACCAATCATTCTTTCATCTCCATTCGGGGGCTGCCCACTTGTCATGTTTCTATCCTGCCCCCCAAGTCTCCAAGGGAACTCTAGTACATACTCTTCATGCGGCTCAGTAACATTAGCATTGACTCCAGCCTGCTGAGCTTCATCTATAGGTTTTCCAGTGTCTGATCCTGTGGGTCTGCCCCCAAGTCCTTGTTGATTGCCTTCAGGCCCTGAATTCCGGTCTTGAACCTGACCTTCATGGGTTTCCGCAATCCTGACTCCTTGTCCTGCACTTGCAGCCGCTGTAGTTGGCCCAAGGTTCTGCACGTTCGCTGCTCTCATCTGTTCAAAGAAATTTTGCAGCATCTCCTGTCGACTTTTCATCATTCTTTCATGCATCAAATTAGCCATAGCCTCCATCTCATCCCTGGTGATGTAGATCGAAGCTTGTCCTTCTCCGGCTCCAGAGGATGCCTCCTGGCTTCCCCCTTGTTGGCTTCTCTCAGCCCTCTGCCTGCA
Source organism: Allium cepa (assembly GCA_030765085.1). Lineage (NCBI taxonomy): Eukaryota > Viridiplantae > Streptophyta > Magnoliopsida > Asparagales > Amaryllidaceae > Allium > Allium cepa. The sequence continues at coordinate 444,390,147 of CM060943.1, read as the reverse complement.
GCATCTCTTGTTGGCTTTTCATCATTCATTCATGCATCAAATTAGCCATAGCCTCCATCTCATCCCTAGTGATGTAGATCAAAGCTTGTCCTTCTCCGGCTCCAAAGGATGCCTCCTGGCTTCCCCCTTGTTGGCTTCTCTCAGCCCTCTGCCTTCTACTATTTTGTCTAGTCATTTTCCCTAAGTCTGAATTCTTCAAGCTTTTCAAATCTAAACTTTGATCCGATGTAGCGGGTGCTGGTTCCTTCTCAGTGAAAGCACCAAAGTGTTTGAGCCAAAAATGGTCACAAACCCTAAGTATCGTGAAAGCATCAAACAATGAATACAAATCAGCAATATTCAAGCACAAGTCTCAGATCTAAGCAAGCAACAAACAACAATCCAGAAACAACAATTAGAAACGCAAGATTTATAGTGGTTCGGCTATCTCCGGCCTACGTCCACTTTAAAGTTTTAACTTCTATTGATGTTCTTTGCTGATTACAAATGATTGCAGTAGTTACAATGAAGAATTTCAACTATAACAACAATAGTAAGATGTAGAATCGAATCCGGCAGAGTCTCGACGTCAAATAGCCCCAAAAGATCCTTTTTCTGTAGGCTTCCAGGGGCTATTTATAGATGTGGAGGCTGATATCGCGCTCAAACTTTGGGAGACTTCTTCTGGAATGTGAGTGGGCCCAAGCGATCGACCCCACCAAGTTTCGACTCGATCTGTGATCGATACGAAACAATTTAGTATCGATCAAAAAATGCTCCAATCGAGCTGAAACTTGGCAGGATTGTTCTTTAGCATGTATGCAAGCTGCTGTGAAAATTTCATTGCATTTTGATCAATGGTTTAGGAGATATGGTCGATACGAGACAATGTTCTTCGGAAGGCTGTCCGGTTCGAATCCATTCATTCGAACCGATCACTTCGACTCGATGGCAATGCGTGTGAGCAGGTTGACATGGCATGCACTCTTCGTGTCGATCCGCTTTTCACTTCGGTTTGATCGAGTCACTCCCAGTCTTTCGCCGCATTCGCATCCATAACTCACATGTCATCTCTGGCTCATTTGACTCGATGGATACGAACAAGTATTTATTAATGGATTTGAACAAGGACTGCTGATGGATACGAAGGGATCAACGTCCGATGGATGCGAAGTCATCTGATGGATTCGAGATAGATGGATACGAAGGACTTGCATCCCTGGCCGATACGAAGACGATGGATTCGAATGGAAGCTCATCCATAGATATAGAACGTGTCTAGCTGGATGGATACGAAATAGGACGTTGCCGATTGATACGAAGCGCATGTCCTGTTGATGGATACAAACTCGATCGATGCGAGCCGAGGTTCCTCGATGGATTCGAACTCGATCGGTGCGAAGTTGATGGATACGAATGGAGACATGATGATGGATACAGACTCCATCGATACGAAGCTAATGCTATCTCATGGATACGAAAATGTGACTTTTTCCTCCAACTTGCATCGATCATATCTTGAGCATATGAACTCGGATTGACCCGAAATTTGGAATGCGGGCTTTTATGGTTTTGCTTGTCATGTCTTGTCAATTGCAGCCCGATCCAGACTCGGACAAAATTCATCGATATCCATTGTTATCCTGCAATGCATAGTTGATATTCATGACTTGTTATTATCGATTTTCAGTTAATTTTTGGGTATCTCAGCTTTGCCAAAAGGTGAGATAACAACATGTTATTAGGAAATCAACTCTTTACAAGTAACAGAAGGTAAATGGCTTTGAAAAAGTGTCAGTTTATAAACAAACAATTGGTAACATCACTAGGCGGAGAAGTGTGTTTCCCAAATGTGTAACATGTGACAATATTGGACGCAGTTACAATAATTTTCGAAATAAGAACATAAATAAACTAGTGAAACAAATTTTGATTCCTAATGGTACAGTGGTTAATATTAATGATTTACTATACTAACAAATTTGGATTCCATATATTTAAACGAAAACAATGATGGTCATACACCTTCTTCTAGGCCACTCGCTTATTCTAACATGTACATACAAGGACATGCCAAGGAGCAAGTACAATGAAAGCAGATTTTGAGTTGTTCTACACATTTGATGAGTAATAATTGCAATGTTTCTTGGCCTAGGAATATGAAATGGAGATTCATGCTTTTTGACAGCAATGAAGAACACGATCTCAACTTCAAAGGTAAGCGAATGTAGGATTTCTAAATTCCATTTCCTAGTTTTTCTCTTCTTGTTTTGAGTTCTGGTTTTCTAACATCGTTATATTCAAATAGTCATATCTTAAGCTCTAAAATCCAAATTTGCATAATTCAATATATTTTGAAAACTAGATAGCAAATCTAATACTTTTCATGCTTTGAGTTTCTCTATATTTTGAACTTAAGCAACTGAAAAACTGCAAATAATTTGATGTAGTGTTTGAAACATATCACGAAACTTTCTAACATAGCTTTATTGTCTGGACCATAACTTTTGCTCTTATATTCTAATTTACAAAATAGTAGATGTTTTGATAACCTTAGAGAAAATACTATGATTTTCGTTTTTGATATTTAGAAAATTCATTTAAGAAATTATTAATAGAATGCGCTAAAGTTGATACTGTGGTTAAAAAACATCACAAAAATGTTTTAACATAGCTATAGTTAATTGATCATATCTTGAACAGTGTAACTTCAAATTTTAAATTCCTAACGTTTTGGAAAGCATATAGATAACTCTTTAACTTTTAAGTATTTTGGCTAATTCATTACATAAAATCTTAAAAAACAATAATCGAATCAGCACATTGCCTGAAAAGTGTTTCTAAGTTATTTAAAGAAGCTATAATATTCTGGACATAATTTTTGATTTGTTTATCGTTTTGACTTGAACAATTTTTGTCGATTAGAAACCTTAAATATCTGTAACTTTCATGTCTTATGCTATGTTAAATTCTAAACATAAGATTTTCAAATAATGGCTTCAAAAAAGATTGACTTTTCAAAACAGCAATGGCCGATGGTAAAAAAATTTGACACATATATTTGTGATAGTGGAAATTAGCTACAAGTGCCTTTTTATCAAGTGCAGTTTGCTTCTAGGACACATAACTGAAATAATTACTTTTAAGGACAAAATGCAAAATAATTAGTTTTTTAGACCTTAAAAACCTATGAAATTATGTCCTTGAAAGTAATTGGACAGCTGACTTTGTCCTTAAAAGTAATTATTCTTCTGACTTTGGCCTTGAAATTAATTTCTGTGGATGTGTGTCCTAAAAACTAATTAGACCGCAAAGTTTGTCCTTATACTTAAATGCCCCTTTGTGATATATAGTTAGTCATTATGCACAGGATCAAAGATGTCCAATTGTAATAAAAAATGTTAACACGGTGGAAATAGTAAAGTAGATCACACAGTCGATTTTATATTGGTTTGGAGAAACTCCCCTACATCCAGTCCCTAAGCACCTCTTAGGAATTTCACTATCAACGTCCTCATTTCACCCGGAGGAAATTTTTTATAAACTCCATCAGAAAAGCCGAACAGGACTTCAACATTGACTGCTTGAGGACTCCGCAATAGGGCTTCAATCTTTCTTTTTATAGAGAAATAACTTGACTATATATTGATCTTCAATACACTGAGTAGTCATGATGGAGTGCAACTCTTATAACCTTCAACAATGATGGAAAATGAGTGTGCAGGCTAGGATGTGAATTAGGACTTGACATGAATGTTGTAGAGTGAATGCACATTGATCCAAGTATGATTTTCGAATTAATATGGAGTCTACGGATTTAGGAAGCAATACAAGAGTAAGTAGAGAGTATATACCATATCAATTGTTTTGGGGATGATGGAAGGATTTTATAGGATGATAAAAAGCTATTACATAGATGCAACCTTTCAGAAATTCTATTCGGAAGAGATGCGTCTATTGGAAGTTCGCAACACTTGAAGAGGAGGCTTGATAGGGTACTTTAACTACTCATTTATAACGGTCGTGTAAACTTGTTGGCATACCTCAAACTGATACAATGTGCCGTACAATAGTAGAGATGCATGCTTTCGTCTTAGGCTGCCTAGGTTCGAATCATGCTTTTTTTGTTTTTTTCAAAAATTTATTTACCAGTTTTTCGACTTTGAGGTAAAAATGCTATCCAATATTTACACATAGGTAGTTAGTTGTATTCTGGTTATTTGAGAGGCATTCCATTGGCATCTGGGTTCAATTTTTGGCTTCGGTACTTTTTTTCCCTTTTATTTTATTTGCCAGCAATATGTCCATGCTACCATAATTTCAAACAAAAGTGCATGCAGCTTGGTTAGTTTGTTGAACTTTTCTTATTTGTTGATCCAACTTCAAGCCGTTGTTTTTGCATTCCTTTAGCAATTTGTTTTTTCAACTTTTTTACTCCAAATGCACATTTATTTATTTTCTTCTACAGTATAACTTGTATAAACTTCTACAGTATAGCTTAAATAAACTTTATCATTCATCTTGTAGTTAATTGACCTAAATTTACTCAATAAACACATTAATAGCATTGACATAAGGTTGCTATCATCAAAACATAAAAAGCGTTTTTTAACATTCTCCCCTCTTTAGATTATGACAACTATACAGCTTTCAAAAATAATAATATTATATTACTCCTTTAAATTTATATACTACCCCAACCAATATACTCAATTTCTATACCGATCGTAACAACTTCCTAGAACAATGGACAGAAGAAGATTTAGTCAAAACGCTACAAGTAATCGAGATTGTCATTCATGTTACACTGCTACAAACGTGACTACACGCGACACCAAGGATGAATGCACCACCACACTAGACATCGATAAGGTCTAACAACTTATGATCAATTATATGAGTTTTGTGGTATTTTATTTAAAAAATTTAAAAATCTCAAAAAGAAGCATATAGTAAGTTTGGATAAAATAGATAAATATGAGCTAGTTAGTGCCTCATATTTCATCCACAAAATTTCTTTATTCATTTTCTAGCGTATTAATTTAAAAATATATTTCAACATATTAATTTCTAGCTCATATTTATTTGTTTTATCTAAACTTTCTTTATGCTCCTTTTGATATTTTTAAATAAAACACCATAAAACTCATATAGTTGATTATAAGTAGTTAGTACCTCATCGATGTCCGATGTGGTAGTACATTCAGCCTCAATGTCGCTTGTAGTCATGTTTGTAGCAGTTTAACATGCATGATGAACTCTATTACTTGTAGTGCTTCGACTGGATCTTATCTTTTCCATTGTTCTAGAATGTTGTTATGATCAGTAGAACACCAAGCTCTGATACCATTGAAATTGAGCATATTGGTAAGGGGTATATATAAATTTAGTAAGAATAATATAATATTATTATTTTAGAAAGTCGTATAACAGTCATCACTAAAAAGGGGGGGGTGTTAAAAAACATGATTTTAGTGTTCTTATTATAAAAAACATATGATAATGCTACTAATGTGTTTATTCAGTAATTTCAAATTAAATAGCTACAAGATGAATGATAAATTTTATACAACCTTATACCGTAGAAGAAGAAAAATAATTGCGTAACTGGGGTGAAAAAATTATAAAAATAAATTGCTATGGAAATGCAAAGATAAACTTAAAGTTCGATCAACAAATTAGAATACCACAACAAACTAACCAAGCCACAACCACTTTTGTTTGAAATTTGGGTAGTATGGAGATATTGCTGGTAAAGAAAATGAAAGAGAACAAAAGTGCCAGAGTTTAACTTAGGTGCCAAAGGAAGTACCATACCTCTCGACAACGAAACTGCAACTATTAATGTGCAATAGTCAGATAGCAATCTTACATTATAGAAATATCTAGAAATAGATGTTTGAAAAAACAGATAGAGCATGATTCAAACTGAAGCGACATAAGACGAACGCATGCACCTCTACCGCCATACCACATGCCGTATCAATTTGAGATATGCTAACAAGTTTACATGACCATTATAAATAAATAGTTAATGTTCCCTTCCAAGCCTTTTCTTCAAATATTACAAACTTCCAATAGATGCATCTCTTCCAAACCGAATTTATGAAGGGTTGCACTTATTTTATGGCTTCCTCTCACTTCTATACAATCCTCCCTTATCCCTAAAGCAATTATTGAACCATATACTCTCTAATTACTCTCATATTGCTTTCTAAAACCCTAAACAACATATTCATTCGAAAAGAAAACTTAGACAAGTGCGCTTTCACTCCACAACATTGAAGTCTTGTCCTAATTCACTTCCTACCCTCTGCACACTCATTACACAACAATTTTTTTTACAGTTATAGGAGTTTTACTCCATCATGACTACTCACTGTATTGAAGATTATATATATTCAAGTTATTTCTTGTAAAAGGAAAGGTTAAAGTCCTATTGCACAGTCCTTAGGCGGTTGTTATTGAAGTCCTGTTTGGTTGTTCATGTGGAGTCTGAAATTTGTTCTTTCGGGTGAAGTGATGGTGTTGGTAGTAAAATTCCTAAGAGGTAATTTGAGGTGTTCTGAACCATTATAAAATCGACCGATCTACTTTACTATTCGCACTACATTTACATTTTTTTTTCATTACCATTAGTCATCTTTGATACTGTGCATAACGACTTACATATACTTCTACATGAGATGCTGCTGTGTTCATTTTCATTGAATAATGACTAACAAAACATATGCTTGAGAATTTTTAGGTTATGTTTTAGTTTTCATTCAACATATATGATTTGATTAAGAAATTTGAAAGTTGGAGCCAATTACTTGATATTATGGAGTACGTAGTGTGCTTCTTTGATGATAGTTGATTTTCAATTTTGACATCGATGATGAGAGTCCATGAGAACGAACGCATGATTATTATTTAAGATATCATTATTCACCACCACCAACACATCGAGGTAACAAGTGCTATCACTGTTCGCTGTTATGGCATCCAAAATAATAGGTGGTATTTGAAATATCATTCTACACCAACATAGGTAGCCTAGAGTACAAGTGTTTTCTTGAACTTGCTCTTTTCTATTTAGAACATCTAATATGATTATTAACCTTCGTGATTCCCACAGTTTGATATTTTTGATAGCTTATATATCTCATGAATTATTGATATTCTACACATTTTATTTCATATATATGCGGAGAGCTTGCATTTTTTCTTTTGTTTTTATTTTATTTTCAAAAAAAAAGCCAAAAACATGTTTTTTTTCCTTCTTAGAACCTTTTGTTTTTGAAAAGTGGAAAAACACAAAAATGTGATTTTTGCTTCCTTACGAGTTTTTTTGTTTTGCTCTCCATATTTATTTGTGATGTGAATATTTTTTAAATGAGATACTTCGGCTAAATCTTTGAGATAAGTTTTCAAGGAGAAATATCATTCGATAGAAGAGTCTTGATTAGAGAAATCTTTGACTTGAAAATTTGAAATGAAACTTCTTGAGGTGATTTTTGATATTCTACACTTGACATGAACTTTTGGAAATTATTTTGCAAAACGAAAATTTTTGATCTTTTTTATGAACTTCTTGAGATGGTTTGTGATACTCAAAACTTAAGATTATTGTTGGAGATGATTTTTTTTTTAAATTTAAGCTTTCTAATGTACTCTTTAGTTATGAGCCTTTGATTTTTATTTTGATATATTAATATGTATATCCTTAGTCCCTATGCTTCTTTTTACCCAAATAGCTCTAAAACCAATTCATATCATATGTTTAAGAATAGAACATAAAATTGAAAGTATTTTCTATATATCATAGACAATTTACTTGTAACGACCCAAAATTTTCAACCCCAGAAATCCGACACTAATACATTCACTGTAGAAGTGCCGAGCATCCGAACGCCGAAAATCCCAAATTGTTAGGATAAAGAAAAAAGAGGTAGAAGAAGAAACAGAAAACAAACACAGAGTCTCACGTTCGCAGCGGATAAAAATACAATATCAAATAATAGCATTCTTACAAGCATTTACTAAAGTGGAGAATAGGGCTGGTTAAGGGCGACCAACTATAATTTTGTCTTAAACATCTACTGAATACGTCGATAAATGCAATATGATTTTTCTTTTCTATCTCAACTGGATCTACATAACCAGTAAATGCTTAATCTAAAACTATAGGTGGCTTACGGATCTATCAGAACAAAATACAATAATTAAATGAAAAACACATCACAGAACAGTAATCAACATCATATATATATACGCTGATACATGTTTAGTACAATCCAATACGAATACAATAATGTTGGTACTCGACCACACCATATACATCGAATTAGATATAAATATATCAGAGTATGCGAACGAACAGAAACTACTCAAGAGAAAGAAGAGTTGATATCCAACATCAACTTCAAGCTAAGCCCAATAGATGATACCTGAAACAACTCGGTCTGACCGAGTGAAAACACACGGGTCAGGCTAGCTAGAACTTATCATTAGTACAGGTGATGATAAGAGATAAGGGGAAAACCATTCCATCATTACCAATGGAACGATATAAGTCATCAAGTTATCTCTAGAGTGATACATCAATGGTTCGTCATGATTGCATAGAGGAATACAATATGTATATTATATTGACATGGTTCACCTAATTATATATATAACCGAATGAAATGGGTGAGGATATGGACCATAAAGTAAATCTTCATAAGATAATTAAAACTTCAAGAATCCATCATAAATAAAACTCATCTAATAGAAACTTCTTAATCATTATACCTCATCTTATCGGTATAAATATAAATACATCTCAAATCCATCATTAAACTCATTATAAAGGAATCTCCATAATCATTTATACCTCATATCATTGGTATAAATATAAATATATCTTAAATCTATTATCAACACTCATCATAAAAGCATTACCATAATTTATACCTCATCTCATTGGTATAAATATATATAATGTCTCAAATCCATCTTGATAGAGCCCGGAAAGAATCCAAAACATCATATTCGAAATCACAAATAAAACCATGTATGTCAATAAGCCTTTTTCATACATAAGGCTATACTAAAGCATCATCATCAAAATAGTGAAATCGAAACAACTAAAACCTCCTGGAAAGAAGCACGTGCATTTACATCTTGACTAGTACTACCATTATTTGATACCATTCATCGTGATGACTTGGGGTCACATAACATCATAACATCGTGATCATCTTGATTGACTATCGTCGGAAACATCTTGATGACACCCGGTCACAAAAACCCGAGTAATAACATCGTGATGATTGGAGTCGAGTAATAATTTCATGAACATTGTGATGGCTCCAATCGGGTACTCGGTCTGTAGCACTAGTAACATCGTGAATGTGTCTCAACTTCTCGAATAGGAACCCAATAGGCGTCAACGTACGTCCCATACCATACGTTCGTACCTATAGGTTTACTAATCGTTAGTCGATGCCACATTAGAAAACCATCATAAAACATCATCAAATAAAAACTGCCTCACCTCATCGGTGAGTGTAAGATACCTAACTCGTCTTATCTCCTACTTGGACGAGTTTTAAGTGACATCGAGACTTGTCTCATTTCATCGACAAGTAAAAATTCATCACAAATATCGAAATCATCATCAATCCATCATAACAACTTGCCTCATCTCCTAGGCAAGTAAAAGAACATCGTGATGGTTATTTCTAACCGTAGTTGCAAATTAAAATTTAACATCAATATTGCCTCATTTCATCGGCCATCACAAAATGCATCTAGATTGGTTCGTCGTCGAATGTGCTCAAAGAGTAATTCTCAAACCAATAATCTTCACCAAAATTTGGTAACTTCTAAATCAACTCAAAATAACACTTCAAATTGGTTTCGATCGTACAAGTCCGATATTAAGCGATAAAACAAAAATACATATCCCATACCACGTATTTTTTTACTAAATCGTTTAATTTACTTCCTCATACGTCCGAAAAAGCATCCAAATATTTAAAATAAACAAAATTAATTATAAAAGATTTTACTTGAGAAAGCACGGTTATAAAACAAATTTTAAAAATTTATCTAAAAGATTGTGAGAGAAAACACATCATTAAAAAGGATTTTAATAATTTTTAAAAGCCTTAAAAATAAAGAATAATTGATTAAAAACCTATAAAAATACATAAAAACATTTAGTACTCCAATGATGATGTTAGCAGATTTTCTGGAATTTATTCGGATTTTTTTTTAAAAGCTCAAGAAAACATCAATTTGCAATTTTAATCGGCCTAAACCGATATTCAAATTTAAATCGAATTTAAATTAATTTAAATTCAAATCTCATCCTATCTTGATTAGTCCATTGCTAGACAAAGTGATAAAATATTCGCATCAAATTTCATATAAAAAAATTGTAAAAGAATGCAAATGAAATCGTCGAAATCTGACAAATATATAAATATTGTGGTTGTCAATGACAGGTCAGAAGTAAAAACGTTAATTTGCAACCATGTAACTTCGAAATTTTACAAAAATCAAAATATGAAACTTGTAGTCTACATCATAAGGTTTCCAGAACATCAAACATTTCGATATTTCAATCAGTAACGAATAAGTTATGAGCGAAATACTACTTAGAAAAATTTATGTGCGCTGGCTATCAACACAGGCCAGCGATAAAAAAAAGTCAGTTATTCTATGTAAACCTCAAAATCATTCAAAACCGAAAACAGAAAAGTTGTGGCATATTTCACAAGGATTTCAGAACATCTAAAGTTTCTAAATTCCGATTTGAAACAAGAAAGTTATGATCAAATTACTAAAAAAAAAAATCAAACTCAGCCTGAACTTATGTATTTACAGGACAGTGACAAACAATTGCAATTTTAGCATAGATAACTTCGAAATCAGGCAAAATGAATAAAATAAAAGTTGTAGCTTAGTTTCTAAGCTTTTCGAAATGACCAAGATCATCATATTCGGTTAAGAAACGCAATAGTTATGGTCAAATTCGTTTCAGCTTCAATGAAAGAGCAAATATTTATTTTGCTCTCGGGTTTGCTGTAGAAAAATTAAATTTTGACATAGGTAACTTCAAAATTACAGAAAACTCAAAATAAGAAAGTTGTAGCACATGAATTATACTTTTCGAAACATCTAAAATTATCAAAATCGGATCAAAAACGAGAAAGTTATGCCTAAAAATTTTTCAACTTCAGTAATTCACTGATTATAACATTTTGATCATATAACAAGCTAGGGTTTGTGAGTTTTACACTCACCTTTCCTTCATAAAGATTGACTTATGATTTAGATGCCAAAGTTCGATGCTTTTAGCCAAAAAAAGAGCATCCAAACCAGTAAAACTAAGAACAGGTACATGGAAACAAGGAGAGAAGCAAATCAACAATTATCATTACAAAAATAGATTTTTTGATGAAGAGAAGGGTTTTAGAAATCGATTACCAGAGTTTAGCTCTTACTTTAAACTTTTAAATCATCAATTTTTCTTTTAATTTTATGGATTTAGCATAGACTGAAAGAGGAAAGAGGGTTTCAGCCATTAGCATGCTTCTGGAGGCTAGAGGAAGAAGTGAGAAAAAGATACATACAGGTTTTCTTTTTCTCATTTCTTACAGGCCAAGTTGGGATTAGGTTAATGGATTAAGGTCCAATTTAAAAGAAAATTAGCTTAAGACAATATTCATTCACTTATTTAAACACTTAACCTTGTATGTTAACAAATAAAATCACAATAATACAAGTTTTTCTTCTTTTAAAAATTATGAACTTCATACTCTTGATGAATAAAATATTTTACACTCAAAATAAAAGATTATTTCTATATTTAAAACATTCTACTATCATATTTCTCTATTTTAAATAAAATAGAAAATTTACATCTTTAATTACAAAACTCATTGTAACTAACATTACAAATTACACAAAAGTCACATTTTTGTGTAATAAAATTCTATAACTCATTTAAAATATAATTTTATGCTCAAATTATTTTTTAAACTCAATTCCATCATTTTATTAAAGATATCCCATTTTAAAAATTAATTACTTTTTTTAAAATTAAGTAAATAGCAATAATTAACAAAATTATTGCTTTAACTCTAAATAAAACACATTTCCTCAATCTTTTAACTCAAACCATCTTAATATAGTTTCCAAAATTCTATTTTCTCATTTTATACTCAAATATATTGTTTATTTCCAATAAACAATTTAAATTCCTCTTTGATTATTAATTTGCACTATTAAATTATAACTGCCGTTATAATTTAATATTCTCAGGTAATCGCTAAAACCTGGGTTGTTACAGACTCCCCCGCTTATAAAAATTGCGTCCCCGCAATTTTCTAGAAAAAGAACTGTAAATAACATAAAAGATACAATCGTCGATGGATAAAGACAAGCTCGAATTCCAAACCATTCATACTCTCAATATAGAATGGTTGAAAGAAACAAGGAAAAGCTCACTTGGTTAATTCAATGGCCCATCATATGCTAATATAGTTATTGGCAAACCATCGAATTTTCCTAGAAACTCGAAAGAATTTCGAAGATCTCTTGTCTCGAATTAAAACTCAATAAAATGCTCAACAAATAATTAATAAAAAATGATTGATTACTCAAAATTCTATGAATAGAGTTGGGATTAAACTCACTCAAACCAGATCTCTAAGCAAAAAAATATCAACAATAAGATTTTCCACACAATAATACGGAAAGAACATCATCACAACAAAGATAGACACAATAGACAAGATAGATAAATCACAAGATAGCTTCTCACAAGGCCACCAAACTCGAACGACTACGAAATATGCATGCCATTGATATTAGCTCAAGGATAGAATATACTCAAGAAACAAGTATATAAGCTCAAATTACTTTTCAATCGAAGATATTTACAATTTATAAATCTCAACATCCTTTAAATTTTCAATATCAATTTTCAACATTTGAAAATTTTCATACTCTTTACTATATTACTTAGTAAGTAATTTAAAAGTCCAAATTTCTTCTCTTACTTCAAATTTAATTTTCAAAGAATTCTTTTTCTTCTAAATCCATAATAATATTCCTCAAAATAAATTAATGGTTTAAATTAACCACTTAAATAGTTTAAAACAATCTTCAAATTCTCTTATAACTCTTCTCTTAAAACATCCAATGCATACAATATAGATTCTAAAATCTCAAAATATACTTCCAATAAAGCACAACTCAAAAATAATCTCATTTATATTCTCATCTTTATAATTTAAAAATAAATAAATGAAATTTCCTCTCCATTGAATCTCTAATAAATAAACATATCTGTTGGCTGCAGAGTTGATCGAACGATCAAAACTACCTCGCCACTCTATTACTCGTCTCTAAAATCAATGGCTGCAATTACCATTCAAAAATAAATTTAATATTTAATCCCAAAATATTATTTTCAAAATCTCAATTTTTAAAACACAAATCATCGTGTCTGATTGTCTCATCATAGCATTTAGGAGATTCCTATGGATAACGTTGATCAGGCGTATCGACCAGAACTCTTAACTACTCGATGGACAGCCCAATACTCACAAATTATTTCTATAAAAGAAATACTACTCATGTAAATATATTCTCAAAATATTCTTTGATTTTTTTTAATATCTCAAAGCTCAAATTTCTCTTTAAAACTCATATTTATATAGCTTCAAAACTCAAACCAAAAAAATTAGAGAATGCATCAAGATATTCCTAGAATACTCGATTCTCAAAATCAACAGAAGGAGATAGAGTGTTCGTCAATCTTACGATGTCATGAGCCACTCCCAAAAGTCATCAAGATACAGGATAAGCAAGATATTCTTCTCGAAGGAGAAGAAGCACACAAACAACAAATCATTACCTCAAACGAAGTAATGCTACAAAAAAATAACACCGATTGAGTATCCGAAAAGGATAAGTCAATGAAGCTAAATGATAAACTCAATCAAACTCGAACAATCCAGAAACTCACCCTTTCCTTAATGGATATCCTCGTGGAAGGATAACCGAAGAGCTAAGAGCCAGGAATAAGGTTACATCAACACTCGATTGCCCGATTGGATGTCAAATCTAAACAGATTCAAAGAAAATCAACAAAGTCACCATGACTGGAATTTGAGATATATCATCAACGTATCGATACTCAAGAGTGAAAACAAAAACTTCAAAATCACCATTAACATCCCCAAGTGATAGAAATAATAAACCAATCAAATTAGGATGCCTAAATAAATATAGGATCCTATAATAACAAAAGGATCAGACTTTACATCAAATAAGTCAATCCATCTCAAATCAGATACATCTCAAGATAGTGAGTAATAAACAAACACTCACTAAAACAGCAACAAATAAAGAACTCAGAATGCTCACGACAAGCCAATTGTTGTGGACCCCTTCAATTGGATTCACAACTCTCAAAGGAATGCAACAATAATGCCCAAAGAAATCAATCAGCTCCATCGATACGAACTCACTCGTATCGACAAAAATAAGAATCTAATAATCCCCAAATAAGATTTTATATAAGATAAGATGACACCAACTCTATTATGGAACACTACGGAATACAATTTATCTATATTCCTAGACATATTCCATCTTAACCATCCCAAAACTCAAAAAAGTATCAAGGCTCGATTCAAAAGCAAGCTTGAATAAAGAACAATGATTCACCCGTGTTGTACTTCGATGTATCATGATATACATACTGTTCTGTGTTTATTCTACTTTGTTCTGACCTGGCTCTGATACCAAGCTATAACGCCCCACCCCGAGACCCATCTTAGTAAAGAGAATTAACGAGCAATTCCGTCTACTAAAGTGGAGAATAGGGCTGGTTAAGGGCGACCATCTTTAATTTTGTCTTAAACATCTACTGAATACGTCGATAAATGCAATATGATTTCTCTTTTCTATCTCAACTGGATCTACATAACCAGTAAATGCTTAATCTAAAACTATAGGTGGCTTACGGATCTATCAGAACAAAATACAATAATTAAATGAAAAACACATCACAGAACAGTAATCAACATCATATATATATAAGCTGATACATGTTTAGTACAATACAATATGAATACAATAATGTTGGTACTCGACCACACCATATACATCGAATCAGATATAAACATATTAGAGTATGCGAAAGAACAGAAACTACTCAAGAGAAAGAAGAGTTGATATCCAACATCAACTTCAAGCTAAGCCCAATAGATGATACCTGAAACAACTCGGTCCGACCCGAGTGAAAACACACGGGTCAGGCTAGCTAGAACTTATCATTAGTATAGGTGATGATAAGAGATAAGGGGAAAACCATTCGATCGTTACCAATGGAACGATATAAGTCATCAAGTTATCTCTAGAGTGATACATCAATGGTTCGTCATGATTGCATAGAGGAATACAATATGTATATTATATTGACATGGTTCACCTAATTATATATATAACCAAATGAAATGGGTGAGGATATGGACCATAAAGTAAATCTTCATAAGATAATTAAAACTTCAAGAATCCATCATAAATAAAACTCATCTAATAGAAACTTCTTAATCATTATACCTCATCTCATCGGTATAAATATAAATACATCTCAAATCCATCATTAAACTCATTATAAAGGAATCTCCATAATCATTTATGCCTCATCTCATTGGTATAAATATAAATATATCTTAAATCTATTATCAACACTCATCATAAAAGCATTACCATAATTTATATAGAGCCCGGAAAGAATCCAAAACATCATATTCGAAATCACAAATAAAACCATGTATGTCAATAAGCCTTTTTCATACATAAGGCTATGCTAAAGCATCATCATCAAAATAGTGAAATCGAAACAACTAAAACCTCCTGGAAAGCAGCACGTGCATTTACATCTTGACTAGTACTACCATTATTTGGTACAATTCATCGTGATGACTTGGGGTCACATAACATCATAACATCGTGATCATCTTGATTGACTATAGTTGGAAACATCTTGATGACACCCAGTCACAAAAACCCGAGTAATAACATCGTGATGATTGGAGTCAAGTAATAATTTCATGAACATCGTGATGGCTCCAATCGGGTACTCGGTCTGTAGCACTAGTAACATCGTGAATGTAACGACCCCACTTCCTACTCCCAGGAAGTAACATCGTTAATAAGAAAGAAAGAGGTGAGAAAATAGAAAAAGATAGAGAAGAAAGAACAACAACATCAGAATCTCACAGCGGAACGAATAAAATATATTAATTACATAAGTATTTACATAATATATACATCAATCAGAGCTATACAGATAATACATCACATACTAGACAGTTATAAACACCTGTCTAGTTAATACAACTCAATACACAATACATCACAGAGATACCACACAGCGGAACTATATATCTATCTAAAACGCTGAAGCCTCCTGCTCCATTGCTCCTCCAGAATACGTCAAAGCTAAACCTGAATCCCTTGGCTACCCGTAAAAATTTGGGTACCCGAGAGTTTATGAAAAACAAAAATAAACTTCGGGTCAGACATGGGTATGGTATGAGTAACAGGTTAAAGTTGCTTAATTTTGAAAAATCCTTCGAAAACAAAAGGTATCACGTAAGACTTTCCACACATAAACATGGAAAAGTTTTTACCTTACGCTAACCAAAACATTTTATAGGAAATTCTGTGATATTATAATAGGTCTAGGGTTTTCAAGTAAATAGAAAATAGCCGAAATTGTTACATTCATTAAATTCCAGCTACTAGCCACAAAAGTGGGTAATACAATCAAAACCGTTGGCACTTATTGGATTTTGGATTCCATACAATGGCAGGGCTACTGGGGTACCGCCCGTCACAGTACGGGGCCTAGATCACCGTACCGAGGATTACTCCCTTCATCCCCTGCAACACAAGGCCGGAACCATTCCTTACTGAACAGTCCCGAACAAGATACACCCCGCAGTTGGCTGCAGACCAACCGCCCACTAAGCCGAATAAAAAGGGACATCTAGACAGGGGAATATCCTTGTCCTGCTTGGGCATGACCCACCTAACCTTGTTGCACCTCCCCTGTTTTTGCCATTCCCGGTTGATGAGGCTTGAGGTTACGATTACCTTTATAGAACATATCTCTTAGAATGCTCATCGTCCGCCTGACGATGTGTTGAAAGCATTCAATCCATACAAGTTCGTTCCGGGTTCGAACGAAACCGAAGGCATCATCTCGTTACACTCATTTTCGAATCACCCTCAGAGTTAACGACGATAACCCTTGCATTCTGAACCTTCATCTTCACTTCAGATTCACGACCTAACGTTAATTTGGAAACGATGTGGTTTTCGGATGTTCCTAATGCGGAAAACCCGATCCCGGTCTCATCGAAATCCAAAGCGTGTCTTTTAGGGCCAAGTTGTCTATTTAGTCTTAACAGTGAATTCAATATCATCAATATGCAAAGATAGATAATTCACATCTCATAATAGATAATCACATCATCATCATAAACAGATAATTAATATTATCATCCAAACAGATAATTAAACATTTTCATACTTAAAACATACATCCATATCACATAGACATTACCCATCTCATTTCTGAGATCACAATCAAACAATGAAATATCCATATCATCCATAAGCATGATTTATGAATCACAATCTATAATTAATTTAAAATGAATTAAATTAACTACTTCTATCTTTAATTAATTTAAAGTAAATTAAATTAATTACTCATTCCATAAATCCCGCTCTCATAATCAATAATTGATTATAAATCAAATTACTAAATCATTCTCTAATTACAAGAATAATTTAGTCTTTGTTTAATTAAAATGAATTATTATAAATCATTCATAGCAATTTAACATTTAATTACTTTCCTATTAATTATTCCTTAATTAAACAATTCTTAATTACATCATTAAGTATATTAATTAATGATCTTTAATTTATATTCAATTACTTATTTAAATTAATTAAGTGATTAATCTTTACTTAAACGCAATTATTAATCACCCTTTGATTAATAACAAACCAGTAATTAACTATCCTTAATTACTTATTAACAAATTAATCATTCCATGATTAATTATTTCCATAAATAAATCCTTTGATTAACTATAAAAGAAATTACTCGCATTACTTCATTTACAAATCATCTTGAATGAATCTCATCAAGTAATTATCATCCAATTACTATTCTGAGTAATTATGCTCCATTAATTACACTTATATTCACATATATCAAATCATTAAATGATTTCTTAATTTAATCTTATTATCCATTACTTATATATATATTCAAATTAATCATCTTTGCTTTAAATATCTTTTGAAACATCCCAGTAATTTCCTTAATTTATTTACAAAAGTAAATCTTGAATAAATCCATTAATTAATTACATTTATATAGATTTATTACCTTTCTAATTATCTTGTTGATTTATTATTCTCAAATAAATCAATATCATCATTAATTATTAATTAATGATTTCTAATTACATCTTCATTTGTTAATTTATATTAAGAATACACATCTTCAAATCATAAATATTAATCCTCTTGATTAATAACAAACAGTAATTAATCATTCAATATTAATTACTTCTCAATAACACTCTAAATTAATCCCCTGATTAATTTTAAGTAATTATATTTCAATTACTTCCATTAATAACATCACCCAATTAATTACATCCCGAAATTATCCTTCAATTACTTCTCTAAGTAATTCAATTCCAAATTATCAGTTAATTAAACTAAATTAATTAACTCGAATTAATTTACATAATTAATAAGTAATTAATTTCTTAATTACTTTTCAATAAATAATTTCATTTAAACTATTAAATTAATTAATCTAATTAATTTATTACAAAATCAACCATATTAATTAATTATAACATAATCTGGTTAATGAACTTCATTAATAATTATTTAATTATCAACTTATATTAATTATTATTAATTATAAGTTAATTAACCATTTAAAAATCTAATCTATAGTTCTAAATCACATATTAGTTAATTAATACATTAATTAACTTTAATTACTACTTTTACACTATAATTACTAAATTAATTAATATCCATCATTAATAAAGTTTAAAGTATGTTTAAACATTTACTTCAAATTACTTCTTAAACATATTCAAATTTTATCCTTAAACAAGTTTAAAACTAAATTTTCAAAACCCCTTTTTAAATTCATATATTTGATGGCACTTAAAAATATAGTTGAAACAATTTATATTATAAAACTTATTTTAGTTCCAAATCTTGAAGTTCAAATCGAAGTTCTAGTTTAAGTTGTGGATTTTACTTGTCTAAATCCTTTCTTATCAATTTCTATTTATTTTTGAATTTAACTCCTTTTTGAATACACTTAAACATTTAGTACTTTTAAATTATTAAAATAATTTAAATTATAGAACTTTATTATTCCCAACTTTATTTTCAAATCTAACTTAAAATCACCATTTAAACTTGTTTTAAAACTAAGTTTAATCTTTGATCTTAAATTTTAAAACAGAAATTAAAAAAAAACTGTCAAAACCTGTAACAGTTTTGAAACAGAAAAACAACTGCCGAACCCCCTGCGTTGCTTCGAGTTATACGCGAGACCTCCCCGTGAAAAACAACATGCTACTTCGAGTTTATTTCCAGGCACACACGAGAAACAGAAACCGAGAACTAAACCTGGAAAAAACACACGACCTCACCTCCCTCAAACCTGTCAACGGCACGCGCGCGGCGGTCCCACCACCAGAGGTCTCCAAACTCCGGCTACCACTTCGGCCATCACTCCCCTATCTCCCCTCCAGTCCACGTGGCACTCAAACGCCTGTGGTGACCACAGCGACCAAAACTATAGACACAGTAAATTAGGCTTAAAAACTAAAAAAAAACCCCACCGACGCTTCCACCATCATTTGCGCCGCCATCCCCTATTTTTACAAGCTCCACGGCAACCTCCTCTACCCCTTGTCAGAGTCTCGACCCCCCCCATATCCACTTGATCACTCGCGGTGACTCGAAACACTCCAAACACTAAAACACGAACTGCACCTCACCCCTTCCACTAAAAATCCCCATATTCATTTTAAAAATCATGATTCGATTTAACTATTTGTTTTAGGTACCTGAATTGATAAAATAAGATATTCAAATTTTAGATGTTATTGAGATGCTCAGTTCCTTTTTCTGTTTCCAGAGCCATATAATCACTACTTTAGTGTAAATGAAATCTTAAACTAGCATAGAAATGAAACATACTGATTTCCTTTAAATCTTAGAACTAGACAAGGACTTATTTAAAGAGTTTGAATTTTAAAGGAACAAAACTGGAAACAGAGAATATACTAAGTCAAATACCTGCACACAATCACACAATCATACTTTATAATACAATCTTTATCATACTTCAAACATAAGCATTCATCTATATGAACAACAATCTGATACTTTAAATTTATTAAAAGTTGTTGTTACTCACAGGGGAAGTCAATATGCAGTACTTATTTTTGGGATTTGTCAGAGAAAAAGCAAATGTATAGATTCATACTAATATTTTAAACATCCAGATATTAACTTGCAACAGGTTAAATTTAAGAAATTTATAAAGTGTTACTCACCAATCTATGGAAGAACAGAGGCACTTTGCTTTGCTTCAGGCTTGCAATTTTCAGGTTGAACTCTCTTGTTTTCTCTGTATTAATTGATTTTAAGTTGCTGTTTACACTGAAGCTTTGTTTGTTTGAGTTTGCAATGAAGTTTATTTTACTTTTTAATTAGTTCGAATTGAATAAGGTGAGACTGCTTTATGGAAAGAAAAGAAGACAGTGTATATAATTATGTTTCAACAATCTGAAACAAATATGTGCATAAACCTTATATTGTACAGATTTGCACCAGAGAGATATTTTAGGTTAGAGGCTGAAAAGAATACTTAATGTACTAAAAGATTTTGCATTAATTAATTTTTGTTTGTTAGCTTAAGATATTTGATGATGTCTTCCTAAGCAAGCTTCATACACATATACAGTTTGTTTATATTTATTACTGTCATGTGTTTTATCTTACCTAGTTTTTGGCCTACACACATATATATTGCAGTTTTGTTTTGATTTCATTTGGCCTGCACCTATATTTGATTTGCTTGTACTTAGCTATTTATGTGTTATGCATAAATATGTTACTTATCTTATATTTTATTTCCTTTTGAAAACTCAGCCTGCACATATTCAACCAAATTTGTATAATCATATAATGGCCTGCATATTTTATATTTTTATATCTTGCTTTCCAGATAATATTTAAACTGATATGAAGGTAAGTTAATATATACTTACATTTGCAGTTTATAACATCATGATGTTTGTACAACAAAACAGAGATATTTGTTTGTCTTGATGCTTTACATTATATACAGTTGTGTATATTTTTTTAGCCTGCACACATAGAAATTTTTGTTACTATCATTTGCTTTGTTCATACAATTTGGCCTGCATATTTATCTAGATGCTTTAAACATATATATGCAGTTGTATACTTATCTGGCCTGCACACAAAGATATTTTATATCTTTCATTTTGTTGCTGTCTTTGTTATTGTAAATTTGAAAAGTATCTATACTTAGCTTTAATCTATGAGTGTATCCTATATGTTTATTTTTATTGAACTTATACAGTATGTTTTTATGTATATTTTGTTTTATGTCTATGTTTGAAAACTAATTTAACTTTATAGTTATTATGCTATTATGATTTAGCTAATTTATTTTGTAGGCTTATATTTCCATATACATATTTTAATTTTATTTATTTTATAAAAACATATTTATCACTTTGAAATGATAAATAAAATGAATAATCTTTCTATTTTAAACTACATATTTATTAGTGTATATTAATGTATTGTTTTACAAAATTATATTAAAACTCATATATCATTGTAAATTCATATTTTAAATCAAACCATACTAAAAAGAAAAGAAAACAAATCATTTTGTTAATAATTCAAATTTAAACTTAAGTTAAAATAAGTTTTCAAATTATTTATTTATTTAGATTTGAAATGTTTTATATTAAATAAAACACAAATTTCTAATTCACTAAAATATATATTAGTATTTAAACATAATTTATTAGTTAAACTTTAAAACAAATCCCATCTATTTACAATGTATACAAATATATACATATATAAATAGAAAACAAACAATTAATTTTTAACAGATTAAATTTATCCATTAGATATTTATTAAAAGAAAAGTATCAAATTCAGATTTAATTAATAAAAATATATCATATCAATTTAATATTTAATGCAGATTATTAAATTGATATTGCTAGAAAATTCCGGGTCGTCACATTCCTCCCCCCTTAAAAGAATTTCGTCCCCGAAATTTAAAAGCAAAGGTAATTTAATAATATATTTAAGATTTTAATTTAATTTTAAATCATAAGCATATATCAATCACATGCTAACAATCATCACAACCAATCTACTCAATCAACAAAGCTAACTATCCAGACAAAATTCTGGATAGAGCTCCCTAGAGTTTCCCAGTATAATACCGGAATACTCGATCTATAGAATCTAAATAGTCTATACTACTAATCTACAGAACTCCTTCGAATCAGAGAAAATCCATCCAAAATGAAATTTCCGACTCCCAAATCCAAATTCCCTCATCTCTTATCCACCAAATACTTCTGACAGTCCAGAGCTGCCTTCAACCCACTGATCAGCTCCACCTTCGCTGATAACTCCTACAATAATCTGAATCCAAAAACAATCCAGTAGAATAATTTTCTCAAAATCAACCAAAACCAAGAACTCAACCTCTACTATCATCAGTAGAAAACATCTTCTCATTCCCAGAAAAGAAAAACAAATGCACTCCCAACTGCTTCCGCTGCTCAACTCTGATCTAGAGTAGATGCAAAATGCTAATGATGCACATAAGCATAACTGGACAACACATGACAAAAATATGATTCAGCAGATCCAAAATAGAACTCAGAAA
The DNA here is from genome assembly GCA_030765085.1 of Allium cepa. Classification (NCBI taxonomy): domain Eukaryota; kingdom Viridiplantae; phylum Streptophyta; class Magnoliopsida; order Asparagales; family Amaryllidaceae; genus Allium; species Allium cepa. Next base: position 444,367,094 of record CM060943.1, on the reverse strand, counting down.
TTCCTCCGAAACTCGAGTTGCTTTACCAATTCCTTTCTCCAGAAACCATTCGATTACTAAGCTGAACCATCGGTACTACTTCTGAAATCTAGTCGATACCAAACTCAACTCCTCAGATGCTAAGGCAAACCACCGACCTCTACAAAGATATTCAGAAAAATTTCTGCCATCCCAGAGAATACTTAACTATCGCAAGTCACTTTTGCGATCCACTCAGGTTAATATCCAAAGAAAACTGTTCTCTCCTACCAATTTGAACATCTAAAACTTATCTAGCCAATCCATTGAAGAAATGGATTCACAAAACTGGTTCTGGACTTCGATGACCTCCTCGCGAGCCGGCAGAACAATCTGAGCTGCAACTCTGCTACTGATGCCAAAACTCCTTAATCCAAAACTCCTCGAAAAACTCGGGCCTCAAGGCCAAACACAACATTCAGCTGGACTCAACTTCAAAACTAATGCAGACATACTTCCTTATCCAAAAATCTTTGAGAACTTCTTCAGAAACAATCCATCGCTACTGCATTTCAACACACAACTATTACTTCTCGAGTTATCAAGATAATATTCTAGCTTCTACTCAACTCACACAATCCAAATCTACTCATCCACTCTTGTACTACAACAATGGACTCCAAGTCTTAACAGGTTCCTCAAGAGATTTAGGTGAAATCCTTACACCATGAATCTATTCGAGACGGTATTAGGTCTACAGTCTCGCCAAATATACTTCTAACCACAGGTAGTCGTGTTACACACACCACTACTTAATCTATCCTTATACATATGTTGGAAAACCCGAACAAGTAATCCAACAAATAGATAGAAAATAAATATAAATATATATCAAAATTACAAATACGCTCTCTCAGGAAAGAAACCACTTAAGAGCCTAGGTATTCACTCAACCTAGCGCTCTGATACCACTGTAACGACCCCACTTCCTACTCCCAGGAAGTAACATCGTTAATAAGAAAGAAAGAGGTGAGAAAATAGAAAAAGATAGAGAAGAAAGAACAACAACATCAGAATCTCACAGCGGAACGAATAAAATATATTAATTACATAAGTATTTACATAATATGTACATCGATCAGAGCTATACAGATAATACATCACATACTAGACAGTTATAAACACCTGTCTAGTTAATACAACTCAATACACAATACATCACAGAGATACCACACAGCGGAACTATATATATATCTAAAACGCTGAAGCCTCCTGCTCCATTGCTCCTCCAGAATACGTCAAAGCTAAACCTGAATCCCTTGGCTACCCGTAAAAATTTGGGTACCCGAGAGTTTATGAAAAACAAAAATAAACTTCGGGTCAGACATGGGTCTGGTATGAGTAACAGGTTAAAGTTGCTTAATTTTGAAAAATCCTTCGAAAACAAAAGGTATCACGTAAGACTTTCCACACATAAACATGGAAAAGTTTTTACCTTACGCTAACCAAAACATTTTATAGGAAATTCTGTGATATTATAATAGGTCTAGGGTTTTCAAGTAAATAGAAAATAGCCGAAATTGTTACATTCATTAAATTCCAGCTACTAGCCACAACAGTGGGTAATACAATCAAAACCGTTGGCACTTATTGGATTTTGGATTCCATACAATGGCAGGGCTACTGGGGTACCGCCCGTCACAGTACGGGGCCTAGATCACCGTACCGAGGATTACTTCCTTCATCCCCTGCAACACAAGGCCGGAACCATTCCTTACTGAACAGTCCCGAACAAGATACACCCCGCAGTTGGCTGCAGACCAACCGCCCACTAAGCCGAATAAAAAGGGACATCTAGACAGGGGAATATCCTTGTCCTGCTTGGGCATGACCCACCTAACCTTGCTGCACCTCCCCTGTTTTTGCCATTCCCGGTTGATGAGGCTTGAGGTTACGATTACCTTTATAGAACATATCTCTTAGAATGCTCATCGTCCACCTGACGATGTGTTGAAAGCATTTAATCCATACAAGTTCGTTCCGGGTTCGAACGAAACCGAAGGCATCATCTCGTTACACTCATTTTGGAATCACCCTCAGAGTTAACGACGATAACCCTTGCATTCTGAACCTTCATCTTCACTTCAGATTCACGACCTAACGTTAATTTGGAAACGATGTGGTTTTCGGATGTTCCTAATGCGGAAAACCCGATCCCGGTCTCATCGAAATCCAAAGCGTGTCTTTTAGGGCCAAGTTGTCTATTTAGTCTTAACAGTGAATTCAATATCATCAATATGCACAGATAGATAATTCACATCTCATAATAGATAATCACATCATCATCATAAACAGATAATTAATATTATCATCCAAACAGATAATTAAACATTTTCATACTTAAAACATACATCCATATCACATAGACATTACCCATCTCATTTCTGAGATCACAATCAAACAATGAAATATCCATATCATCCATAAGCATGATTTATGAATCACAATCTATAATTAATTTAAAATGAATTAAATTAACTACTTCTATCTTTAATTAATTTAAAGTAAATTAAATTAATTACTCATTCCATAAATCCCGCTCTCATAATCAATAATTGATTATAAATCAAATTACTAAATCATTCTCTAATTACAAGAATAATTTAGTCTTTGTTTAATTAAAATGAATTATTATAAATCATTCATAGCAATTTAACATTTAATTACTTTCCTATTAATTATTCCTTAATTAAACAATTCTTAATTACATCATTAAGTATATTAATTAATGATCTTTAATTTATATTCAATTACTTATTTAAATTAATTAAGTGATTAATCTTTACTTAAACGCAATTATTAATCACCCTTTGATTAATAACAAACCAGTAATTAACTATCCTTAATTACTTATTAACAAATTAATCATTCCATGATTAATTATTTCCATAAATAAATCCTTTGATTAACTATAAAATAAATTACTCGCATTACTTCATTTACAAATCATCTTGAATGAATCTCATCAAGTAATTATCATCCAATTACTATTCTGAGTAATTATGCTCCATTAATTACACTTATATTCACATATATCAAATCATTAAATGATTTCTTAATTTAATCTTATTATCCATTACTTATATATATATTCAAATTAATCATCTTTGCTTTAAATAACTTTTGAAACATCCCAGTAATTTCCTTAATTTATTTACAAAAGTAAATCTTGAATAAATCCATTAATTAATTACATTTATATAGATTTATTACCTTTCTAATTATCTTGTTGATTTATTATTCTCAAATAAATCAATATCATCATTAATTATTAATTAATGATTTCTAATTACATCTTCATTTGTTAATTTATATTAAGAATACACATCTTCAAATCATAAATATTAATCCTCTTGATTAATAACAAACAGTAATTAATCATTCAATATTAATTACTTCTCAATAACACTCTAAATTAATCCCCTGATTAATTTTAAGTAATTATATTTCAATTACTTCCATTAATAACATCACCCAATTAATTACATCCCGAAATTATCCTTCAATTACTTCTCTAAGTAATTCAATTCCAAATTATCAGTTAATTAAACTAAATTAATTAACTCGAATTAATTTACATAATTAATAAGTAATTAATTTCTTAATTACTTTTCAATAAATAATTTCATTTAAACTATTAAATTAATTAATCTAATTAATTTATTACAAAATCAACCATATTAATTAATTATAACATAATCTAGTTAATGAACTTCATTAATAATTATTTAATTATCAACTTATATTAATTATTATTAATTATAAGTTAATTAACCATTTAAAAATCTAATCTATAGTTCTAAATCACATATTAGTTAATTAATACATTAATTAACTTTAATTACTACTTTTACACTATAATTACTAAATTAATTAATATCCATCATTAATAAAGTTTAAAGTATGTTTAAACATTTACTTCAAATTACTTCTTAAACATATTCAAATTTTATCCTTAAACAAGTTTAAAACTAAATTTTCAAAACCCCTTTTTAAATTCATATATTTGATGGCACTTAAAAATATAGTTGAAACAATTTATATTATAAAACTTATTTTAGTTCCAAATCTTGAAGTTCAAATCGAAGTTCTAGTTTAAGTTGTGGATTTTACTTGTCTAAATCCTTTCTTATCAATTTCTATTTATTTTTGAATTTAACTCCTTTTTGAATACACTTAAACATTTAGTACTTTTAAATTATTAAAATAATTTAAATTATAGAACTTTATTATTCCCAACTTTATTTTCAAATCTAACTTAAAATCACCATTTAAACTTGTTTTAAAACTAAGTTTAATCTTTGATCTTAAATTTTAAAACAGAAATTAAAAAAAAACTGTCAAAACCTGTAACAGTTTTGAAACAGAAAAACAACTGCCGAACCCCCTGCGTTGCTTCGAGTTATACGCGAGACCTCCCCGTGAAAAACAACGTGCTACTTCGAGTTTATTTCCAGGCACACACGAGAAACAGAAACCGAGAACTAAACCTGGAAAAAACACACGACCTCACCTCCCTCAAACCTGTCAACGGCACGCGCGCGGCGGTCCCACCACCAGAGGTCTCCAAACTCCGGCTACCACTTCGGCCATCACTCCCCTATCTCCCCTCCAGTCCACGTGGCACTCGAACGCCTGTGGTGACCACAGCGACCAAAACTATAGACACAGTAAATTAGGCTTAAAAACTAAAAAAAACCCCACCGACGCTTCCACCATCATTTGCGCCGCCATCCCCTATTTTTACAAGCTCCACGGCAACCTCCTCTACCCCTTGTCAGAGTCTCGACCCCCCCCCCCCCATATCCACTTGATCACTCGCGGTGACTCGAAACACTCCAAACACTAAAACACGAACTGCACCTCACCCCTTCCACTAAAAATCCCCATATTCATTTTAAAAATCATGATTCGATTTTACTATTTGTTTTAGGTACCTGAATTGATAAAATAAGATATTCAAATTTTAGATGTTATTGAGATGCTCAGTTCCTTTTTCTGTTTCCAGAGCCATATAATCACTACTTTAGTGTAAATGAAATCTTAAACTAGCATAGAAATGAAACATACTGATTTCCTTTAAATCTTAGAACTAGACAAGGACTTATTTAAAGAGTTTGAATTTTAAAGGAACAAAACTGGAAACAGAGAATATACTAAGTCAAATACCTGCACACAATCACACAATCATACTTTATAATACAATCTTTATCATACTTCAAACATAAGCATTCATCTATATGAACAACAATCTGATACTTTAAATTTATTAAAAGTTGTTGTTACTCACAGGGGAAGTCAATATGCAGTACTTATTTTTGGGATTTGTCAGAGAAAAAGCAAATGTATAGATTCATACTAATATTTTAAACATCCAGATATTAACTTGCAACAGGTTAAATTTAAGAAAATTATAAAGTGTTACTCACCAATCTATGGAAGAACAGAGGCACTTTGCTTTGCTTCAGGCTTGCAATTTTCAGGTTGAACTCTCTTGTTTTCTCAGTATTAATTGATTTTAAGTTGCTGTTTACACTGAAGCTTTGTTTGTTTGAGTTTGCAATGAAGTTTATTTTACTTTTTAATTAGTTCAAATTGAATAAGGTGAGACTGCTTTATGGAAAGAAAAGAAGACAGTGTATATAATTATGTTTCAACAATCTGAAACAAATATGTGCATAAACCTTATATTGTACAGATTTGCACCAGAGAGATATTTTAGGTTGGAGGCTGAAAAGAATACTTAATGTACTAAAAGATTTTGCATTAATTAGTTTTTGTTTGTTAGCTTAAGATATTTGATGATGTCTTCCTAAGCAAGCTTCATACACATATACAGTTTGTTTATATTTATTACTGTCATGTGTTTTATCTTACCTAGTTTTTGGCCTACACACATATATATTGCAGTTTTGTTTTGATTTCATTTGGCCTGCACCTATATTTGATTTGCTTGTACTTAGCTATTTATGTGTTATGCATAAATATGTTACTTATCTTATATTTTATTTCCTTTTGAAAACTCAGCCTGCACATATTCAACCAAATTTGTATAATCATATAATGGCCTGCATATTTTATATTTTTATATCTTGCTTTCCAGATAATATTTAAACTGATATGAAGGTAAGTTAATATATACTTACATTTGCAGTTTATAACATCATGATGTTTGTACAACAAAACAGAGATATTTGTTTGTCTTGATGCTTTACATTATATACAGTTGTGTATATTTTTTTAGCCTGCACACATAGAAATTTTTGTTACTATCATTTGCTTTGTTCATACAATTTGGCCTGCATATTTATCTAGATGCTTTAAACATATATATGCAGTTGTATACTTATCCGGCCTGCACACAAAGATATTTTATATCTTTCATTTTGTTGCTGTCTTTGTTATTGTAAATTTGAAAAGTATCTATACTTAGCTTTAATCTATGAGTGTATCCTATATGTTTATTTTTATTGAACTTATACAGTATGTTTTTATGTATATTTTGTTTTATGTCTATGTTTGAAAACTAATTTAACTTTATAGTTATTATGCTATTATGATTTAGCTAATTTATTTTGTAGGCTTATATTTCCATATACATATTTTAATTTTATTTATTTTATAAAAACATATTTATCACTTTGAAATGATAAATAAAATGAATAATCTTTCTATTTTAAACTACATATTTATTAGTGTATATTAATGTATTGTTTTACATATTAAAACTCATATATCATTGTAAATTCATATTTTAAATCAAACCATACTAAAAAGAAAAGAAAACAAATCATTTTGTTAATAATTCAAATTTAAACTTAAGTTAAAATAAGTTTTCAAATTATTTATTTATTTAGCTTTGAAATGTTTTATATTAAATAAAACACAAATTTCTAATTCACTAAAATATATATTGGTATTTAAACATAATTTATTAGTTAAACTTTAAAACAAATCCCATCTATTTACAATGTATACAAATATATACATATATAAATAGAAAACAAACAATTAATTTTTAACAGATTAAATTTATCCATTAGATATTTATTAAAAGAAAAGTATCAAATTCAGATTTAATTAATAAAAATATATCATATCAATTTAATATTTAATGCAGATTATTAAATTGATATTGCTAGAAAATTCTGGGTCGTCACAGTGAATGTGTCTCAACTTCTCGAATAGGAACCCAATAGGCGTCAACGCACGTCCCATACCATACGTTCGTACCTATTGGTTTACTAATCGTTAGTCGATCCACATTAGAAAACCATCATAAAACATCATCAAATAAAAACTGCCTCATCTCATCGGTGAGTGTAAGATACCTAACTCGTCTTATCTCTTACTTGGATGAGTTTTAAGTGGCATCGAGACTTGTCTCATTTCATTGACAAGTAAAAATTCATCATAAATATCGAAATCATCATCAATCCATCATAACAACTTGCCTCATCTCCTAGGCAAGTAAAAGAACACCGTGATGGTTATTTCTAACCATTGTTGCAAATTAAAACTTAACATCAATATTGCCTCATTTCATCGGCCATCACAAAATGCATCTAGATTGGTTCGTCGTCGAATGCGCTCAAAGAGTAATTCTCAAACTAACAATCTTCTCTAAATCAACTCAAAATAACACTTCAAATTGGTTTCGATCGTACAAGTCCGATATTAAGCGATAAAGCAAAAATACATGTCCCATACCACGTATTTTTTTACTAAATCGTTTAATTTACTTCCTCATACATCCGAAAAAGCATCAAAGTAATTAAAATAAACAAAATTAATTATAAAAGATTTTACTTGAGAAAGCACGGTTATAAAACAAATTTTAGAAATTTATCTAAAAGATTGTGAGAGAAAACACATCATTAAAAATGATTTTAATAATTTTTAAAAGCCTTAAAAATAAAGAATAATTGATTAAAAACCTATAAAAATACATAAAAAAATTTATTACTCCAATCATGATGTTAGAAGATTTTTTGGAATTTATTCGGATATTTTTTTTAAAAGCTCAGGAAAACATCAATTTGCAATTTTAATCGGCCTAAACCGATATTCAAATTTAAATCGAATTTAAATTAATTTAAATGCATATCTCATCCTATCTTGATTAGTCCATTGCTAGACAAAGTGATCAAATATTCACATCAAATTTCATATAAAAAAATTGCAAAAGAATGCAAATGAAATCGTCGAAATCTGACAAATATATAAATATTGTGGTTGTCAATGACAGGTCAGAAGTAAAAACGTTAATTTGCAACCATGTAACTTCGAAATTTTACAAAAATCAAAACATGAAACTTGTTGTCTACATCATAAGGTTTCTAGAACATCAAACATTTTGATATTTCGATCAGTAACGAATAAGTTATGAGCGAAATACTACTTAGAAAAATTTATGTGCACTGGCTATCAACACAGGCCAGCGATAAAAAAGTCAGTTATTCTATGTAAACCTCAAAATCATTCAAAACCAAAAATAGAAAAGTTGTGGAATTTTTCATAAGGATTTCAGAACATCTAAAATTTCTAAATTCCGATTTGAAACAAGAAAGTTATGATCAAATTACTAAAAGAAACATCAAACTCAGCCTGAGCTTATGTATTTACAGGACAGAGACAAACAATTGCAATTTTAGCATAGATAACTTCGAAAACAGGCAAAATGAATAAAATGAAAGTTGTAGCTTAGTTTCTAAGCTTTTTGAAATGACCAAGATCATAAAATTCGGTTAAGAAACGCAATAGTTATGGTCAAATTCGTTTCAGCTTCAATGAAAGAGCAAATATTGATTTTGCTCTCGGGTTTGCAGTAGAAAAATTAAATTTTGACATAGCTAACTTCAAAATTACAGAAAACTCAAAACAAGAAAGTTGTAGCACATGAATTATTCTTTCCGGGACATCCAAAATTATCAAAATCGGATCAAAAACGTGAAAGTTATGCCTAAATTTTTTCCAGCTTCAGTAATTCACTGATTATAACATTTTGATCATATAAAAAGCTAGGGTTTGTGAGTTTTACACTCACCTTTCCTTCATGAAGATTGACTTATGATTTAGATGCCAAAGGTTGATGCTTTTAGCCAAAAACAGAGCATCCAAACCAGTAAAACTAAGAACGGGTACATGGAAACAAGGAGAGAAGCAAATCAACAATTATCATTACAAAAATAGATTTTTTGATGAAGAGAAGGGTTTTAGAAATCGATTACCTGAGTTTAGCTCTTGCTTTAACCTTTTAAATCATCAAATTTTCTTTTAATTTTATGGATTTAGCGTAGATTGAAGGAGGAAAGAGGGTTTCAGCCATTAGCATGCTTTTGGAGGATAGAGGAAGAAGTGAGAAAAAGATACGTACAGGTTTTCTTTTTCTCATTTCTTACAGGCCAAGTTGCGATTAGGTTAATGGGTTAAGGTCCAATTTAAAAGAAAATTAGCTTAAGATAATATTCATTCACTTATTTAAACACTTAACCATGTATGTTAACAAATAAAATCACAATAACACAAGTTTTTCTTCTTTTAAAAATTATGAACTTCATACTCTTGATGAATAAAATATTTTACACTAAAAATAAAAGATTATTTCTATATTTAAAACATTCTACTATCATATTTCTCTATTTTAAATAAAATAGCAAATTTACATCTTTAATTTCAAAACTCATTGTAACTAACATTACGAATTACACAAAAATCACATTTTTGTGTAATAAAATTCTATAACTCATTTCAAATATAATTTTATGCTCAAATTAGTTTTTAAACTCAATTCCATCATTTTATTAAAGATATCCCATTTTAAAAATTAATTACTTCTTTTAAAAATTATTAAAAGAAGTAAATAGTAATAATTAACAAAATTATTGCTTTACTCTAAATAAAACACATTTCCTCAATCTTTTAACTCAAACCATCTTAATATAGTTTCCAAAATTCTATTTTCTCATTTTATACTCAAATATATTGTTTATTTCCAATAAACAATTTAAATTCCTCTTTGATTATTAATTTACACTATTAAATTATAACTGCCGTTATAATTTAATATTCTCAGGTAATCGCTAAAACCTGGGTTGTTACAAAAAGCTGCATCTATTAGTACGTCAATACCTCAGAGTTACAACCAATAACATATAAACTGGACAGTGTAACAACCAGTCCCAAAAATGCAAACAATAATATACACAGTGGAATACTCCATACGTTCCTGTCATCCAGCTCGCCTCCTAAGCTCTAGAACGTCCTAACCTAAAAATTTGTAATACTCGGTCTGACCCGAGCATTACAGCAAAGTAACACCCGGGTCAAGCTGGAAACCAGCGTGAGTAAACCCACATAATTAAATACTAGTTTTAAAAAAAGAATTGAAAAACTGGGTAACTCGTGCCTCACTACGAGTTCTTCACTTGTTCCAATCAAATACTTATTTACGACAATATTTAAAACTGCTATTAAGTTTAACTAGCCATGTAACTTACTGTATTCATTCCAGTCCATTCGATTTTTTCATACCAAATTTATAAGGAATTTAGATTACCAATCGAAGTGGTTTCGGGTATTTCTGATGCCTAAACTCGGTCTCTTTGAATTCAATGTCATCTCTAATCCAAGTTGTTAAGTTTTAAACAATACGATTTATATTCAAGATATCATACCACTTAACAATTCTTATCAGATAGATAATCTACATTTTTACAATTCAACTTAAACATATCATAGAACATCACAAATTATCAGACTAGATATTAATCCAATCATTCAATACAATTCAGTTCAATCCAATTTATCTAGAAAGATCAATTTATCACTAATTATAATAAATTAAATTAAATCACAAAATGGATTGAACTAATTTCTTTTAGATCCTGCTACCCTTAATTACTCTCGTTAACAAAATAAAATAAAATTAATTACATAATTAATTACCCTAAATCAATTTAGTTAATTAATCACTTACATTAATTAATCATTCTTTAATTAATCACATTCATATATTAATCAACTAACCCTTTAATTGATTACATTTATTAACCCTTAAATTGATTAAACTAAGTAATTAATCTTTATTACCTTCCATTTAACTACTTACATTAATTAATCACACTATTAATGATTCTTTAATTACGTTAATTAATGAATTATCCCTAAATTAATTTCATTAAACAATACCCTTTAATTACATTAATTAATTACCTTATAATTACTCAAGTAAATTAATTAACCCTTTACTTATTTTAATTAATCACACTAATTAATCGATCACTTGGATTAGTTATACATCAATTAATCAAGACCTTCATTAATTTAAGATGAACCATTATCTTAATTAATTACTAAATTTCACTAAATTATATTTAAATCTCTAGAGATTTATTTTAAACAATTAACCTAATATAATAATTTTTTCTTTTTTTTCAAAACAAAACATTTTAAAACATTTAACTTTATCATTTAAACCTTGAAACCTTTTGTAACGACCCGTACTTTTGGGTCACTAGATTTGAACATTTAATTCATTTTAAATGTCGAATATGGATTTTAATTTTAATTTTGAAATAAAAAGATTTGGTTAAGTTAATAAAATTAGTTAAATTTCAAATACGGTAATTTAATTGAAATTTGAATAATAAATAGCTTAATATTAGAAGTGGAATAGTGAGCGGATATGGGTGTAAATAAATATAAAAATGGTTTCTAAAAATTTACTTAAGTTTATTTTGATTTAAATAGTAATGTTGGACTATTGGATGGAATTAAAAGTCAATAGGTGGAATTTGGAATTTTATATTAATTTAATAATATAATAATGCAAATAATTAGATTTTGATTTAAACTGAATCAGAATGATTTCAAATGTGAATATAAATTTTATACGAGTTATAATAGAGTTAATAAAATTTTAAAAGTGAAATTTTAAGTTATTTCGACGATTTTGAAAATCGCTCGAAATAATCGACGAGTTAAAATAGCTTTCCGGGGCACAGTCTCGGAATTCGACGAAACTAGTTCAATTGGATCCGTAATAGTTAGTTATTATCGGATTTCAATTTTCCTAGCAATCGGAGTAGTCGTTTGACCCTGGCAGCTTAAAACGCATAGAAAATACTGTAATCGATTTAATTTAAAATTGATCGTTCATTTCCGTAACTCGCGTATATGATCGAATTAGCCTCCGAAACACGTTCCATTGTGTTCGAAACATAGGTAAAACCTTAGGATCGCCTGTCGGCATGCGTCGTTTGGAGATCGTTTGAGAAAGTTGCTTTAAAGTGAATTAAATAATTAAATAATCGGTCATACGTATATATATACGCGTTTATACGCCTAACCCTAGCCCTATTTTAGAGCCGCCGTCTTCTTATACTCCAATGGCCGAAAATCATCCACCTTCTCCTTCAATTTGCGATCAATCCATCAAGCAATCGCGAAAACTTCCAACTGGAATGTCGTAGAGGGCGGAGAGAGCTTCAGATCCAATGGTGGATCTTGTTTGTAGTCGTCGTTTAGAGGTGCAATTTTGCACCGTTCGACGCGCGTTCGAGCTCGTCATCATGATGGAGGAGGCGACCGAGCTCGGCGCTGCTTCACCGTGGGTGCTTGTCGACTTGAGCTTCGAAGTGGTGGTGTTGGATCGTCGCGAGTACGCCGTGGCGGTCGCGGTTGTTAACCCTAGATTCGCGTGATGGGTTTCGTTCTTACCTGGAATGCACGTGTACTATAGAAGATGGCTTCGACCTTGATTCTGATCAACGGTCAGATCTAGGGCTTGATTTTAAAATTAAAATTTAAAAGAATTTGTTTTTAAAACTGTAATTGAACTTTAAAAATTCATATCTTGTGCATGCTTGGTCAGATTTTGACGAATATGGTAGCGCCGGAATCGCAGAGACACGTACTACGCAGTGGAGCAGTTCTGGAATCATTCCAAGCAAGTAAATTTTTTTGGTTAAATCGAACGTCGTTCGATTTAATTTAAATTTGAACGCTCGTCGAAAACCCAAGGTGAGTTATCATCACTCACATCTGGATACCAGTATATGTTTGATTAGTTGATTTGCTGAATATGATAATTATTATCAAATTAAATAGATATTTATTGGTTGTGCTAATATCTGCGGATGCAGAGAAACAGGTTGGAGGGATCCAACTGGATCCCTCAAAAATAAAAGTTAATTTATATTCTATGATATATCTTATTTATTATTCTGTGGTAAATTGTTTATATCTTGTTATGCTGTATTTTATTTATATGCTGTGATGAATTAAATTGAAATTTAAATTGTGTTGTGCTGTGATTGGGTGAATACAACCTGAAAACGTTAAATATAAATAGATGAATTGGGTTTAAAGGATATAAAAGAAATTCCTAAGTAAAGAATTTAAAAGGAATTAAATTCAAGAAGATTGGTTGATAATTTGAAATGTTTGGAAATGTTATTTATAAAGGAAATGTGAATTGTTTAAAAGAATAGCGAGATTTATTTCAAAGAATGGGAAGTGTGCTTTCTCTTGGTAAATTTAGAATGATTTAAGAAAAGTTTTCAAATATAAATTTGTAGTTTAAATATGTTATAATATTTTAGAAAGAAATATTATTTAAATTGTTTTTAAGTGAAAGCAAATATTTGATTTAGTAATTATGTTATTTATTATTTTTAACAGGTAAAGTAGTATTAAGTTTTCAAAGAAATTATAATATAATTATTTAATTTAATAGCTTTATTTTAAAAACTAAATTTGACTTCAAGTACTTAGGAAACCCCTATATATTTCCTTAAGTATTATTTTCAATTAAATTATTTCTAGTAGCTTTATTTAAATATTTTAAACGTATATTTGAAATGATTTCCAAGAAATAGCAATGTGCTTTAAAAATAAAAAGAGCTATGTTTAAAGTATGGAAAAGATTTTACGGGATGAATGAAAAATTGAATTGGGTTAAATTATGTTAGGTTGGTAAAATAATTCTATGGAGTCCTATAATGGAAGTGTATTTCCCTGAAAGTCAAGTACGTTTTTTTGAAGTAGATTTTTGAAACGTTAGAATTTGAAGTTGTATTAAAGAATGTTTCAAGAAATTATTTAAGTTGTAAGAATTTAAAAGTAAGCGTTTATCAAATTAGATAAAGGAGTAATTATTTTAATGGTAAGTTGTATTATGTTTTAAAAATAATATTATTAACATTTATACTTTATAAATGGTTCTATTTTAAAGATAATCAATTGAAGTTTTATTTGAAACTTGTATAGAATTTCATAGCTTTATTTCAAGTTTTAATACGACTTAACTTTATTTTAAAGATAATAGTTTATATTTTATTAAGCAGTTTTATTCGAGATATTTTTAAAGGTATATATATATATTAAATTAAGTATGTAAGAAGTTTTAAATATAAGTGTCTAGTGTATTTTCAAGAATAAAGTATTTAAATTATTTTAAACCTTAAATATGGGTACTTGGATGCTTTCAGAGGAAGTAAAGATTTGGGAATCTATTCCATGAGAAGAATTGAGTTTGAAAAGTGTTTCAAAGGGATTTTGAAAATGGAATTATATCTCGCAAAGATATTTTTGAGGGAATAAATAATTGGGCTATTATTTGTTGTGTGATGGATGTTTGTGAATGTTAATTGATAGTTAAATCACCGACTATCAATATTGGACGAATGCGTTGATCGTTTCGGAGAGACCGGGGTCGAGATTTATTTCTCGAAAACCACTTCGATCCGGTTTGTACGTTTCGTGGGAAAAACGTGTTCGGAGTCGAAGATGGAGCAGTGAAGTGCAAGGGCTAGTCGCTACTAATCCTGAGGATATTTCCAAAATGGATGTAGTAGGAGTTGTGCCTTCGGTTCCGTTCGAACCCAGGACAGACTTGTATGGACGAATGCTTTCGGAACATCGTAAGGTGGACGATGGGCATTCTAAGTGAAACGTTCTAAAAGGTAACGCTTAGCCTCAAGCCTCATCAACCGAGAATGACTGAAAATCAGGGGATATGCAGCAAGGCTTGGTGGGCAGCACCCATTTCCGGGTAAGGTCATTCCCGTCTAGATGTCTCTTTTATTTTGGCTTAGTGGTGCGGTTGTTGATCCCAACCGCGGGGTGATCTTACTCGGGACTATCCAGTAAGGGGTAGTCTGGGCCTTGTGTTGCAGGGGATCGGGCGTGGTCCTCGGTACATTGATCTAGACCAGGTACTGTGACAGGTGGTACCCCAGTGCCTAGTCATTAGTTGGAATCCATTCTCCCTACGAGCCATTTATGAGTTTTGTTTGTATTACCCCCTCCGTGGCTAGTAGATGGAATTTAATCATGTAACAATTCGGCTATTTTATAACTATTTGTATATAGACCCTGTTATAATATTAGAGGAATTGTATAAAAAATGTTTTAGCTATCGTAAGGTAAAAACCCGACATGTTTATTTGTGGCATGGTCTTACGAGATTCTTTTGTTTCCAAAAGGATTTTTTGAAACTTTAATAATCAATTTGGGTGCATTATTATCAGCTGGTATTCCAGACTGACTCGAGTGTTATTTCATTATAATGCTCGGGTCAGACCGAGTATTGTATGTTCAGGACAGGATGCTTTGGAGTAGGAGAGGAGCTGGAGTCCGAGATGTATTATCCGTATTTGTATATTTGTCCGCTGCTATGATTGTCTGAATGGTAAATATTGTTTGTATGAGATAGTTTGATGATATGATGTATAAAACAGATATAGTTTCATTTTGTGTAAAGATCTATTATTGACTATTATATTTTATTCCGCTGCGACTGTGAGATTCTGATATTGTTTAGTTCCTTCTTTCTTCTACCTCTTCTTCTTTAAACCTAATGGTTCGTGTTTCTGTTCCACTTGAGTTAATTGGTGTAGAATAGTGTCGAATCAAGGTGTACGGATTTGCGGGCTGTTACACTTGGTATCAAAGCTTAGGTTGGCAACAACCCAGGCTTTGGTGGGGAAATTACTCATTAAACAGAGCCAACAGTGCTCTATAATGAGTTGAGTGTAATAATAGATATGAGAACGTACTTTTAGTGAATATAAAATTGTTTTTATACTGTGTTGACTTATCGGTTGAGTGTTTATGAATTCTGGTCGGTACGGGAAGTACAACCGTATCGATAGGGGTTTCTAAACTCTTAAACAAGATAAACCAACATAGTATTGTTTTTAAAGTGGGTAAATGAAATAACTTTACCCAAAATTATATTTTAATATAAAATAAATAATTTTCTGAAAATATTATATATATTTGATTGTTTGGATGTGGATATCTTAATCAACTAAGAATCTAAAATTTGAAATGGTTATAACCAAATAAAATTATATAAGTATAAAGTATACAAAAGAAGAATAACTAAATTTGAATTAAACCAGAATTTAAATCCTGAGGATTTTGAAAAGGGTTTTAAATGTATTGAAAACAAAAGTTTGGAAATTTAAAATCTTGGGAATGTTTAAAATGTTTTCTAAGGTGTTTAAAGGCAATGATAGGAATATTATTTTGGGAAGTATTTTTGAATGGAAACTGTTTTGAAATGGATTTAGGAGAGTAAGGAAGCACTGAACTCATTTCAGTCGCTGGAAAATAATCGTGATGATGATAGCCACATCGTCAGAATTAATTTTCGAGTTTCTAAAGTGATGGATTGCTACCAAAGTGGGTGGTTATGGAATTTGTTGGACTTGTTTGAGATACAAGTGATTTCAGAAATTTCAGAATGGGAAATTGCTTTGGTAAAAACAGATTGTTTTAGAAATCTGGAAGTTTGATTTGATATACCAGGAGAGTATGAGTTATTTATTATTTCAAAATGGTTTTGAAATAAAACCGGGCAATCGAATTCTGGTAAATTCTATTTAAATGATGTGTAAAGTTAAAATGCATTAACTAATGAACTTATTTGGTGAAGTTGATATTAATAAGAAGGAAATGAAGATTTTAATCCTGAAATTAAAAATTTAACTTGAGTAAACGGAAGTGAATAAAATATATTGAAGTGAATGGAAAATTTGTATTTAACTTGGATAAGTTAAATAAATTGGACTTAGAATTAAATTGATTTGGATAAAATCGAAGTGTAAAATGATTTTGTAATTGTGTAATAAATTGTACTCATAAGCTAGTAAGTGTTATACTTATAATCTGAAATTGTGGATTTAAGGTTGTGCAAAGAATTAAATTGGAAGAAAAAAATTGTATCTTTAAGAGTTCAGTGATACATATATATAGAAAATTTGGAATTGTGATTATAAGATGTAAATGGATTAAAATGAGCAATATAAGCTTTCAAGTGAATAAGTCGGTGAACTAAGAATATAAAAAAATTGGATTGTAAAACCAAGTAAAATGGAATTATAATCACAAATGGGAAATAGTTGAATGGTAAGGTGGATTCAAATCTAATCCTGAATGAAATGTGAATTGAAATAAGGTGAAGAGAATATAAAATATAAAGATGTGAATGAGGTTAAGTTAGTAAATAAATTTTTAACTTGTATATGGAAAATTAAATTGGATTGAATTGGATTTAACTTCGATTAAATGAATTAAGTTGAATTTGGATTGAATTATAATCAAAATTGAGTTGTTTACAAATAATTTTGAATATAATTAAATTCTTATTTAAAATAGTATAAGAAATAGCATGAATTTAAGTTGGCTGGATAAATTTAGTTAAAACTCGAATTTAAATTGGAAAAGAGTTGAGTTGAAGGAAAGTTGAATTTAATTGAAATGATATTGAATAATTAAATCCTCACTCAACTAAATTCAAAGGAATTATTTGAGAATGAATTTAGCGTAGGCTAAATTGAATAAAAAGAAGTTCGAAAATGAATTTAGTGTAAACTAAATTAAATGGAATTTGTATTGGCGTGGATGAAATTTTGGTGGTTTGATAAGAACATTATAAAAAGAAAATAAAAACCCAGTTCTAGTATGGGATTTAGTTTTGGCAATAAAAAATACCGAGAGTGTGAATGAATAATGAAATTATAATATAATAGTGATGGCTTGAATTATAAATAAATTCAAATGAGTGGAATAATTTAAAGTGGTCATATTATCAACAAAATTCAGAATGAATCGAGGAGATGAATTAAAATTTCAAATGGATTGAATAAATAAACAAATTGAATTAAAATTTGTAAATGGATTGGAATTTGATTGAATGAGAATCAGATAAAATAGAAATAAAATTGATTTAAGAAGTAATAAAATATTGTGAAACAAAGAACTTAAGCAAATTGAATAATAATTGTGGTCGAGCTTTATAATGTTGTCTTGAATGAAATTTGTTTAGGTAATAAACAATTAAATGCAAGTGAAAGAATTTTAATAGATTACTGTGATAAAATAAGAATGTATGAGTTGTATATAACCCAGAATTGAAAGATATTAATATAAACCTATATGGATGATGAATTGGAAATGTAAGATTAGAGATTTAATTCAATAATTGTGATGAAGCAAGAATGTTTGGGCTGTAAATAATTCAGAATGGAATAAAATTAATATAAATTTAAACTAGAATTAATTTTAATGGTTATAAGCTTAAGTGAGGATTATTTGCTTGAATAACATTGAAACTTGCATAGATATTAATCGTTCCGTCGTAAACGAAAGTGAGTGAATTAAGAGAAGCAAAAGAAATGGGTTTTTGAATCAATTGAAAATGGATTGAAATTTTATTAAGTGACTTTTCCATATGAATGAAAATGGATCATAAAAGGAATGCAAATGCTTCAAATTGAAAATAAGAATTTGATTATGAGTCAATTTGGAATTGAATTGAAATAGATTGATGTTAGGGAAGCACATGTTACTCATGTTGATGTGAATATGGATTGAGAATAGTAAACTTGAATGTAATTAATTCAAGTGAAATAAAATGAAGTTGGATTTGTCAGGAAATTTAAAATGGTGATTGAAATCTTTGAAGTGCTGATAGAATATGGTTAACATATTAAATTTATGAGGTTTATTGGTTTAAACTATGAATTTGATGGGTTTAGCTAGTTTAATGAAAAGAATGTTGATAAATGCTCATATTGTTGGAAACTGATGTGTTTGTTTAAGTAAGTATAGGTATGGGAGGAAATGGATAGAGTTGGAGTGCATATATGCGATACTATTTAACTGCTTGCTTTAAAAATGCTAATAAAGGTACGCCTACTCAATAAAAATAGGAAATATGAACTGTTTTTGGTTTTTCCGACCGTGTGGGTCGATGTATATATATTTATATCTATTATGATATTGCAAACGCTCCTCCGTACAGGGGAGACTTTGCCAAAAAATTTCGAAAATTTTGGGAGTTAGAAAATTTTTGAAAAATTTGAAATGTTTCATTAACGACAAAGTTGATTTCAAATAACAATTTAAAATAAAAATAATTTTGGGATAGGAATTGAAACTAGTAGTTTCAATTTGAAACTAAAGAATTTAGGCAAAGAAGATTTGAGATTTTCACAAAGTAAGTTTTACTATTAGGTTTGGAACATTCTTCTACCTTAGCAAATTTCGAGGACGAAATTTTTATATGGGGGGAGGACTGTAACGACCCGGAATTTTGGGTCACTAGATTTGAACATTTAATTCATTTTAAATGTCGAATATGGATTTTAATTTGAAATTTGAAATAAAAAGACTTGGTTAAGTTAATAAAATTAGTTAAATTTCAAATATAGTAATTTAATTGAAATTTGAATAATAAATAACTTAATATTAGAATTGGAATAGTGAGTGGATCTGGGTGTAAATAAATATAAAAATGGTTTCTAAAAATTTATTTAGGTTTATTTTGATTTAAATAGTAATGTTGGACTGTTGGATGGAATTAAAAGTCAATAAGTCGAATTTGGAATTTTATATTAATTTAATAATGGAATTTAATAATATAATAATGCAAATAATCAGACTTTGATTTAAACAGAATCAGAATGATTTCTAATGTGAATATAAATTTTATACGAGTTATAATAGAGTTAATAAAATTTTAGAAGTGAAATTTTAAGTGATTTCGACGATTTTGAATATCGCTCGAAATA
This sequence comes from Allium cepa, assembly GCA_030765085.1. Taxonomy (NCBI): domain Eukaryota; kingdom Viridiplantae; phylum Streptophyta; class Magnoliopsida; order Asparagales; family Amaryllidaceae; genus Allium; species Allium cepa. The sequence goes on along the minus strand of CM060943.1, from coordinate 444,346,992 downwards.
ATCGACAAGTTAAAATAGCCTTCCGGGACACAGTCTCGGAATCCGACCAAACCAGTTCCATTGGATCCGCAATAATTAGTTATTATCGGATTTCAAGTTTCGTAGCAATCGGAGTTGTCATTTAACTTGGCAGCTTAAAACGCATAGAAAATACTTTAATCGATTTAATTTAAAATTGATCGTTTATTTCCATAACTCGCGTATATGATCGAATTAGCCTCCGAAACACGTTCCATTATGTTCGGAACATAGGTAAAACCTTAGGAACGCCTGTCGGCACGCGTCATTTGGAGATCGTTTGAGAAAGTTGCTTTAAAGTGAATTAAATAATTAAATAACCGGTCATACGTTTATATATACGCGTTTATACGCCTAACCCTAGCTCTATTTCAGAGCCGCCGTCTTCTTATACTCCAATGGCCGAAAATCATCCACCTTATCCTTCAATTTGCAATCAATCCATCATGCAATCGTGAAAACTTCCAACTGGAATGTCGTAGAGGGCAGAGAGAGCTTCAGATCCAACGGTGGATCTTGTTTGTAGTCGTCGTTTGGAGGTGCAATTTTGCACCGTTCGGCGCGCGTTCGAGCTCGTCATCATGATGGAGGAGGCGATGGAGCTCGGCGCTGCTTCGACCGTGGGTGCGTGTCGACTTGAGATTTGAAGTGGTGGTGTTGGATCGTCGCCGAGTACGCCGTGGTGGTCGCGGTTGTTAACCCTAGATTTGCGTGATGGATTTTGTTCTTACCTGGAACGCGCGCGTGTTGTAGAAGATGGCTTCGGCCTTGATTCTGATCAACGGTCAGATCTAGGGTTTGATTTTAAAATTAAAATCTAAAAGAATTTGTTTTTAAAACTGTAATTGAACTTTAAAAATTCATATCTTATGCATGCTTGGTCAGATTTTGACGAATTTGGTAGCACCGGAATCGCAGAGACGCGTACTACGCAGTGGAGCAGTTCTGGAATCATTCCGAGCAAGTAAAAAGTTTAGGTTAAATCGAACGTCGTTCGATTTAATTTAAATTTGAATGCTCGTCGAAAACCCAGGTGAGTTATCCTCACTCACATCTGGATACCAGTATATGTTTGATTAGTTGATTTGCTGAATATGATAATTATTATCAAATTAAATAGATATTTATTGGTTGTGCTAATATCTGCGGATGCAGAGAAACAGGTTGGAGGGATCCAACTGGATCCCTCAAAAATAAAAGTTAATTTATATTCTATGATATATCTTATTTATTATTCTGTGGTAAATTGTTTATATCTTGTTATGCTATATTTTATTTATATGCTGTGATGAATTAAATTGAAATTTAAATTGTGTTGTGCTGTGATTGGGTGAATACAACCTGAAAACGTTAAATATAAATAGATGAATTGGGTTTAAAGGATATAAAAGAAATTCCTAAGTAAAGAATTTAAAAGGAATTAAATTCAAGAAGATTGGTTGATAATTTGAAATGTTTGGAAATGTTATTTATAAAGGAAATGTGAATTTTTTAAAAGAATAGCGAGATTTATTTCGAAGAATGGGAAGTGTGCTTTCTCCTGGTAAATTTAGAATGATTTAAGAAAAGTTTTCAAATATAAATTTGTAGTTTAAATATGTTATAATATTTTAGAAAGAAATATTATTTAAATTGTTTTTAAGTGAAAGCAAATATTTGATTTAGTAATTATGTTATTTATTATTTTTAACAGGTAAAGTAGTATTAAGTTTTCAAAGAAATTATAATATAATTATTTAATTTAATAGCTTTATTTTAAAAACTAAATTTGACTTCAAGTACTTAGGAAACCCCTATATATTTCCTTAAGTATTATTTTCAATTAAATTATTTCTAGTAGCTTTATTTAAATATTTTAAACGTATATTTGAAATGATTTCCAAGAAATAGCAATGTGCTTTAAAAATAAAAAGAGCTATGTTTAAAGTATGGAAAAGATTTTACGGGATGAATGAAAAATTGAATTGGGTTAAATTATGTTAGGTTGGTAAAATAATTCTATGGAGTCCTATAATGGAAGTGTATTTCCCTGAAAGTCAAGTACGTTTTTTTGAAGTAGATTTTTGAAACGTTAGAATTTGAAGTTGTATTAAAGAATGTTTCAAGAAATTATTTAAGTTGTAAGAATTTAAAAGTAAGCGTTTATCAAATTAGATAAAGGAGTAATTATTTTAATGGTAAGTTGTATTATGTTTTAAAAATAATATTATTAACATTTATACTTTATAAATGGTTCTATTTTAAAGATAATCAATTGAAGTTTTATTTGAAACTTGTATAGAATTTCATAGCTTTATTTCAAGATCCAATACGACTTAACTTTATTTTAAAGATAATAAATTATATTTTATTAAGCAATTTTATTCGAGATATTTTTAAAGGTATATATATATATATATATATATATATATTAAGTATGTAAGAAGTTTTAAATATAAGTGTCTAGTGTATTTTCAAGAATAAAGTATTTAAATTATTTTAAACCTTAAACATGGGTACTTGGATGTTGTCAGAGGAAGTAAAGATTTAGGAATCTATTCCATGAGAAGAATTGAGTTTGAAAAGTGTTTCAAAGGGATTTTGAAAATGGAATTATATCTCGTAAAGATATTTTTGAGGGAATAAATAATTAGGCAATTATTAATTGTGTGATGGATGTTTGTGAATGTTAATTGATAGTTAAATCACCAACTATCAATATTGGATAAATGTGTTGATTATTTCGAAGAGACCGGGATCGAGATTTATTTCTCGAAAACCACTTCGATTCAGTTTGTACGTTTCGTAGGAAAAACGTGTTCGGAGTCGAAGATGGAGCAGTGAAGTGCAAGGGCTAGTTGCTACTAATCCTGAGGAAAAATGGATGTAGTAGGAATAGTGATTTCGGTTCCGTTCGAACCCGGGACGGACTTGTATGGACGAATGCTTTCGGAACATCGTCAGGTGGGCAATGGGCATTCTGAGTGAAACGTTCTAAAAGGTAACGCTTAGTCTCAAGCCTCATCAACCGGGAATGACTGAAAATCAGGGGATATGCAGCAAGGCTTGGTGGGCAGCATCCATTTCCGGGTAAGGTCATTCCTGTCTAGATGTCCCTTTTATTTCGGCTTAGTGGTGCAGTTGCTGATCCCAACCGCAGGGTGATCGTACTCGGGACTATCCAGTAAGGGGTAGTCTGGGTCTTGTGTTACAGGGGATTGGGCGTGGTCCTTGGTACACTGATCTAGACCAAGTACTGTGACAGGTGGTACCCCAGTGCCTAGTCATTAGTTGGAATCCATTCTCCCTACTAGCCTTTTACGAATTTTGTTTGTATTACCCACTTTGTGGCTAGTAGCTAGAATTTAATCATGTAACAATTTCGGCTATTTTATAAGTATTTTTATATAGACCCTATTATAATACCAGAGGATTTCTATAAAAAGTGTTTTAGTTATCGTAAGGTAAAAACCCGACATTTTTATTTATGGCATGGTCTTACGAGATGCTTTTGTTTCCAAAAGGATTTTTTGAAACTTTAATCATCAATTTGGGTGCATTATTATCAGCTGGTTGTGACGACCCGTCTTTCAATATCCAGAGAGACGTATCATCAATAAGAAAAGAAAAGAGATAGAAATAGAAAGATAGAAAGAAAAGAACGACAATCATCAGAATCTCACAGCGGAAACGAACAAAATATTATATTACACATATCCATTACATGGTTTTACATATCAGAGTACACAAAATTATACTACTCCATTACATATGACATTCATAAGAGTTTGCCAAACCATACAACTCAAAACACAACATCAAAAGTCACTACAGCGAATAAAGATAGATAAGTACGCCTGGACTCCAGCTCCAGCTTCCAAAACATTTGCTAATGCCAACCTAATCACTTGGCTACTCATAAAAATTTGAGTACCCAAGAGTTTATGAAAAACAAAATAAACTCCGGATCAGACATGGGTCTGGTATGAGTAAATCAGTTAGCGTTATTTAACTCTAAAAATCATTTTGAAAACAAAAAGGTATCACGTAAGACTTCCCACAAATAAATACGGGCAAGTTTTTACCTTACGCTAACCAAAACATTTGATAGGAAATCCAGTGATATTATAATAGGGTCTAGGGTTTTCAAATAAATAGAAAATAGACAAAATTGTTACATGATTAAATTCTAGCTACTAGCCACAAAAGTGGGTAATACAATCAAAACCGTAGGGTCTCGTAGGGAAAATGGGTTTCCATCAATGGCGGGGCTACTGGGGTACCGCCCGTCATAGTACATGGCCTAGATCACCGTACCGAGGAGCCACCCTAACTACCCTGCAACACAAGGCCGGAACCATCCCTTACTGGACAGCTCCGAACAAGACAACCCCGTAGTTGTGGCCAACAACTGCCCACACTGCCGAAATAATAAGGGACTTCTAGACAGGGGTAAATCTCACTCTCAAGTAGGGGCTACCCACGATGCCTTACTGCACCTCCCCTGTTTTAGCCATTCCCGGTTGATGAGGCTTGAGGCTACGATTAACTTTAGAGAACACATCTCTTAGAATGATCATCATCCACCTGACGATGTTCTGAAAGCATTCAATCCATACAAGTTCGTTCCGGGTTCGAACGAAACCGAAGGCATTATTTCGTTACACTCATTTTAGAATCACCCTCAAAGTTAACGATAATAACCCTTGCACTCTAAAACTCCATCTCGATCCTCACTTGAGATGTCACGACCTAACGTTTAACTTGGATCGATGTGGTTTTTGAAAAATCAAATTTGATTCCCGATCCCGGTCTCATCGAAATCCAAACGCCATCTTTAAAGGCCAATTTGTTTAAATATTTAAACAATTCAATTCAATTTTAAACATTGAATCCACACAGCATTATCCACAGATAATAACAATCATCCAACTCGGATACATACAAATCTCATCACAGAATATCTCAAATATCATTCCACAGATATCAACCACATTCTGATATTCAATTCAAACAATCATCCATAAGAAAGCACTTCTTTAATTCATATAATTAATTTAATTAATATAAATTAAATTAATTACTTAAGAATAAATCACTTAATCTTGCTTAACCAATCATTAATTAATTAATCACAATCATTTAATTAATTAATCACTTCTTAATTATCTTCATTTTTAATTAATTAATCTTTAATTAATTAACAATCCTTTAATTAACCATTAATTAATTACTATAATTATTCATTAATTAAAACTTGATTAAAAATTAATCATTCCTTAATTGGTTGTTAATTAACCCTTAATTTATAATTAATTAACCTTAATTAATTTCTTAATTAATCACAAATTTAAAATTAATTTATCTTAATTACTTAATTAATTATAAATTAATTAACCTTAATTATTTAATTAATTAAATCTTAATCACTAATTAATTAACTATTAATTATAAATTAAGTCATGTTTAATTACTTTATTAATTAACTCTTAATTAATTAATTAATTAATTAATTACTAATCAATTAATCATTAATCACTTAATTAATTAGTTGTTAATCACTTATTAATTAATCTTTAATTAATTAATTATTTAATTAATGATCTATTCATTATTATTTAATTTAATCCTTAAATATCAAATTATTAAACCATAATTAATTAATTAAATCTTAATAAATTAATTAATCTAAAATTATTAATAAATTTTAACCTTAATTAATTTATAAATTTAAGTAAACTTTTAATTCAAAACTTAATTAACTTTCAAAAACCAAACAATTTCATTAATTATTAAAACTATTACATATCTAAAGCATTTTTAATTTGTTAAAAGTTAATTACCTTTTTAAAAGTTAAATTTAAAAAATGTAAAATCATTTAAAACTTCAACTAATAAAATATGAATTACTTTGAATTAAAATATTTAACATTTTATAAAGTAGTTGAAATAATATTTTTTTTAAAGTTTAAACTTAAACAATTTGAAATTTAAACAAGTTAGAAAATTTCAACATCATTTTCCTTCTTGTTTGTCTCGACCAAAACTCAAAACAACACAAAACCCAAACCCCTTTCTTCCATTTCCTTACTCTTCTTAGTTTAGGCTTCAACTAACACAAAACAAATAAAATCTGGGAAGCACACTACCTTCCCCAAACCCTTACACGAGCTACAGCAGTACACTCCCGAGCACACACGCGAGCCACACACCCAAACACTTGAACACTGCTTCAAGCAATAGCCCACACGCACTCGAACCAATCTGCAAAAGACATGGCAACATCACTGTGCACGTGCACAACTCGCTGGCGCCGTCGCCACCATCCACGATGCCTTGTGCAGACCCCACTTCGGCCATTGGTACGACCCGACCTTCAATTTCCAATTACACGAGCTACAGCAAAATCGAGATGGCTCGAACCCAAAAAAAACAGAACTGCTTCACCAGAGAACCCATCAACCCACGACCGCCGACCACCGTTCACTTCCAGATTCCGGCTACAACTCTGCATGACCCTGACGCATCTTTACCCCAAACCATTAGCGACTTGACCCATTCCACGATTCACATTCGCGAATTTCTCGAGTTCGAACATCACAGAGTATAAAACCCTAAAATCCTAAATTCCCAATCCTTTGCTAAATGATAATTACTTCCATTATTTTTCTTGTGTTTATCAACCATTAACACAACTTTGCCCCAAATTTCAAAGTCTAAAATCATCACAGTAACTAGAATTTGCTAAAAATCCCAAATTCGGTCAACACAGAATTTCTAACCCAATTTCAATTTAAAAATCCTGAAATTTGTCTTAAAAATCATGTTATTCGAAGAAGAATTGAGATGTGAATTCGATTCAACAAATTGCAATGCATGATTTATCATGATATTAATTTTTTTACTATATTATCCTAATTCAGGAAAATTTAAACAATTTCTTTTTAAATATCAACTTAATCCTTAATTCATGTTTGAATGGTACTACTGCATTGAAGATACTAACATAACAATGATTTGTTGCATGCAATTTGAAGTTTTTTTTTTAAATTTACTTTGAACTTTGAAGATATAGAGAAGTATCAGTAGCATTTAAACATGCACAGTTAAATAATAACCAGAAACAAAGATTTTAAAAAAAATAGGTACATGCAAACATTATTAGGACAAACATTCACTTGCAACATTCTTACTTAAATTTCTGATTTTTAAAATTTACTCACCTGATTTTTGTTAAGTCAGAGACCAAAATTCTGGAAAAAGAAAGGACTGTAGTTTTTCCTTTTTACTTGAAATTGCTTGATTAATTTATTTCTGCTTGATGATGATGCTTCAATCCGTAAATCAGTCAGTGATAGAAGAACTTGAATTTGCTCTTCAGAAATTTGCTGTGACTGTTTTGCAAATTTCTAAGGTATGCAGATTTCTGGAATTTGAATTGCAGATTAAAGTTTCCTGATTTTTTTTGAAGTGAGTTTTGATTTTTATAAATTTTGGATTGAAGTGAAGATTTTCAGTTTTGATTGTGGAGGTGTGTAATTTTCTTGCTTTAGAAATTTTAAATGAGAAAATTGAAATGAAGCATAAGAAGTGGCTTTTATAAAAAAAAACTTATTTTATAAAAATTTAAAGAAAATAAATTTAAATTATGACACTTGTCACTATTCCTTGTTAATTCTTTAACACATGTTTATTAGTATGATTTTAATGTTAACAAGTGTTATTTTCATGTAAAAAGAATTTTAAAATGTTTTCATTAATTGATTTTCTTAATTTAAATCCATTTTTAATTCATATAAAATCAATTCTTCTTAAAGAAAATAAATATGAATCAAATTTTATACCCTAAATAAAATCATGAAAATACTCTTTTAAACTCAAAGTATAATTTAGAATATAATTAACCTATTTTGAATCTTTTAATTCAACAATTCAAACTCAAATAAATTTTTTAAATTCAATTCAAAAATCAAATTTTATATGAATATAATTTAACACATTCATTACCCTTATGTATATTAATTTTTATTTGAATCAATGTCATTTACAATTCATTTATTGTTATTGTTTAAAATAACAAATTTATCAATTTAATTTAATTTATTACAAAGATTATCATATTTAAATTGGGTTTGAAATTCCGGAATATCACATTCCTTCCCCCTTAAAAGAATTTCGTCCCCGAAATTTAAACAAAAGATAATCCAAAATTTCATTTTATTCAACACTTCAAGCATACATCACATCCATACATAAGAAATCAACAAACAAAATATCCGAACAACGAGACATCTAATACAAACACAACTAGCTATCCGGACACATATCCGGATAAGCCTTCCTAAAGCTATCCAGGGTCTCCCAAGTACAATCTCTGGGATCCTCACTCCACTGGACTTTAACGAGCATCACTATCTTGCTTCTGAGTTGCCTCTCGTCTTGATCAACAATTCGAACAGGATGTCTGACAACTGATAAGTCCGGCTCAACCTCTAAGTCTTCCTACACAGCTGGCTCCACAATAAGAGATGGATCATGCACATATTTGATGAGATACGTGGAAAACATTGTGAATTCCAGCCATCCGGACTGACAATTCAATCCTGTATGCTACGGCACCAATCCTCTCGAGTACTCGGAACGGACCAATGTATCTCGGAGCGAGTTTCCCTGTTTTTCCAAATCTTACTGCTCCTTTAATAGGGGAAACTTTGACAAAGACTAAATCACCAATATCGAATTCCAATTGTCTTCGTCTTTTATCTGCATATTTCTTTTGACGATCCTGAGCAGCTCTCATCCTTTTCTTGATAAGCTCGACTTTAGCAGATGCTTCACAAATCAGATCTGGTCCAAGCACAATACGGTCTTTTGACTCTATCCAATAAGCTGGGGATCTACACGGCCTTCCATACAGTGCTTCATACGGAGCCATCTTAATACTTGCTTGGTAACTGTTATTATAAGAGAACTCCACTAGATGTAGATGGTCCTCCCACGATCCACCAAAATCCAATACACAGGCTCTCTGCATATCTTCTAGAATTCGATTTAGCCTTTCCGTCTTCCCATCTGTCTGGGGATGATATGTTGTATTCAATCTCAAACTTGTTCCCAAAGTTGATTGCAATGCCTCCCAAAATTTGCTGGTGAAGATAGGATCTCGATCACTTACAATACTGACTGGAACACCATGCAACCTCACTATCTCTTTCAAGAAAATTTCTGCCAGTGAAGCTGCAGTACGGGTTACCTTAACAGGTATAAAATGGGCGCTCTTGGTTAGACGATCCACAATCACCCATATTCCTTCATTCCCCTTCTTTGTTCTAGGCAAACCGTCGATGAAGTCCATCGAAATCATCTCCCACTTCCACATCGAGACCTCCAAAGGTTGTAACAAACCGGCTGGCTTCTGCTGATCTCCTTTAACTTGTTGGCAGATTGCATAACTATTAACGAATCTAGCTACATCCTTCTTCATCCCCAGCCACCAGAAAATCCTTCTCATATCCTTATACATCTTTGATATTCCTGGATGGATATTTAATCTGGAGCGATGACTTTCAGATAAGACCTCCTGGTTCAATTCCTTGAAATTTGGAACACAGATACTTCCATTGATCCTCAATGTTCCTCGGCCATCAATCTCAAAACTAGGACACTGACCCTTCTTAACTCTTCCGATGATTCTATTTAATTTACTATCAGATTCCTGCTTGCTCGAAATCCTTTCCAGAAGAGATGGAACCACTTCCAAAAAAGAAAGAACCGCATTTCTGCTAAATGCGTCTACCACAACATTCGCCTTTCCCGGAGTATATAGAATATCCAAATCATACGATGCCAAGAATTCGACCCATCACTGCTGTCTTAGATTAAGATCTTTCTGAAAGAAAAGATATTTCAACGGTTTGTGATCCGTGAATAACTCAAACTTTTCTCCTAAAAGATAGTGCCTCCAGATCTTTAAAGCAAAAAAACAATAGCCAACAGCTCTAGATCGTGCGTAGCGTAGTTCTTCTCATGTGGCTTCAATTGCCGACTCACATACGCAATTACCCTACCATTCTGCATAAGCACAGCTCCCAATCCAACAATACAGGCATCAGTATACACTTCAAACTTGCTCTTCCCATCTGGAATAGCCAATACAGGAGCACTTGTCAATTTTGCCTTCAGATTCTGAAAAGCTTCTTCACATTCTGGTGTCCACTTGAATTTAGCTCCCTTCCTTGTCAGCTTTGTTAGGTGAGAAGAGATCTTAGAATAATCCCTAATAAATTTCCTGTAGTAACCGGCCAATCCCAGAAAACTGCAAACCTCTGTTGGTGTCCTAGGCTGCTTCCACTCCAGAATAGTCTCAACTTTAGCTGGATCTACAGAGATTCCCTCACCAGAAACAATGTGGCCCAAAATTTTTTACTTCAGATTTTCAAAAATGACACTTAGAGAACTTCGCCTTCAAAACGTGCCTTCTCAGAGTTTCCAAAACTATTCTCAAGTGCTGCTTGTGCTCTTCTTCCGACTTAGAATAAACCAAGATATCATCGATGAACACCAAAACAAACTTATTCAAAACGTCTCTAAAGACTCGGTTCATCAGATCTACAAAGTAGGCAGGAGCGTTGGTTAACCCGAAAGGCATACCAACCACTCATAGAAACAATTAGGTCCCCTAAATGCAGTTAAGGGAATACTGTTTTCAGCTACCCTTAACTGATGGAATCCTGATGCTAGATCCAACTGAGAAAAGACTGATGCTCCATGAAGCTGATCGAAGAGATCATCAATACGAGGAAGAGGATACTTATTCCGAATGGTCACTTTGTTCAATTCAAGATAGTCTACACAGAACCTTAGCAACCCATCCGACTTGGTGACAAAAACTACAGCAGAGCCCCAGCAAGAAAAACTCGGTCTAATCAAACCCTTCTCCAACAGATCTTGAGTTTGCTTCACTAGTTCCTCCCTCTCCCTTGGAGCCATCCTCTTAATAGGTTGAATTACGGGTACTGCTCCAGGAACCAAATCTATATGAAACTCTATTTCCCGGTGCGGAGGCAAACACTTAACTTCCTCGAACACGTCAGAGAAATCCCGAACTACTTCAATATCTACAACCTCCTCTTGAGAAGTCTCAACTCCATGTAAAAGACTACTCAAGTGAATTCCAGAGTTATCACACATTACTCTGGCAATCCTACCCAGATCAGTTTCCAATGAAACTGTTCTCTCATCACAATTTAAAACAGCCTTATATTTGTCAAGCCAATCCATTCCCAATATAAGGTCAAAACCTTTAAAATCCAATACATAAGGATCATAGGAAAAACTATGGGATAGATAGGAGATTCTCAAATACTTACAAATCCTATCTAATTTGGTTACCCCTCCTATAGAATTTGATACACAAATGGGATTGTCTACGATACTAGGGGTAAGAAAGAGGTTCGCAACAATTTCCAAAGAAATAAAACTTAAAGAAGCACCAGAATCAAACAAGACTTTAATATATTTTCCATTTAAAAGTAAGGTACCGTCTAAAACTCCTTTGCCCTTAGACGAGTTTGATGGTGCGCCTTCTAAAGCAAATACTTTGTTCTGTTGGACCTTTTGAAGGAGTGGGCAATCTTTAATCATGTGTCCCGGTTGGTGGCAGTTAAAGCAAAGAGACTTCTGAACTAAGGCTGACCCTGGTCCACTATAATGCTGTCGCTGCTGCTGCTGCTACTTTCTTTCTTGAGGACAGTGATTTGCCAAATGTCCCACTTGATTACAATTATAGCATTTTCGGGGTCCATTATTATTTCCGGACTTCTTCTTGTTTTGTTTCTTCCAATTAGGATTGAATTTTCTTTTATGAGGATTGGAAGAATTTCCTCCAGATGCAGCAACTTGCGCTTCAGATCTTTTATTCATCAAGTCTTCATATCTTAGCGCCATGTCAATAAGCTCCGCAAAAGACCCTTTTAGATGTGCAGTCATTCTTTCATGATACTCAGGCCTTAACCCTTAGACAAACATATCGTTCTTCTTAAGAGGGATGTCTATAAGTCCCGGACCATAGCAAGATAACTCGTTGAATTTAGTCTCGTATTCAGCTATAGACATATTTCCTTGTTTCAGATTGAGAAAATCCTGATAAAGCCGAGTTCTCCCTGCAGCAGGCATGAACTTCTCCTCAAACATCTCCTTAAACTCTTCCCAAGACATATCATCTTCCGAGACATTAGCAATCACTGAATTCCACCAGACTGCGGCACCACCTTGTAATTGCCACGCAGCCATTATTCTCTTCTGCTCATCCGATAACCTCATGCTCTTAAAAATCTTCTCACACGAGCGAAGCCATGCTTGTACTTCTATTATAGTTTTCGATCCTTGAAATGGTTTTCCTCCAAGATGAATGAAGTCCTTGCATAATGCAGCAAAACTGACTGGAGACGTAACCGGATTAACAGCCTCATTATCAGTCTGCTCCCTCCTATTACTGGTTGATGTACTTCCAACAAGGTCTTCCCTTTCGGCCTCTTGAACTCATACTGGGTACCTGAACATGTAACCCAACCAATTTTAGATAGGGATATAGTTATATAAGAAAATTACAAATACGCACTCTCAAGATAGATACTACTCCAGAGCCTAGGTGTTTCTCAACCTATGCTTTGATACCAATTGTGACGACCTGTCTTTCAATATCCAAAAAGACGTATCATCAATAAGAAAAGAAAAGAGATAGAAATAGAAAGATAGAAAGAAAAGAAAAACAATCATGAGAATCTCACAGTGGAAACGAACACAATATAATATTACACATATCCATTACATGGTTTTACATATCAGAGTACACAAAATAATACTACTCCATTACATATGACATTCATAAGAGTTTGCCAAACCATACAACTCAAAACACAACATCAAAAGTCACCACAGCGAATAGAGATAGATAAGTACGCCTGGACTCCAGCTCCAGCTTCCAAAACATTTGTTAATCCCAACCTAATCACTTGGCTACTCATAAAAATTTGAGTACCCAAGAGTTTATGAACAACAAAATAAACTCCGGGTTAGATATGGGTCTGGTGTGAGTAAATCAGTTAAAGTTATCTAACTTTAAAAGTCATTTTGAAAACAAAAAGGTATCACGTAAGACTTCCCACAAATAAATATGGATAAGTTTTTACCTTACGCTAACCAAAACATTTGATAGGAAATCCAGTGATATTATAATAGGGTCTAAGGTTTTCAAATAAATAGAAAATAGCCGAAATTGTTACATGATTAAATTCCAGCTACTAGCCACAAAAGTGGGTAAAACAATCAAAACCGTAGGGTCTCGTAGGGAAAATGGGTTTCCATCAATGGCAGGGCTACTAGGGTACCATCCATCACAGTACGGGGCCTAGATCATCGTACCGAGGAGCCACCCTAACTCCCCTACAACACAAGGTCGGAACCATCCCTTACTGGGCAGCTCCGAACAAGACAACCCCACAGTTGTGGCCAACAACTGCCCACACAGCCGAAATAATAAGGGACTTATAGACAGGGATAAATCCCACTCTCAAGTGGGGGCTACCCACGAAGCCTTGCTGCACCTCCCCTGTTTTAGCCATTCCCGGTTGATGAGGCTTGAGGCTACGATTACCTTTAGAGAACACATCTCTTAGAATGCTCATCGTCCACCTGACGATGTTCTGAAAGCATTCAATCCACACAAGTTCGTTCCGGGTTCGAACGAAACCGAAGGCATTATTTTGTTACACTCATTTTGGAATCACCCTCAGAGTTAACGACAATAACCCTTGCACTCTAAAACTCCATCTCGATCCTCACTTGAGATGTCACGACCTAACGTTTAACTTGGATCGATGTGGTTTTCGGAAATCAAATTTGATTCCCGATCCCGGTCTCATCGAAATCCAAACGCCATCTTTAAAGGCCAATTTGTTTAAATATTTAAACAATTCAATTCATTTTTAAACATTGAATCCACACAGCATTATCCACAGATATAACAATCATCCAACTCAGATACATACAAATCTCATCACAGAATGTCTCAACTATCATTCCACAGATATCAACCATATTCTGATATTCAATTCATACAATCATCCATAAGCAAGCACTTCTTTAATTCATATAATTTATTAAATTACTTTATTAATTAACTCTTAATTAATTAATTAATTAATTACTAATCAATTAATCATTAATCACTTAATTAGTTAGTTGTTAATCACTTATTAATTAATCTTTAATTAATTAATTATTTAATTAATGATCTGTTAATTATTATTTAATTTAATCCTTAAATATCAAATTATTAAACCATAATTAATTAATTAAATATTAATAAATTAATTAATCTAAAATTAATAATAAATTTTAACCTTAATTAATTTATAGATTTAAGTAAACTTTGAATTCAAAACTTAATTAACTTTAAAAAACCAAAAAATTTCATTAATTAGTAAAACTATTACATATCTAAAGCATTTTTAATTTGTTAAAAGTTAATTACCTTTTTAAAAGTTAAATTTAAAAGAATGTAAAATCATTTAAAACTTCAACTAATAAAATATGAATTACTTTTAATTAAAATATTTAACATTTTACAAAGTAGTTGAAATAATTTTTTTTAGAGTTTAAACTTAAACAATTTGAAATTTAAACAAGTTAGAAAATTTCAACATCATTTTCCTTCTTGTTTGTTCCGACCAAAACTCAAAACAACACAAAACCCAAACCCCTTTCTTCCATTTCCTTACTCTTCTTAGTTTAGGCTTTAGCTAACACAAAATAAATAAAAACTGGAAAGCACACTACCTTCCCCAAACCCTTACACGAGCTACAGCACTACACTCTCAAGCACACACGCGAGCCACACACCCAAACACTCGAACACTGCTTCAAGAAATAGCCCATACGCACTCGAACCAATCTGCAAAAGACACGGCAACATCATTGTGCACGTGCACAACTCGCCGACGCCGTCGCCACCATCAACGATGCCTTGCGTAGACCCCACTTCGGCCATTGGTACGACCCCGACCTTCAATTTCCAATTACACGAGCTACAGCAAAATCGAGATGGCTCGAACCCAAAAAAACAGTACTGCATCACCAGGGAACCCATCAACCCACGACCACCGACGACCGTTCGCTTCTAGATTTCGGCCATAACTCCGCATGACCCTGACGCATCTTCACCCCAAACCATTCGCGACTCGACCCATTCCACGATTCACATTCGCGAATTTCTCGAGTTCGAACATCACAGATTATAAAACCCTAAAATCCTAAATTCCCAATCCTCTGCTAAATGATAATTACTTCCATTATTTTTCTTGTGTTTATCAACCATTAACACAACTTTGCCCCAAATTTCAAAGTCTAAAATCATCACAGTAACTAGAATTTGCTAAAAAAATCCCAAATTCGGTCAACACAGAATTTCTAACCCAATTTCAATTTAAAAATACTGAAATTTGTCCTAAAAATCATGTTATTCGAAGAAGATTTGAGATGTGAATTCGATTCAACAAATTGCAATGCATGATTTATCATGATATAATTTTTTTTTACTATATTATCCTGATTCAGGAAAATTTAACCAATTTCTTTTTAAATATCAACTTAATCCTTAATTCATGTTTGAATGGTACTACTGCATTGAAGATACTAACATAACAATGATTTGTTGCATGCAATTTGAAGTTTTTGTTTAAAATTTACTCTGAACTTTGAAAATACAGAGAAGTATCAGTAGCATTTAAACATGCACAGTTAAATAATAACCTGAAACAAAGATTTTAAAAAAAATTGGTACATGCAAACATTATTAGGACAAACATTCACATGCAACATTCTTACTTAAATTTCTGATTTTTAAAATTTGCTCACCTAATTTTTGTTAAGTCAGAGACCAAAATTCTGGAAAAAGAAAGGACTGCAGTTTTTCCTTTTTACTTTAAATTGCTTGATTAATTTATTTCTGCTTGATGATGATGCTTCAATCCTTAAATCAGTCAGTGATAGAAGAACTTAAATTTGCTCTTCAGAAATTTGCTGTACATTTACAATTCATTTATTTTTATTGTTTAAAATAACAAATTTATCAATTTAATTTAATTTATTACAAAGATTATCATATTTAAATTGGGTTTGAAATTCTGGAATATCACACTGGTATTCCAGACTGACTCGGGTGTTATTTCATTATAATGCTCGGGTCAGACCGAGTATTATATGTTCAGGGCAGGATGCTTTGGAGCAGGAGAGGAGCTGGAGTCCGAGACGTATTATCTGTATTTGTATATTTATCCGCTGCTATGATTGTATGATTGTCTGACTGGTAAATATTGTTTGTATGAGATACTCTGATTATATGATGTATAAAACATATATAGTTTCATTTTGTGTAAAGGTTTATTATTGACTATTATATTTTATTCCGCTGCGACTGTGAGATTCTGATATTGTTTAGTTCCTTCTTTCTTCTACCTCTTTTTCTTTAACCCTAATGGTTCGTGTTTCTGTTCCACTTGAGTTAATTGATGTAGAATAATGTTGACTCAAGGGGTACGGATTTGCGGGCTGTTACACCTTTTTAATATGCTTATTTGAAACTAGTAATCAGTTTCGTCTTGAACTTGCAGTAACTTTTGCTTTAAAACCCAAGGTTAAAAATTACTCTAAACTTTCCGAGCCTAAACCACCCTTACCCCAGCAACCACCCGATCTTCTTCAAGCAATCACAAATCCCATTAACTTCGAGACAACCCTAAGAAAACTTCGAGCACGTCCTGATCCACATCCTTCTTCCCTAAGCCACAACTACCCAATCACACATATGTGCGTACGTGCACGTGCACAGATGGTCGGAGCATCTCCGACCATCGAAAATCTCTCTATCGAGCCCAGAAATTCACCTTGCCCCTCCCTTTCTTTTCCCCCACTTCCCGTCCACCTCGACGCCTCTATGACGACGAGAACCTCTGGTGAAAAAACCTAGATAAAAACATAGATAAAACCCTAAACGGCCTCGCCGCTCCATCCATGGCACATTATAAAATCATTCACTATTTTTCCGATGATCATCAGCCCCTCAGCTTCCCTTTGCAACAAGCACGACCACCCTCATTAACGTCGATCGTCGGAATTTGGGTGAAACAATGCGTTCTACCCAAAAATTCTCAATATTTATCAATTTAAAAATTTCCAAATTATTATTAAAATTCATCGATTTTGTTGAAATTTTTTATTATACAATCTAAATCTGGAAATTTGATGGTCCGATTTCTGACATTAATTTGTTCTTTACTAAATATTTTGTTTTTGAGATATTTACAAAGTATTTCACTTGAATCAAAATTTTTTAAAAAAAAATGTTACACACATACAAACAAATTGTATTCAGAGATTAAAGACTAAAAATCAATTAAGTGGAAGATTTGAATTTTTAAATCAGGTTTTCAAACCTGTAATGTTTAAACAGAGACATGATAGCCTGTTCCAGACCTAAACACAGATACTAACACACATGCATATACATAAAATCATTTCTTAACATCATGCACAACATGATTCATATCATATTTCAAGGATTCACCACATGCCAATTCAAGCTATTTCAGTTTTTAAGAGTTTTACTCACATGTAGAAGATAACAGACGACAGGCTTTCAATTTGAGCTTGAACCTGTATTTTTATTTGAAACCGACCCTTGATCTGTTGAGTTGGATTTGGAATTTTAGCTTGATGTTGAATTCTTGAAATCTTTGCATTGCTCGGAATTGAACTTTTGAAAACTGATGTTGTTTGTTATTAGTTTCTCCTGAGGTTGTTTTCATTTTATTTTAGTTTTCTTTTTAGTTTTGAATATGAAAGAAGTTTGAGAGGAAGAAGATGTTTGAACTAAAAATGTTATGGCCACATTTCTCTATATTTATTTTTATTTTTTTCAAAATAAATCCTAAAAGAAAATTTTAGTTTGCACTTGTTAACTATGCTTACATTTGTCAATGCATGAAATTATTTTCTTACAATTGTTAATATGCAAGAACGAAATATTTACAAATGTTTAACACTTATATCTCTTATGTATTTGTATTAATTACTCAAGCTTTTATATTAATATGTTATGTTTACATTAATTTTTATATATATACAAATTTCTATGAGATATCTACAAAGAAAGAATATTTTAAACTTTTTATTAAATTCTATTTAAAATTAAGCTACACTTTAAATAAATAAAAATATAAAGATACTATTCATTATTTCAAATATACAAGTAAAGTGCTTTAGATCTTTTATTTAAATCTCATTTTATCTCAAACTATTATACTTTCAAAATTCATGAATATTTATCTTGTATATAGAAAATATACGATTAACTTTTAAATAGCCTTTGAAAGGTATCATATTGAATTTTAAAACAGAATCTCCAAATCATAATGTATACATATACATACATACATATATACATATATATATATTAAAATTTAGAAACATATCTTTTTATTAAATTCAACCCGAAGACTTCTTATTTACAACGTATATATATAGAATACATTTTTATTAGCTTTGAAAGATAAATTTTACAAATTAAAAGATAAATTTTTCCAAATTAAGTATTTATAAAAGAAAATTATTAGACTAATATTGTCAAATTCAACAATTATATCAGGAGATTATCAAATACATATTTATCCAAATATTTATAATTTAGTTTTTATTATAGTTCAAATTCATCTTTATACATATCCAGATATATTCTAATTATCAAGGTTTTATTTGTTCAATCAAATAAAGTCAGTATCCCAAAAGAGAAAAATCAGTTAATTACCAATTAACAGATGTTCAAAAATCCGAGTTATCACATTACTTTTGAAATCATGTCTCGATTAGTTGAACTTTCTTATGTAATTTTTAAATATTGATTACATTGATGATTGAGGATATTGTATTTTATACTTTATTAAATTTTGGCATTGTGATATTTTTTTGATAATTATGCAGACGTTAAAGTTATATTTTTGACTATTTCTTATCGCACATCTTCTTTGAATCTACCATTTGATATTCATATCCAATCGACTCATATTTTTCAGTTTTATGCTTGTGTTGAATAAATTCATAAGCAAAATTAATTACTAAGAGTTTTCTTTTTCGAAATTAATAAAAATAACACATACGATATAACAAATTTCCTAAGCCCCCTAGCATGCCTATAAAATAGTTGCGTCGGTCTTCATCAAGTAACATGCATTCTCATCTAAGAGACCTCATGCAATGCATGGATGTTTCTTTATCTCATTTACAGTGAGTTGGGGATAAGCTATTCTAACTGAACTATTACTTTTGGTCACATCCTTTCTCACCTAAAAGACCACACAATAATACATGGATAGAAGTGACTTGATTCCATAATGAATTAAAATAAGCTATTTAACTACGTAATATCTTATAAGCTATGTTATTTGAATCGCATTACATATAACTACACTTATTTTGTTATCCTCTTTCTAATCATGAGACTTTAATAAATATATTAATTATGATTTATGTTTGACTTTCCTTTAAATATTTAATTATCATATTTTGATCAAGTTTCATTATTCACAATCACTTTCTCATCATGTTAATTTGATATTTATACTTTTGATGAAAGCGAAAGGGCAAGAATGGTTAAGATTTGGTGATGTTGTTTATTCATTGTTAATATTTTAGAAATATATTTTGTTTAGTATTTTATTTTCAAACACATATGCCACATATGTAGATGGAGCATATCAATAAGGAGAGCATGCGATGTATATTGAAACAATTTGTTGTGATTTGGTATTAAGTTATTGAATACACACTCAACACGAATTACACTTGTCAAACCTTAACATGCTATTTGTTATCATCAAAAAGGGTGGATTGTGGAGTATATGTCTTATTTGATGATTAAAAATATTTTTGTTCAAGATTTTTTTAGAGTTTGTTACAAATAAATCACAAGAGCACAATTTATTTGTCATCCATTATCTCTCATATGATTGACTTACTTGTATCACATATCAAACACATTTTCCATGCAATTGTATCACATTTTCAATCAAGTGCATCAAGTACAATTAAACATGGAATTATCTTTTGTTTGTCCAAAATTAGTTTGTGTATGCCATTCATTTTAGAATAATATTGGTACAAATCCAAGAGTTTTGTGTACAAAAAAAATCTTTCAAATCTTACCAAAGAAAGTGCATGGGCTACACTATAACAGCTCATGCTAAAAGATATTTGAATTAAAGTTAAAATATTCAAACAAAGCAAATCGTATCATTTAAGAAATATTACTAAGAACAATCCAAATCAACACAGCATCATACTCGTTGATTTGTCTCAAGCAATTATACACACACGCATACATATAATATATGATTATCATTCTCAAATGGTGTGGGATTTCAAAACTAACGAAAAAGTGAAAAAGGACGTAAAAGAATTTAACCACGGCAACAAAATCTCATCACAACAATAAAATTTCATCATAGCTCGAAATCCCATCAACATACATCAGATAATTTATATCGAAATCAAATACGATATGACCAAAGGGAAAAAATTAAGTTACACTCACTATGGATACTAGCATCATCAATTCTGCTAGGCAAACTCAACGCAACTTCATGTCATAACATTAACCATTACTTATAAAGATTACAACTCACTTTGAACAACATAATCAATAGCAAATCGACAAAATAGATATGTGAATATCAGGATTAACCCAAAAGGCATTGAATAATTTTATAAACACAAACAATTTTCTTCTTCAAATACTCACGTCCTCAATGCTAGTATCATGCAACCAGCTTCATACTCCAACCAATGAACCTAATTTCCAACTCCAACACAACAACATAACGCTCTTCAAGTCTAACAATATCATTGAATTGAGTGCATAAACTCAACAATATCATCTATACAGAGCATCACACTGAGATCAACTTAAGACTCCAGTCGGTAACTCTACAACATCATAAGATCACTGCAGATCAAACAACAACCAAACGTCCAACCCATATCATTTTTCAATTCAAGGGTTTAAACTTTAAACATCACTCCAAATAGTCTAAAACAACATACGGGATATTCATGGTCATCTGCAACCAAGACAACATGATATCATAGCACAAAAGTAATAATACAAGTTTATAATCGAGATTAAATTAGCCAAAATAGAAATAATTATTGTTTTGTGAAACAAATAAATTTATGGAAAATATACTCTACAAAATTTTGTATTGTTAAGTAAAAACCTGAGTAACGTAAATATAATTTTTATATGAACTTTTATAGCAACTTAAATCGAGTAGAAAATAGTTTCATAAAGAAAGGTAAAAAGAAAGAAAAAATATAGGTTTGCAATTTGACTAAGGCCCAGGTCTAACTATTACTTCATGACCCAAGTCTAAACATTTCTTTATCTAGAACTATATTCATTCCTTTCCAAGGCAATGTACGATCAAAGCTTTCCTCTTTCATTTTTGTAACAACCCTGTATTTTGTAATTATTTTATTGTATATTTTAATTATTTTTAATGTAAGATTTTGATTTAAAAACTTATTTTACTTATTTGAAATGATTAAATTTATTATTTAAATATAATCTTGATTTTTATATGAGTTATAATTCCAAACTTGTGTAAGTTGAATATTTGCCTGAAATGCTGATTTTGGTCAAAATAGTCAAACTTTGACTTTTAACTTAAAATTTTAAAAGTTTAAAATTTTAATTTTTTTTCTTTTATTATGAAAGTACATTAAATTCTAAGAACACCACTTTTCGTTTCGTTGAATTTGGATGTAAATTGTGAAAGTTATACCCTTTACAATATTGTGCGTATATAGGGTTATTTAACGATGACTATTTTAAATTGTATAAATTACTTCTTCTTTGTTATATTTTATTTTAATATGTGACAATATGTTATATTATGTATATTTTGACTTTTAAGTATTTTTAAAATGATAATATAATTTTTCTAAAGTTCATTTGAATTTATTTCTAATTTTAAAAGCCTAGTCTACAATTTTAAGCCATTTTCTTAATTTAATTATATATAATTAAAATTTATTTATTTATGTTATGCACTCACTTTTATTTGCTGTGTTTTACTTTATTTTATTCATTTTACATGTATTTAAATTAAAGTAAATTTTTCCAAAGTGTATTGAAGTTATTTCTAATTCTTAAGTCAAGTTTTCACTTTCTGTGCTATTTTTCTTATTTTAATCATATCTAATTAATATTTAATTATTAATATTTTGTTTATCTGTTATATTTTCGAATTCTAACAGAAATTTATAAGTGTTTTCAGTTATTTAAGATGTATATGAATATATATAGGAAGTTTAAAAGGTTTGAAAGCAAAGAAACGTAAAACCGTTTTAACGTTTCTTCTTCCGTTTCTTTTCCAATTAATAGATTTAATTTCCTTTGACCGTCCTTTCTTTTTTGTAGCTGTGCATTTCTTACCTCATTTTCACGTGAAAACATTCCTCTCCACTTTATTTTTCACGGCTAGAAAGGTTTGGTAATGGCTCCTCTTTTCCTCTTCTTTTTGCTCTTCTTTTTCCATTGTTTTCTTATATTTTGCCTTGTTTTCTCATGTGTATTGCTTGGCCTCTCCTCCATAGCCACGGCCACCACCTCCTACACCTCTTCCCTTCCATCATCACCAGCTACCCCTCCGGTATTGACCAAGGCCGAGCCCACCATGGTGCCAAAACTCCAAAAAAATGCAACAATGCTCTTGAACAATGCTAGTTTGACCACCTTTGCCTCATCTCCTTCAACCACCACCTTAACCACCACCATAGCCACCTCCACCACCTCTGACCTGACCTCCACCCTCTGCCACATCACTCAACACCCTCTGGAAATCAGACCATGACCAAGCCATGCCCATCCATTGAAGCTAGCACCACAAAACTTCCACAAAACTCCTTAAAACATTGCCTAGACCACACACATCATCACCTACCCTCCATATCTTGCTTTGGCCACCCCTTAGCCACCACCACCAGCCACTCCACCATCTTTGGCCACCGCTCCAGCTACTGTCCAGACTTGTACAAGCATGGCCAAGCCACCACATGCCCATGGCCGATCCAAGAATGTCACAAAAACTCAACTTATTTAACCTTGACCCTATATATGCTTTATGTTGCACCACTACACCTTCATCTCCACTTGTTGCCTTGCCTATATGATGTTAAACCTGACATATATGATGTCATACCTGAGCTAAAGTATCATCATAGCCAAGCATAAGTGTCCCTTAGGCCAAGCATTGAAGTGGTTGAAGCAAGGTCCAATCTATCTTGTTCATTTTGCTTTGTATTTCAAAATTGTTTCAATGTTATTTTATGTTGAATGTTTATATATTGCCTTGTTTGTTTTGTTTTGGGTTGTTGATACAAAATCATATCTTGGCTATCTTTCAACTCAAATCAAAAGTCATGAAATTGTGCTTGTCGTGCCTTTGGAGTCGTGCTTATATGTTGTTTTGGTCTCTACCTTTGAAAAATGTGAGTCTTTCTCACTCTGACATTTATACTTATGGAAAGTGAATTGATGACAAGTATTTAGTAATAAAAATGTTTATGCAAGTTAATGAGAATCATATGATATGTTATGACATGTTATTACCATGTTAAAACTGTTAATTTTCACCTGACATCTGATATATGACTATATATTACGATATTGACATTGTTTATATTATTTCTGTATATGATCACACTGCAAGTTCCCTGTTAGAATAAAATCATTACGGACTGAAATGATAGGCCTGAATGGTTTTTTTTTATTTTTTATTTTGACTTGGGATTGCGGGTTTGAAATGATAGAACCCGGATTTTTCTTTTTAAACTGCGGATTGAAATGATACATATCCGTATCACTTGACCTAGGTTAGAAAACTATATACAGACCCGTGGTTATTCTATAAAGTGTTTTGAATATTTTTAAGTATTTTTAAAATATAAATTTATGAAATTTGATTCAAATGGATTGTGAAATGTTTTAAATAAATAAATTGTGATTTTTCTACGTGTTAAAAATGTAATTTATGAATGGTTAAAATTTGATTTGTGAAATATGCCCTAAGTTTGGAATGTGGAATTTTGGTTAAAATGATGTTTAAGCTATATAAATAAAATGGACTTAATTGTATTTGGAAATTGGTAATTATGATTTTTGATTTAAATCTTAATTTAGATGATTTATTAAAGTATTATCGAACTTTTCTATGAATTTAAGTGGTTGAATAAATGACTGTTGAAAGGTGAAATTTTAAGATATAACTTGATTGGAAAAGGTGAATTTGGTTTTAATTAAAGGTTTAAGTTAATTAAATAAA
Organism: Allium cepa; assembly: GCA_030765085.1. Lineage (NCBI taxonomy): Eukaryota > Viridiplantae > Streptophyta > Magnoliopsida > Asparagales > Amaryllidaceae > Allium > Allium cepa. The sequence continues at coordinate 444,322,561 of CM060943.1, read as the reverse complement.
AATAGGAAATTTGGTTAAATTTTTGTCAAATGAAAATAAAATATAAGTATTAAGTTTATTTGTCGAAATGTGAAGAATTGGAAACTTTTACACTTGAATTTATTTGGTAAATTGTTGAAATTGGACTTAGTTATATGAAATTTATTGTATAAAAATAATATGTCAAATGATATGTTAATGAACTTTTAAATGTTAAAAATGAATTTTCTAAAATGTTTATTTGTTTTGAATTAATGTTATTTAATTACTGGAAATACAACAAAACCTAGAATTTACTCTTAATGGCATTCAGAAATGCTATGGTTTCTGAATTGAACTAAAACTGTGAAAAATGAGCTATTACAGCAGGTCTGAAATGCTGTAGTTGCTGTAGTTGAACTTATAGGCTAATATTGAACTCAGGTCTCTTATAGCATTCTCTGGAAATGCCATAGTGGTCTGCAATCTTTGCTGAAATCAAATAAAACCTTTGTTTTGAAATCTGAACTACCGCAGCACTTCTGAAATGCTGTCTTTTCTGTTTTGAACTATAATTCAACTAAAAACCGAGTTTAAACAGCAGTTTTAAATGCTGTCTTTGCTGAATCAAAGTGTTTTCAAGTATAACTTGTAATAGCTTTTTCTATATGCTATGAAATGCTGAAATTGTAATAATTATGGTTTTTGACTTAGCAAACGAACTCAGAATGGTTTGGAACTTTGAAAATTGAATACTGGACTTGAACGTATAATAATTACACTTTTAAAATGATTTTAATTGAATTGAATCGTTGAAATATAAATCATTTAAAGAGTGGGTTGAATCGAAATGAATGAATGTTATCTTTGAATTTGAAGGATTTTAAAGATACGATATTTTGATATATTAAATGATTGAAATGTGGTTTCGAAAAGATATGATATTTTGGTATATTAAAATGATTTGAAACGAAGTTTTGAAAGATATGACATTTTGATATTAAAATGTTTTGGTAATAAAAATGGTTAGAAATGACTTGATATTTACTTTGATAAATATTTGAATTGAAAGATATGGTATGATGAAATATTTGAAATGGTTTGGAAATGATTTAATCTTTATTTTTGATAAAGATTTGGGTTGGAATGATATTTTATTTTGAAGTATAAAATATGTTTTAAAGTTATAACTACGAGTTATAATAACGATTGGTTGTTAAAGAGACCGGGATCAGATATTGTCTTATAGCCGGACAATACCGAAAACCACTTTAACAACTGTGTACGCGGTGGAGATTCCAGAATGAAGTAGGATGGTGGTGACGTTCTCGAGGTATATTACGTGGACCCAACTCCCGTGAGTTGGCATATATGACTAAAACAGGAGCTATACCGGGCTACATAAAGGGTCGCACCCTTTCATCGAGCATGCTCCATCGGAAACTATTCTATTACTATTGTGATTCGATTCGGTGGTGCCACTTTGATTCGGGGGTATTGTTCGAGGTGGGCGGAAGTTGCTGGCTTGCCGTCACCACCGGTCCGGGAGTGCAAACGGTGTATCCACCCTGGCATTGCCTCGCGTGCCGTGTGATATCCTTATATCGAGCCCTTTTCGATTTTGGTTTTAAAGATCCGACCGCGTTAAGGTTCACCATCCCCTTAACGCCATTTTCTATATGATTATACTTTACTGATTAGACACTACCGTATATAGCGTATATTACTACATAGTAAACAGTTTAACGGATCCTTAGAGGATGGGCGGTCCCAAGCATCCTTTAAGTTACTGATGCATTTTGTTACTGTTCACTTGAGTTGATTTACAGATTATAAGTATTTATGTCCTGACTCGAGGGTTTTGTGTTTTGCTTTACGCTCGGGTCAGATTGAGTGAGTTAGCATTCCAGATTCACCTTCGGCGTTGGAGCTTTCCTTGAAGATCCAGCCATCTATTTTGTTTCAGTATCCAGTGGTTCAGTGATGTATCTGATTTGTACCTGATGTATCCTGTTACTCTTCTGTTGTATCTTATTTAACTCTGATGTATCTCATATTTATATAATAGCTTCATGAACTACTATCTCTTTTTCTTCCACTGCATTTTTATATACTCTGTGTCTGTGATCTGTGATTTTTATTTACTGTATATTCTGAGATTTGCCAAATTTTTATTTACAACGTGGTATTTTGAGCAATTCAATTCCGGCATGAGTGTCTACCTATACACTTATAATGGATGCGAATGATTGAAAATACCGGGTCGTTACAGTTGGTATCAGAGCTTTGGTAGCTCTAGGCAAAACTCAGCATATGGAGTGAATGTATTTACAGAATCACTTTCATTCGAGTTTGAATCTCTCTCTTTTGACTCGATTCCTTTGAATTTTGGAACATTCCATACGGTTCCAAAATCCATTCGTATCCCTCACTATTCATCTTCTTTTGATTCTGGAGTAACCCATAACTCCGCTTCGAATGATCTTTCTAGTGAGTCGGCGGTCACGCCAATTTCAAATTTAATTGAAAAAGGGGGAAAACTCCTTTACAAATTAGCATCGATTCACCAGAGATTTATATCTACCCTTGGTTTAGATGCTAATATCTTTTGTTATTCCAAACTCTAACTCTCGAGATCGAATGTAGACTTACCCTAGAAAATCCACATTGATCTTATTCTTTAAGTCAAGGTTGACCCGGTTAAGTTTGCCCGTGATTTATTTAGGCTTATCCACCTCCCTATTTTGTTATTTAATCATCTTGTCTTTTGTTTCCAATCTATTCTTCCAAACATTTTGAAGTGTACTTGTATATCTATGTTTTGTTTTAAATATTGTGTTGTTTGAGTTGTTGATGTTGAGTTGGTTTTCTGATCGATACGTCTGATCAGCGCTATCGATAAGATTTCCAAAACACTTTGACAGAACAAACGGACACAATATATTTAAAAAAAAAATTGGTTAATGAAATAAATTTTGATATATAAGCAAATTTATGGAACTTAATGAAATGATTTAAATTGATAATTTGAAATGATAATACTTGATTTATCATTTATTGTTCTACAAATAGATCTATAAATATTTGTTTATAAATTTATTTGGGAATTGAATTGAACTTAAAACAAGAATTTGAGGATTTAAAATTCCGATTATTTCGAACTTTGGTTTAAAGTTTTAAAAGGTTATATTATTTAAAGTATTTTGAATAGAATTTGTTTTCAAAGAATTTTAAAGGTTTAAAATTAGTACTCTTCTCTTTGTCGCTGGAAAATAACTTCGGTGATGATCGCGACATCATCGACGTTCATTTTCGAGTTTCGAAGTTAAGAGACTGTTCTGTAGTCTTGCTATAGCTTTGTTTTGGGAAATTAAATTGATTTGAATTTCTAAAATATGACTTGATTTATAATATATATATATATATATATATATATGATTGAAATTTGATTTGACATATTATATATGTATATATATTATTTCTTATCTCTAAATGGTCTGAAGGAATTGGAAATTTAATTCTTATATTCTATTTTTAAATAATAATTTCAATTATATAAAAAAAAAATTTGATTTAAGCTTGAAGTGATTGAATTGGAAATTTTATTTGTATAATACAATTGCATTCAAATATAACTTACCAAAATTTTAGAAGTTAACAATGTAATTGAATAATATACAATATAAAAAGTTTTTTTTTAATAAAATTTGAGTGGTTATAATAAATGTTATACACTTAAATTTTAATTATAAAATGATTAACAGAGGTAAATATAATAAAGGGAAACTGAATAACTTACAATAAAATGATGTTAAAAGAACTAAGAATAAAAGAAAGCAGTTATAATAAGTGTAAGTATATTGAACATGAGTGATAAATATATTGAGAGGAATAAACTTAATTTTTATTAGGAATAAAGAAGAATAAAATTTATTAAATACATTGTGAGTGTAATAAATGATTATTTTTCTAACCCATGGTTTTAAAAAAAAAAAATTGTTAATTTAAGATGATTGGATAATAAGATAATGAAATTTGAGATAGTTAAGATTTATGTAACTTGTGTAAAAGTTTATTTTCTATTTAAGCTGAAATCTCCATGCTTTCAAATTCATTTCCTTATTTTGTTTTTCAAACTATCTTTTGGTTTTTCTTATCATCCTTATCTTGCTATAGACTGGTATATGCATCTTTCTATGATCTTTCTGTTTAGAAATCTTTCTATAATCTTTGATAATCTGCACCTAGCGAAACTTACCTATAACAACAGTTATCAGGTATAATTTCAATCTCCTTGCCATCTTTTCTTAATCGTATTTTACTCTATCTTTTCTGTGCCCTTCCATACCTCATTCCTTTTCGGGGACGAAAAGTTTTGAGTGGGGGAGAGTGTAACAACCCTGTATTTTGTAATTATTTTATTGTATATTTTAATTATTTTTAATGTAAGATTTTAATTTAAAAACTTATTTTACTTATTTGAAATGATTAAATTTATTATTTAAATATAATCTTGATTTTTATATGAGTTATAATTCCAAACTTGTGTAAGTTGAATATTTGCCTGAAATGCTGATTTTGGTCAAAATAGTCAAACTGTGACTTTTAACTTAAAATTTTAAAAGTTTAAAGTTTTAATTTTTTTTCTTTTATTATGAAAGTACATAAAATTCTAAGAACACCACTTTTCGTTTCGTTGAATTTGGATGTAAATTGTGAAAGTTATACCCTTTACAATATTGTGCGTATATAGGGTTATTTAACAATGACTATTTTAAATTGTATAAATTACTTCTTCTTTGTTATATTTTATTTTAATATGTGATAATATGTTATATTACGTATATTTTGACTTTTAAGTATTTTTAAAATGATAATATAATTTTTCTAAAGTTCATTTGAATTTATTTCTAATTTTAAAAGCCTAGTCTACAATTTTAAGCCATTTTCTTAATTTAATATATATAATTAAAATTTATTTATTTATTTTATGCACTCACTTTATTTGCTGTGTTTTACTTTCTTTTATCCATTTTACATGTATTTAAATTAAAGTAAATTTTTCCAAAGTGTATTGAAGTTATTTCTAATTCTTAAGTCAAGTTTTCACTTTCTGTGCTATTTTTCTTATTTTAATCATATCTAATTAATATTTAATTATTAATATTTTGTTTATCTGTTATATTTTCGAATTCTAACTGAAATTTATAAGTGTTTTAATTTATTTAAGATGTATATGAATATATATATAGGAAGTTTAAAAGGTTTGAAAGCAAAGAAACGTAAAACCGTTTTAACGTTTCTTCTTCCGCTTCTTTTCCAATTAATAGATTTAATTTCCTTTGACCGTCCTTTCTTTTTTGTAGTTGTGCATTTCTTACCTCATTTTCATGTGAAAACATTCCTCTCCACTTCATTTTTCACGGCTAGAAAGATTTGGTAATGGCTCCTCTTTTCCTCTTCTTTTTGCTCTTCTTTTTCCATTGTTTTCTTATATTTTGCCTTGTTTTCTCATGTGTATTGCTTGGCCTCTCCTCCATAGCCATGGCCACCACCTCCTACACCTCTTCCCTTCCATCATCACCAGCTACCCCTCTGGTCTTGACCAAGGCCGAGCCTACCATGGTGCCAAAACTCCAAAAAAATGCAACAATGCCCTTGAACAATGCTAGTTTGACCACCTTTGCCTCATCTCCCTCAACCACCACCTTAACCACCACCATAGCCACCTCCACCACCTCTGACCTGACCTCCACCCTCTGCCACATCAGCCAACACCCTCTGGAAATCAGACCATGACCAAGCCGTGCCCATCCATTGAAGCTAGCACCACAAAACTTCCATAAAACTCCTTAAAACATTGCCTAGACCACACATATCATCACCTACCCTCCATATCTTGCTTTGGCCACCCCTTAGCCACCACCACCAGCCACTCCACCATCTTTGGCCGCCTCTCCAGCTACTGTCCAGACCTGTACAAGCATGGCCAAGCCACCACATGCCCATGGACAATCCAAGAATGTCACAAAAACTCAACTTATTTAACCTTGACCCTATATATGCTTTATGTTGCACCACTACACCTTCATCTCCACTTGTTGCCTTGCCTATATGATGTTAAACCTGACCTATATGATGTCATACCTGAGCCAAAGTATCATCATAGCCAAGCATAAGTGTCCCTTAGGCCAAGCATTGAAGTAGTTGAAGCAATGTCCAATCTATCTTGTTCATTTTGCTTTGTATTTCAAAATTGTTTCAATTTTATTTTATGTTGAATGTTTATATATTGTTTTGTTTGTTTTGTTTTGGGTTGTTGATACAAAATCATACCTTGGCTATCTTTCAACTCAAATCAAAAGTCATGCAATTGTGCTTGTCGTGCCTCTGGAGTCGTGCTTATATGTTGTTTGGGTCTCTAGCTTTGAAAAATGTGACTCTTTCTCACTCTGACATTTATACTTATGGAAAGTGAATTGATGACAAGTATTAGTAATAAAAATGTTTATGCAAGTTAATGAGAATCATATGATATGTTATGCCATGTTATTACCATGTTAAAACTGTTAATTTTCACCTGACATCTGATATATGACTGTATATTACGATATTGACATTGTTTATATTATTTCTGTATATGATCACACTGCAAGTTCTCTGTTAGAATAAAATCATTACGGACTGAAATGATAGGCCTGAATGGTTTTTTTTATTTTTCATTTTGACTTGGAATTGCGGGTTTGAAATGATAGAACCCGGATTTTTCTTTTTAAACTGCGGATTGAAATGATACATATCCGTATCACTTGACCTAGGTTAGAAAACTATATACAGACCCGTGGTTATTCTATAAAGTGTTTTGAATATTTTTAAGTATTTTTAAAATATAAATTTATGAAATTTGATTCAAATGGATTGTGAAATTTTTTAAATAAATAAATTGTGATTTTTCTATGTGTTAAAAATGTAATTTATGAATGGTTAAAATTTGATTTGTGAAATATGCCCCAAGTTTGGAATGTGGAATTTTGGTTAAAATGATGTTTAAGCTATATAAATAAAATGGACTTAATTATTTTTGGAAATTGGTAAATATGATTTTTGATTTAAATCTTAATTTTGATGATTTATTGAAGTTTTATCGAATTTTTCTATGAATTTAAGTGGTTGAATAAATGACTGTTGAAAGGTGAAATTTTAAGATATAACTTGATTGGAAAAGGTGAATTTGGTTTTAATTAAAGGTTTAAGTTAATTAAATAAAAATAGGAAATTTGGTTAAATTTTTGTCAAATGAAAATAAAATATAAGTGTTAAGTTTTTTTGTCGAAATGTGAAGAATTGGAAACTTTTACACTTGAATTTATTTGGTAAATTGTTGAAATTGGACTTAGTTATATGAAATTTATTGTATAAAAATAATATGTCAAATGATATGTTAATGAACATTTAAATGTTAAAAATGAATTTTCTAAAATGTTTATTTTTTTTGAATTAAAGTTATTTAATTACTGGAAATACAACAAAACCTAGAATTTACTCTTAATGGCATTCAGAAATGCTATGGTTTCTGAATTGAACTAAAACTGTGAATAATGAGCTATTACAGCAGGTCTGAAATGATGTAGTTGCTATAGTTGAACTTATAGGCTAATATTGAACTCAGGTCTCTTATAGCATTCTCTGGAAATGCCATAGTGGTCTGCAATCTTTGCTGAAATCAAATAAAACATTTGTTTTGAAATCTGAACTACCGCAGCACTTCTGAAATGCTGTCTTTTCTGTTTTGAACTATAATTCAACTAAAAACTGAGTTTAAACAGCAGTTTTAAATGCTGTCTTTGCTGAATCAAAGTGTTTTCAAGTATAACTTGTAATAGCTTTTTCTATATGCTGTGAAATGCTGAAATTGTAATAATTATGGTTTTTGACTTAGCAAACGAACTAAGAATGGTTTGGAACTTTGAAAATTGAATACTGGACTTGAACGTATAATAATTACACTTTTAAAATGATTTTTTAATTGAATTAAATCGTTGAAATATAAATCATTTAAAGAGTGGGTTGAATCGAAATGAATGAATGTTATCTTTGAATTTAAAGGATTTTAAAGATACGATATTTTGATATATTAAATGATTGAAATGTGGTTTCGAAAAGATATGATATTTTGGTATATTAAAATGATTTGAAACGAAGTTTTGAAAGATATGACATTTTGATATTAAAATGTTTTGGTAATAAAAATGGTTGGAAATGACTTGATATTTACTTTGATAAATATTTGAATTGAAAGATATGGTATGATGATATATTTGAAATGGTTTGGAAATGATTTAATCTTTATTTTTGATAAAGATTTGGGTTGGAATGATATTTTATTTTGAAGTATAAAATATGTTTTAAAGTTATAACTACGGGTTATAATAACGATTGGTTATTAAAGAGACCGGGATCAGATATTGTCTTATAGCCGGACAATACCGAAAACCACTTTAACAACTGTGTACGCGGTGGAGATTCCAGAATGAAGTAGGATGGTGGCGACGTTCTCGAGGTATATTACGTGGACCCAACTCCCGTGAGTTGGCATATATGACTAAAACAGGAGCTATACCGGGCTACACAAAGGGTCGCACCCTTTCATCGAGCATGCTCCATCGGAAACTATTCTATTACTGTTGTGATTCGATTCGGTGGTGCCACTTTGATTCGGGGGTATTGTTCGAGGTGGGCGGAAGCTGCTGACTTGCTGTCACCACCGGTCCGGGAGTGCAAACGGTGTATCCACCCTGGCATTGCCTCGCGTGCCGTGTCATATCCTTATATCGAGCCCACTACGATTTTGGTTTTAAAGATCCGACCGCGTTAAGGTTCACCATCCCCTTAATGCCATTTTCTATATGATTATACTTTACTGATTAGACACTACCGTATATAGCGTATATTACTACATAGTAAATAGTTTAACGGATCCTTAGAGGATGGGCGGTCCCAACCATCCTTTAAGTTACTGATGCATTTTGTTACTGTTCACTTGAGTTGATTTACAGTTTATAAGTATTTATGTCCTGACTCGAGGGTTTTCTGTTTTGCTTTACGCTCGGGTCAGATTGAGTGAGTTAGCATTCCAGATTCACCTTCGGCGTTGGAGCTTTCCTTGAAGATCCAGCCATCTATTTTGTTTCAGTATCCAGTGGTTCAGTGATGTATCTGATTTGTACCTGATGTATCCTGTTACTCTTCTGTTGTATCTTATTTAACTCTGATGTATCTCATATTTATATAATAGCTTCATGAACTACTATCTCTTTTTCTTCCGCTGCATTTTTATATACTCTGTGTCTGTGATCTGTGATTTTTATTTACTGTATATTCTGAGATTTGCCAAATTTTTATTTACAACGCGGTATTTTGAGCAATTCAATTCCGGCATGAGTGTCTACCTATACACTTATAATGGATGCGAATGGTTGAAAATACCGGGTCGTTACAATTTTCATCTTTTCTTGCTTCATGAAATGGCAACCAAACCCTCCTCCATTCTAAAATCAAAATAAAATCAAATAAATATCCAAAAATCATGAAACTTTGTATAGAGCTTCTAAACACCTATATACACCACTACAGGTTGTCAAAGTCTTAATATTTATCAAGTTTGGATGGCTGAAGAATTGTTAGAGTAAGGCTTATTTTTTGATATAAAAATAATGAAGAATAAGCATGTTCAAAGTGTTATTTCGAGTATCAAATAAAAATATTTTGGCTTCAAATTTTTTAGGTGAGTTCCATCGGCTCTTATCTTGTTTTAATATGAATATCATATATATATATATATATATATATATATATATCGTTTCAAATTTTATTGGTGATCATATTTGTGGATGTGCTTGTGTTTTGATAAATTTTTTGATTTTGAACCCTCTTCGCAATAAAATCCATATTTTATTCATATGAAGTTAAAAAATTCCCAATTTTGATATGTTATTCCTAAAATGTTCCAGTACCTCTGTTCAAATTTCAAGATTCTACATTGAGTTTTGGTAGGTTAAATGTAACAACCCGCATATTTTGCGATTGTATATTTAAATGTTGAAATTTAGATATAGCATCGTTAGGCAGATTAAAGTCTGAAATGCTAATTTTTGTAAACAGTCGAATTAGGACTCGAGACCCCTACCATTGAGTTCAAAACGGCATTTGCGACCTTTTTGAGTATAAACATCGATATGTTTGGGGTTGATTAGAATTTTGATATTTGCATTTGGGGATTTGGGTTTCAGCCAACTAACCTAACAAGGAACCCAAATCCTTTACCATATACATCCCACTCCACTCCTCTCCTTTTCGTTCATTTTCATTTTCTTACACTCTCAAGCTAAAAGAAAAATGGGGAAAGAGAAAAGAAATCAAAATTTCTAAGCCCTAATTTACTAGGAAATTCAAATTCAAGTTCTAGAAATCAAAGAGAAGCTTAGGTAAGCATCCTCTTCATCTTCTCCATCTTAATCTCTCTTAAATTTTCAAAAATTCCTAAACCCTAACTTAGGAAATTCAATTCGTTTGATAATAGATTGAAGATTCTTGAAGTCTTGTTGAAGAGGAATCGGTCTTGCTTTGTTTTAGAGCTTCTCATTCGTTGTTTTTGAGTTTAAAGCCGAGTTCTTGAAATCACAACTATGTCTATACCTTCGATAGCTGCTACGTATGAATTCCTAACATCTATTTCATGTCCATTTGCATTTGAATTGAATTGGTTTGGCAAATTATCCAATTTTTGGCATTTTGAAGTCCAAATCTATGAAAATCCTTATATGGATGTTTTGACATGTTGTTTGGAGTGTATTAATGAGCCTATAGGGCTGGGTTGTCGCTTGGCGTAAATCTCTAGCCATCGTCGCTCATTCGATCGCTTCCGATATGATTTGGTCATCAATGACCTAGGTAAAAATCTTCCCCTGAGCTTCAACTTAGACATCTGGTAGAGCATTCAGACGTCTAGGTAGTCGGAATAAAAATTCCAGACTTACAGCTCAGACGACTGAGTTTTTTCCGTAGACGTCTGGGCGATCTGGAATGAAAATTCCACTCTTTCAGCTCAAATGTTTGAGTTAACCACTAAACGTCTGGAGCTATTAAATTCATCCAATTTGCCTATTTTATGTGGTTTCCATTTATACCCATTTTTGGTTGATCCGATTAATTGTTATTACTTTTATCGACTTTGATGACTTCTTTTCTGGATTTTTAGAGTATCCATTTGATGGATTTGATATCGATTTCTATGGTTTTGATTCATGTTTTCCTATGTGAATTTTCGATGATTGGTTGTTTTTAAAATCATTTCTGTGTTTTGTCACTTTAAAATACAAAGTTTTTATACTAGTAGTAAATATTCAAACTCTTTCACAAAAATGATTTCAACGTTATTTTTAATACGAAGCTCGTTTTTAAAACCATTTTCATCTATTAGTATATACAACCTTTACTTCATTCGTTTGAGATATCGAACTCAACGACTTAGCAAAACAAGTGGTATGAAACGTTTGCATTTACTTCGTTGGTTAATTCTTAGACTTGTTCGATTGAAATCTTGTGACAATTTTCGAGTGAAAATCTATAAAAAAAAATTAAATATTTAAGTTAAGCCAGTGGTTATAAGATATGAAGTTAAGCTCATTTATTTATAGCTTAGTGTAATTCATACTTTCCATTGATCTATGATGATCATTTTATGGTTTGAACTAGCGATATGCGATGTCTCTTTGGCCGATGGGGGACTGTAACCCGTTCTGTTGTGCTTTGTCTCATTTTTATAGGTTAGTGACCTATAGATTTTACGGAGTTCAGGTTCATCGGGTGTACCGTTGTACTACGTCGTTGTTCCGACTTATCGGTTCATCGGGCGTACCATTGTACTACGTCGTTTTTTCGAATTATTTGAGTTTCAGGTTCCTCGAGCGTACCGTTGTACTACGTCGTTGCACCGACTCTATGGTAAGCGACTATGGGATAATGTCCCGTTTGTGATACACGTGTTGGTGAGTTTCCATGCTCCCATTTTTGATAGGCCTCCCCCTTTGTAATTTTTGGATTTCTAATTGATGATTTCTTGAATTTGTGTTTCACCAATTTTTGTGATTTATATTGAAAAGCTTTATCAATATTTGAGGTTTGGTGAATCAGCTAAAGAATATGACATTCTTTTTGGTGTTTGAGGAAATTTGATATATTCTATTATTTTCATTGTTATCATGTGTTTCTGCTATATCTCTTATCCTATCTCATTTTATATGATATTTATAGCTAGACTGATCCGTTTATTATTTTCTTCTTAAATAATACTCGGGTCAGACTGAGGTATTTCATGTGCTTCTACTTAACTTCTTATCAGGGTCCGTCATCTGACTTTTGGTTAACTACTTAACTTAGTAGTTTTTGCTTTTATACATTCGAGATAGAGACTCCTTGATGTGTACATATTCTATTGTCTAGCACTTGTACCCATTCTTTTGTGGTCTAGTGGATCTCGTATGACCACTACTTTGATGTACACAATTATGTGTTATACTTATATCAATTCCCGCCTTAGTGATATGAATATCTGTGACTGATTTGTGTTATGATTATTTTATATTCGTTTCTGAAGACCACATAGCCACTGTGTAGTAGCTTTGAGTTTGTATTGGTATGTCAGATTTCCTCTTGAGTGAAATGCACGATATACTATTTGACATATCGGTACACGCACAAAGCGATTACACAGAATGGTCGCTCCTCAATAGCCTTATTCTTCGTACTAACTAACGGCATTACCCAGTAGTGTCCTTGGTTAGTGTGAGTATAGAGGTGGGGCGTCACATAAAATATAGTCATTTTTGCATGGTTTTCTAGAAAATTATGGCGAAAAATGCATGTTGGTTTGAAATTCGCAATAAACTATAGGAAATTGTATAAATTTTGAAATTTGATATCTTATTATCTATACAATTTCTAACAGCTGGTAAAAGTTTCATTTAAAAATATTATGTTTTGATCCCTAAAATAGTGGATTTACAAAAGTTGTGTTGTTGTTGATTTTTTTTTGCAGATGTTCAATGATTAGAATTTGCTTTCAAGATATATATTTTTATTCTTTACCTATGCTCAAGTTCATTTTAGTCTCCAAAATATGATTTTGGTATGAATTCTTGAGTAATGGTGAATATTATGAAACTTTATTTTAGTATATAAACTCACGGCTAGAAATAGCCCAACTCAGGGATTTGTTTTTATTCACAATCCTCGAATCAGGTTGAGGATTATTTGCAGGTTTCAGTTGACATACTTTGAGGTACAGGGTGATGGGTTGACTAAGTTAATGTATTTATGTTTCATGTATTAGAAATTGACATAGTTGTATATTTTAATTAAATGGCTCGAAAATAAATTCCTATATTGTATGAAATATTAAATTGTGTAATATATATCATTTGCTTCCGTTAGAGTCCGATGGGATTTATTTATTTGTGATGTTATTATTTTTGCATTGTTCTATCTTGAAAACACCCACATCGCTTCATTCTCTATGTTACCCGATGGTATTACTCAGTAATACTCTTGGGTAATATGGGTACAGAAGTGGAGGGTTACATTTTTGATATCAGAGTAAGGTTAAGAACAATGTAAAAATTTGAAAGTGCATACTTGGCCTCGGAGAAGGAAGACTTTGGAAAGTTACCCATATTTTAATATGAATTTCATACATGCATTATTTATAGAAATATTTTGAATTTATGAAAAATAAGCAGGATATATATAAGTTGTATGATCATTAAATGAAGTTCTTACTTATTATAGTAAGTATTATGAGTTGGAAATTTGTGAAGTTTTTTAAAATTGGTACTTTATTAGTAATTTGAGAAAATTCAAAAATAAAGCGATTTGACATGACTTTGGAAATATGGTATCAAATGTTTTATGAAAAGTTTTGATAGTGGAAGTAATTTTAAAAGTGATGGAATATTTTTAAAATAAAATGGTGGATGAGTTTTGTATAAAGGAATTTCAAGTGATTTGGAAAGATTTAATGAAATTTTTGAAAAGTTGATTTCAAAGTATCTTAAAATTATGAAATGATGGTGGTAAATTTTAGAAGCGATATAAAATGTGGTCAAAAGAGATTTATAGATTTAATGATTGATTGATAAATACTTTTAGAAATATTTTAAAGTAACATTATTTTAGTATTTTTGAAATACTACGATTTGGATGGAAAAGTGATATGGATGTATAGTATATGCTTTCTTTAGAAAGTATTTTTGTGAAAAGTACCATTTCCCTATTTTTCGAAGAATGGTTTGTGAAAATATGGTTAGAGGATGAAATGTGAAATGAGTGCTATATTCGGAAACTACGATATGATTGTGCTTGCCATTTTCATGATAATTTTTTAAGGTGTTAGAAAGTGAGGTGTGATAACCCAACCATTGTCTAAGCGAGGATGGTAGTTGTGATGACCCGGAATTTTAGGCAATATCAACTTAATAATCCGTATTAATAATTAAATTGATTTGGTAATATTCTTTTATAATTATAATTTAAATTGGAAAATTTATTCTTCTAAAAGCAAATAAATATTTAATTGGAAAATTTTAAAGAAATAAAATGTTTTCTATTTATAATGTATATATATATTTGTATATATTGTATATTGAAATCTTTGGTTTAAATTTAATAAATAAATAAATCTTGTTTTCAAATTATAAAATATATTTGGCAATTTGGAAATTCTGATTGATTTAATATAAAACTTTTCAAAGCTATTTAAATAAATAATTATATTGTTTTAAAATACTTAAGATAAATATTAATTGTTTAAAATATATTTTTAAGCTTAAGTTTGAGTTTAGATAAGATTAATTAAAAGGTTTGTTTTCTTTTAAAATATTGCTTAATAAATATGATATATTAATTCATTTAGTAATAGAAGTAATTTATAATCTCTTTAATAAATTATTTAAAATTGACAAATTTGTTACTTTTAACAATATTAATAATGCATTATTTTTATATATAAATATAAAAAGATTTCAATAAGAAAATTGAATTGTTATTTTCAGATTAAATGTGTTGTTATAAATTGACTTTAATTTGGATTTTAAAATTTAGTTTGAATTTGAATTTAAATTGAAATTCAAAAGATAAATATTTAAGGTATTTTGGGTTTTAAATTATATGCATAAGTTTTTATTTATATATAATTGGTTTTACTTTATTTTATTTAAAGAAATTTATATATATAATTGGTTTTATTTTATTTTCTTTAAATCAAATAAAAAATCTCTTAAATGACAAGTGTTAATACATTAAGTTTGATAATAACATGTGTAGGCTAATTAATAATTATGAATGGCAAATATTGAGAAATTTTACAAGTCTCAATCTTTTAATTTTGATTATTCTTTTATCTTTATCAAATCATTTTAACCTTTATAAAAACATATATCTCATCCCCTACATTTCTTTTATCCTCTTCAAATCAAAAGCTTAAGAAAACTTCACCCTATAAATTTCTCAAAAAAAACCCGATCTGTAACTCAACACTTCCTCAAACCAGAAAAGAAATCAATCCTATAAGCCTGCAAATCATTTTCATTTCCAAATCCTGTGCATTTCCAAAAATCTAAGCCTTAAATTCTTCAAACCTGAGATGAATCAAAGCCCGTGCATTCTTCTTCAACTTGAAATCTATCTGAAGCAAGTTAATCAAGTATTAAACCATCTCTGCAACAAATTTCAACAGCAAGCAACTGTAGTTTTTAAATCAAGCATTCTTCAGCATTCCAATTTCAGTAGCATGCAACTGCAGTTTTTAAATCAAACATTTCCAACAACTCAGAGTTTTAAGGATTCGGAAGTTTTTCAAAATCAAAAGCTATTTCAAAACTTAAAAGTGCTATGTTCATATTTATAACAGGTAAGTAACATTTTTTTAAAAAACTTAAGGAATAAAATATGGTTGCATGATTAATATATGAAATAAGTATGATTGTGTGTCTGTATATTAGTGAATTTCTGAGCATTTTTGGATGTATGATGTATGCATGCTTGTTAATGCCTGTAAATATCTCAGTTTCCAGTTTTCAAGCTAAGTTTTGATTTAAAATCTTTATCTTTTGATCCAGTCACTATTAGGGTTTAAGTTATAAACAAAAATTGTTTGTTTTGTAATAAATTAAAGTTTAAAATTTTAAATTTGCTTTGGAAACCAAAATGGACAGAAAGACTTGAGTTTTGTTTAAATTTCAAACACTCTAATTCACTGATTCAGTCTTCTGACCTGAAACCTTATATAAAAACATGATTTTTAAAATTGAAATCATAATTTTTAGCATTGAATTGTGGGAGCAGTTAGAGTTGTTTAGCTTTTGAATATGAGTTGGTTTCTGGTGATCTAAGTGGTTTGGGGAGTCGCGTTCATCACTGGAGGTGGAGGGGTTAACGGAGTGTTTGATAAAAATGACAGAAGTGATGGCAGATCACTATAGTGGCGGTGGTGAATCGATTTTGTTTGTAACCCTAGATTTTTTGATAGTCGAGAATTTGTTTCCCACAACCCCTCTAGTCGATCGAGTTCCACCAAATTATGGGAATTATTAGTGGGAAGATTGGCGAAGGTGTTTCTAGAAGGTCAGATGTTCTAGTGGTCGGAGGAGCGAGCACGAGGAGATTTCCAGGTTTGGGGTTCTTGTTCCAGTTTGGTGCTATGATGCTCGAATTCGATTTCGAGTGTGAATTGAAGAATTAGGGGTTTGGATGGTTTGAGATTGTGATCGCCGACTAAGGGAGGGTCGCGAAGATGACAAAAGGTGGTCGGAGCCACCGTGCATGTGCACGGTGCATTATGGGTCCTGGTGAAGTTTGATTTGGTCTAATGTTGTACTCGAGTTTTTCTCGAGTAGTTTGCGTGAGTTGCTCGAAGTTCTGAGAGGTTCGGCTCGAAGTTTTTGAATGTGTGGCTCGGGTCACTTGTGTGGTTACAGGTTTTAAAACCTATCAGTGCTTTAATTTTAAAATGAATTTGAAAATTTTAGGCAAGATTTTAAATAAGGTTTTAAACCAAGTTTAAGTATGGGATCAAATTAAGTATTGTATCCTAGTTTGAAATAAATAAATTTTATAAAATTCAATGTTTAAACAAGGTTAAGGTTTAAAGTATATTTTAAAAATGAAATTTATTTTCTAATAAATGTTTAAAACTTTATTCATATAAAATTCTTTTATAAAAAGTTTTCCTTAATATTAGAATGGGAAGTTATATAAATTTGTTGAACTTAAGTTTGCAAGTTAAATAATTTATTTATTTTTAAAGCTTGATTTTTTTGAAATATAATTAATTATTTTCTTTAAACTTTTTCTTATATAAGTTTCTCTTATAACCGATAGATATTCCTTTACCTTTGTAAATTGTTTAAATTTTGATAAGTTAAATCATTTTTAAATCTTAATTAAAAATGGAACCTAAAAGTTGATTAAAGGTGTAAATTGTTTTAAATACACATGTTAATGATAATTGAGTCATTAATAAAGAAAATGATTTATCTTAAAGAAAATTAAGGTTTTATTGATTAATTAAGTTAATAAGGTAATTAAGGAGAAATTAATTAATTAATTTAATTAATTAATGATTTAGAATTAAATAAATAATTGGAAATTAATTAATTGGTTATTAAAAGTTAATTAATTTGTGATTAATGATGGTTAATTTAAGATTAATTACTTAAAGGAAGTAATTAAGAAATTGTTAATAGTTAATAAAGATAATTAACTAGGGATTATTAAATAATTAATTAATGTGATTAATTTTGATAATTAATTGTATTAATTAATTAAATATAATCATTTGTGGAATTATTTGAGTATGATTATTTAATGAAAATAATTAAAGGGATTAATTACTCAATGTAATTAATTAAATTAATGTGATTAATTTAAGTTAATTAATTAGTTTAATTAATTTAAAATAATCACAAGATGATGGGTTAAGTATAATTACTTAGTGTAATTTATTAAGTACAATTACTTAGTGAAGTGATTGATAAGTAATTACTGGATGTAATTAAATTGAAGTGGCAATTATTAATGGAAATAATTTGAGTTTAATTACTTGTATAATTAATGAAAAGATAATTACTTACTGAAAGTAATTAATAACTAATTACTTTGTGTAATTAATTTAAGAATTAATTAATAAAGTATTTGAAGATAATTAAGAGTGTAATTAAGTAAGGGTAATTAATTACTGAATATATTTAATCAAGATGGACTAATGAATAAATATTAATTAAAGATTAATTATTAAATATGATTGATAATTAATTAAAGAAGTAATTAGAGATCATTAATTAATATAATTAATAATGTAATTAAGGGTTGATTAATTAAAGGTAATTAATCAAAAATGTGTGATTATAAATTAATTAATTAAGGAATAATGTAATTAATTATAATTAATTAATTAATGATGTAATTAAGGGATAATAACTGTAACCATTTGAGAATAATTAATTTGTGTAATTAATTAAAAGCTAATTACTTAATGTAATTAGAGAATAATTAATAAAGGGTGATTAATTAAGATGGATAATTAGAGGGTGATTAATTAATTGATTTGTAATTAATTAATTAATGATTAAGCAAGCAAGATTTATGTGATGAAAGTAATTAATTTAATTTATTTTAAGTTAAATAGAGATGAATTAATTAATTTAATTCATTTTAAATTAATAGATGGTGTGATTAATAGATCTTTGCTTATGGATGGTTGGATAATATTGAATTCCCTGAATGGTTTGATATCTCTGATATAGGATATAGGCTTATCTGTGATATAGATGCTTTGATTGAATGGTGATGATATGATGTTTCTACTTGTGAGATTGTGAATTATCTATCTGTGCGAATATAGATAATAGAATTGAATTGTTTTAAGTTTAAAACAACTTGGACTTAAAACACGGCGTTTTGGATTTCGATGAGACCGGGATCGGGTTTCGAGATTTGGATATCCGAAAACCACATCAATCCAAATTAACAATGGGTCGTGAATTAAAGTGAAGATCAAGTCGAAGACTCAAAGTGTAAGAACTATTTGTCGTTAAAACTCTAAGGGTGATTCCAATACAAGTATAATGGAGATAGTGCTTTCAGGGTCGAGATGGAGTTTCAGAGTGCAAGGGTTATTGTCATTAACTCTAAGGGTGATTCCAAAATGAGTGTAACAAGATAATGCCTTCGGTTTCGTTCGAATCCGGAATGAACTTGTATAGTTTGAATGCTTTCAGCACATCGTCGGGTGGACAATGAGCATTTTAAGGTAGATGTGTTCTATAAAGGTAATCGTAGCCTCAAGCCTTATCAACCGAAAATGGCTAAAACATAGGTGGTGCAGCAAGGCTAAGTAGGTAGCACCCAAGTAGGACAAGATCTTCCCCTGTCCAGAAGTCCCTTTTTATTCGGCTGTGTCGGGCAGTTGATTGCAACAACTATCGGGTTGTCTTGTTCGAGACTATCCAGTAAGGGACAGTTCCGGCTTTGTGTTGCAGGAGATTGGGAGTAATCCTCGGTACGGTGATCTAGGCCACTTACTATGACGGGAGGTACCCCTGTAGCCATGCCATTGATGGAAACCCATTCTTCCTACATGCCCTTACTGTTTTGATTGTATACCTATGTATGCTGGAATTTAATAAATGTAATATTTCGGCTATTTTTTATTTACTTGAAAATTCTAGACCCTATTATAATATCACTGGATTTCCTATCAAATGTTTTGGTTAGTGTAAGGTAAAAACTTACCCTTGTTTATGTGTGGGGAGTCTTACGTGATACCTTTTCTTTTCAAAGGTTTTCATAGTTAAGCAACTATAACCCGTTACTCACACCAGACCCATGTCTGACCCAGAGTTTATCTTTTGTTTTCTTAAACTCTTGGGTACTCAAACTTTTACGAGTAGCCAAGAGATTTAGGTTAGTTTTGACGAATTCTGGAGGAGATATAGAGCAGGAGGCTTCAGCATTGTAGACATCTAGGTGGTTCCGCTGTGTTGATCTCTGAGTCGTTTGTTTGAGTTGTATCTTGTGTTGTAATAACTAGACAGGTGTTTATAACTGTCTAGTATATGATGTATAATCTGTGTAACTCTGATAGATGTTGTATACTATGTAATATTTATGTGATTAATATAATTTATTCGTTCTGCTGTTGATATTTTGATGTTGTTTCTTTCTTTCTTCTCTATCTTTCTCTTTTCTATCCCTTTCTCTCTTAATGATGATGCGTCTTTCTGTAGAGAGAAAGGCGGGTCATCTCACAGTTGGTATCAGAGCGCTAGGTTGAGTGAATACCTAGGCTTTGGAGTGATTTCTTTCTTGAGAAAGCGTATTTGCAATTTATATACGTATACATATACATACATACATACATATATATATATATATACCTATTTATTAGGTTACCTGTTCGGGTTTTCCAATATAAGTTCTAGAGGTTGAAAGGGTAGTAGTGTGTGTAACACGACTACCAGTGGAAGGAGTCTGGGTATTGAGGTTGGAAGTGTATCTACCGAGACTGTAGACCTAATACCGTCTCATGTGAGCTTTGCTGTGGTGTCAGGATTTCACCAATCTCTGAAGGAAGTCTTTTTGATTCGGAGGTCATCTTTGGAGTAGAGTTTAGATCTGTCAGTTGAGTAGAAGCGAGTGATGGTATCTTGGCAACTTTGGGAAGAACCAACTGCGTGGTGAGACGCAGTGACTTTGGCTGTTTCCAAAGATGTTTCTTTGGAGCAAGTTTAGGAAATGTGTCTGCATCAGTGATGAGGCTAGGTTTAGCAATGTGCTTGTGTTTGGCTTTGCGGCCCGAGCTTCCCGAGGAGCTTACGGATTAGGAAATCTTTGGCATCAGTGGTAGCATTGTAGCTCAGAGTGTTCTGTGTGCCATCAAGAAGGTCATCTGCATTAGCTATTTTCTAGAGGTGAAATTCTGAAGCAGCCGAGTGAATGCATTTCTTCGATGGATTGATTCGTCAAGAATAAGCTGTTCTGATTGGTATAGAGGGAACAATTTCTTTGGATATTAGTCTAGGTTGATCGTAAAAGTAACTTGCGACAGTTGAGGGTTCTCTTGGTTTGTCAGGGATTTTTTTTCTCGATGTCTTCGTAGAGGTGAGAGGTCTGCATAGCGTCTAGAGATTAAGTTTTCGTATCAACTAGGATTCCAGGAGTGATACCAGTGGTTCAGCTTAGTTGAAGGATGGATCCTAGAAAGAGGGTTTGGTGTAGCAGCTCAGGTTTTGGTGGAACTTCTGAGTTTTCATTTTATGGATTTGATGAACCGTGTCTTCCGAGATGTGCCGGTCAAGTTTGTGCTTCTGTTCATCATTAGCATTCTCATTTTTTTCAGATCAGAGTTATGCAGTGGAAGCGAAGTAGCAGCTGTTCTAGAGTGGAAGTTTTCAAGATCCGAGGCAAGTTTGGCGAGTGCTCCTGTTTTGTCATTTTCGGATAGGAGAAGTTGTTTTCTACTGATGATTGTAGAGTTGGCATTCTTGATTTTGGATTAATCTTGAGAGGATCATTCTGTTTGGTTGCTTTGGTCCAGTCTGTTTCAAGAGGCATCAGTGAAGGTGGAGCTGATCAGGAAGGATGAAGGCAGCCCAGGATTGTTAAAAGAGTTTTGTGGATTAAAGACGGAGGAATTTAGATTTCGAAGTCGGAGATTTGATGTTGGATAAGTTTTCTCCGATTAAAGGAGCTATAAGTTTTGGTTAGTTTGGGAGGCCAGCTCCGAGGTATTTTAGATCTTTCTGTGATCTTGTGAGGATTAGTGCTTTGGTCATCGGGTTGAATTGCCAGTTTGGAAGACTGGAATTCAATGAGTTTTACATACATCTAAGGGAATACGTGCCTGATCTATCACTGATTTTAGAACCAGCAGTTCATGAGGATTTGGCAGTTGAGCAGGACTTGACTATGGTCTGATATCCTGTTCAGTTTTGTAGATCTAGATGGGTAGGAGCACTGTAGCTTAGTAGTGTAGATTGTTTGGATTCAGTAGAGCGAGTATCCCAGTATTTATACCTGGGAAACTCTAGATAACGTTAGGAGGTCTATCCTGATTAGTGACAGAATAGTTAGATTTGTTTGATTGAGTGAATCGGTTGCTATGGTTATTAGCATATGATTGATAGTATGTGTTTGTGGTTTAAATTAAAATCTTCGATGGGTTATTAAATTATCTTTGCTTTTAAATTTTGGGGAAGAAATTCTTTTAAGGAGGGAGCAATGTGATGACCCGGAATTTTGGGCAATATCAATTTAATAATATGTATTAATAATTAAATTGATTTGATAATATTATTTTTTAATTATAATTTAAATTGGCAAATTTGTTCTTCTAAAAGCAAATAAATATTTAATTAGAAAATTTTAAAGATAATTAAATGTTTTCTATTTATAATGTATATATATTTGTATATATTGTAAATAGAAATCTTTGGTTTGAATTTAATAAATAAATAAATCTTGTTTTCAAATTCTAAAATATATTTGGCAATTTGGAAATTCTGATTGATTTAATATAAAACTTTTCAAAGCTATTTAAATAAATAATTGTATAGTTTTAAAATACTTAAGATAAATGTTAATTGCTTAAAATATATTTTTAAGCTTAAATTTGAATTTAAATACGATTAATTAAAAGGTTTGTTTTCTTTTAAAATATTGCTTAATAAATATGATATATTAACTCATTTAGTAATAGAAGTAATTTATAATCTCTTTTATAAATTATTTAAAATCGACAAATTTGTTACTTTTAAACAATATTAATAAAGTATTATTTTTATATATAAATATAAAAAGATTTCATTAAGAAAATTAAATTCTTATATTCAAATTAAATGTGTTGTTATTAGTTGACTTTAATTTGGATTTTAAAATTTAATTTGAATTTGAATTTAAATTGAAATTCAAAAGATAAATATTTAAGGTATTTTGGGTTTAAATTATATGCATAAGTTTTTATTTATATATAATTGGTTTTATTTTATTTTCTTTAAAGCAATTTATAAATATACATTAGATAAGTACTTATTTAATTAGTGAATTAAGAATAAAGCTTTATATTAACATTTTAAACTAAATAAAAGAAATTTCTTAAATGACAAGTGTTAATACATTAAGTTTGATAATAACATGTGTAGGATAATTAATAATTATGAATGACAAATGTTGAGAAATTTTACAAGTGTCAATCTTTTAATTTTGATTTTTCTTTTATCTTTATCAAATCATTTTAGCCTTTATAAAAACATATATCTCATCCCCTTCATTTCTTTTATCCTCTTCAAATTAGAAGCTTAAGAAAACTTCACCCTGTAAATTTCTCAAAAAAACCTGATCAGTAACTCAACACTTCCTCAAACCAGAAAAGAAATCAATTCTATAAGCCTGCAAATCATTTTCATTTCCAAATCCGGTGCATTTCCAAAAATCTAAGCCTGAACTTCTTCAAACCTGAGATGAATCAAAGCATATGCATTCTTCTTCAACTTGAAATCTATCTAAAGCAAGTTAATCAAGTCTTTAACCATCTCTGCAATAAATTTCAACAGCAAGCAACCACAATTTTTAAATCTAAGCATTCTTCAGCATTCCAATTTCAGTAGCATGCAACTCCAGTTCTTAAATCAAACATTTCCAACAACTCAGAGTTTTAAGGATTCATAAATTTTTCAAAATCAAAAGCTATTTCAAAACTTAAAAGTGCTCTATTTATATTTATGACAGGTGAGTAATTTTTTTCAAAAAACTTAAGGAATGAAATCTGGTTGCATGATTAATATCTGAAATAAGTATGGTTGTATGTATGTATATTAGTGAATTTCTGAGCATTTTTGGATGTATGATATATGCATGCTTGTTAATGCCCGTAAATATCTCTGTTTCCAGTTTTCAAGCTAAGTTTTGATTTAAAATTCTTTATCTTTTGATCTAGTCACTATTAGGATTTAAATTATAAACAAAAATTGTTTGTTTTATCATAAATTAAAGTTTAAAATTTTAATTAAGTTAAAATAAATTTAAATTTTCTCTGGAAACCAAAATGGACAGGAAGACTTGAGTTTTGTTTAAATTTCAAACACTCTAATTTACTGATTCAGGCTTGTGATCTGAAACCTTATATAAAAACATGATTTTTAAAATTGAAATCATGATTTTTAGCATTGAATTGTGGGAGCAGTTAGAGTTTTTCCAGCTTTTGAATATGAGGTGGTTTCTGGTGATCTAAGTGGTTTGGGGAGTCGCGTTCATTACTGGAGGTGGAGGGGTGAACGGAGTGTTTGAGAAAAATGATAAAAGTGATGGCAGATAAATGTAGTAGCGGTGGTGGATCGATTTTGTCTGTAACCCTAGCTTTTCTGATGGTCGAGAATTTGTTTCCCATAACCCCTCTGGTAAATCGAGTCCACCAAATTGTGTGAATTATTAGTGGGAAGATTGGCGATGGTGTTGCTGGAAGGTCAAATGCTCCAGTGGTCAAAGGAGCGAGCACGAGGAGATTTCCAGGTTTGGGGTTCTTGTTCCAGCTTTGTGCTATGATGCTCGAATTCGATTTCGAGTGTGAATCGAAGAATTAGGGGTTTGGATGGTTTGAGGTTGTGATCGCCGACTGAGGGAGGGTTGCGAAGATGACCATAAGTGGTCGGAGGCACCGTGCATGTGCACGGTGCATTATGGGTCCTATTAAAGTTTGATTTGGTCTGAGGTTGTACTCGAGTTTTTCTCGAGTAGTTTTGCATGAGTTGCTCGAAGTTCTGAGAGGTTTGGCTCGAAGTTTTTGAATGTGTGGCTCGGGTCACTTGTGTGGCTACAACCTATCAATGTTTTAAATTTTAAAGTGAATTTGAAAATTTAAAGCAAGATTTTAAATAAGGTTTTAAACCAAGTTTAATTATGGTATCAAATTAACTTTTATATCCTAGTTTGAAATAAATAAATTTTATAAAATTCAATGTTTAAACAGGGTTAAGGTTTAAAGTATATTTTAAAAATGAAATTTGTTTTCCCATAAATGTTTAAAAATTTAGTTATATAAAATTCTTTTATAAAATGTTTTCCTTAATATTAGAATGGGATGTTATATAAATTTGTTGAACTTAAGTTTGCAAGTTAAATAATTAATTTATTTTTAAAGCTTGATTTTTTTAAAATATAATTAATTATTTTGTTTAGACTTCATATATAAGTTTCTCTTATAAATGATAAATGTTTCTTTACCTGTGCAAATTGTTTTAAATTTTGATAAGTTAAATCATTTTTAAATCTTAATTAAAAATGGAACTTAAAAGTTGATTAAATGTGTAAATTGTTTTAAATACACATGTTAATGATAATTGAGTCATTAATAAAGAAAATGATTTATCTTAAAGAAAATTTAGGTTTTAATGATTAATTAAGTTGGTAAGGTAATTAAGGAGTAATTAATTAATTTAATTAATAAATGATTTAGAATTAAATAAATAATTAAAAATTAATTAATTGGTTATTAAAATTTAATTAATTTGTGACTAATGATGGTTAATTTAAGATTAATTACTTAAAATAAGTAATTAAGGAATTGTTAATAGTTAATGAAGATCATTAACTGGGGATTGTCAAATAATTAATTAATGTGATTTATTTTAGTAATTAATTATATTAATTAATTAAAGATAATCATTTGTGGAATTTTTTAAGTATGATTACTTAATGAAAATAATTAAAGGGATTAATTACTCGGTGTAATTAATTAAATTAATGTGATTAGTTTAAGGTAATTAATTAGTTTAATTAATTTAAAATAATCACTGGATGATGGGTTAAGTATGATTACTTAGTGTAATTTATTAATTACAATTACTTAGTGAAGTGATTGATAAGTAATTACTGGATGTAACTAAATTAAAGTGGTAATTATTAATGGAAATAATTTGGGTTTGATTACTTTGTGTAATTAATGAAAAGATAATTACTTAGTGAAAGTAATTAATAATTAATTACTTAGTGTAATTAATTTAAGAATTAATTAATAAAGTATTTGAAGATAATCAAGAGATGCAATTAAGTAAGGGTAATTAATTACTGAATGTGATTAATCAAGATAGATTAATGAATAAAGATTAATTAAAAATTAATTATTAAATATGATTGATAATTAATTAAAGAACTAATTGGAGATCATTAATTAATATAATTAATGATGTAATTAAGGGTTGATTAATTAAAGGTAATTAATAAAAAATGTGTGATTATAAATTAATTAATGTAAGTAATTTAGGAATAATGTAATTAATTATATTTAGTTAATTAATGAAGTAATTAAGGGTTAATTACTGTAACTGTTTGAGAATAATTAATTTGTGTAATTAATTAAAAGCTAATTACTTAATGTAATTAAAGAATAATTAATCAGGTGTGATTAATTAAGATGGATAATTAGAGGGTGATTAATTAATTGATTTTTAATTAATTAATGGTTGAGCAAGCACAATTTATGTGATGAAAGTAATTAATTTAATTTAATTTAAATTAATTAGTTAAATTAATTGGAGATGAAGTAATTAATTTAATTCATTTCAAATTAATTGTAGATGGTGCGATTAATAGATCTTTGCTTATGGATGGTTGGATGATGTTGAATGCCTTGAATGGTTTGATATCTCTAATATGGGATATATGCTTATCTGTGATATGGATGCTTTAATTGAATGGTGATGATATGATGTATCTATTTGTGAGATTGTGAATTATCTATCTATGTGAATATCGATAATAGAATTGAATTGTTTTAACTTTAAAACAACTTGGATTTAAAAGACGGCGTTTTGGATTTCGATGAGACCGGGATCAGGTTTCCAGATTTGGATATCCGAAAACCACATCGATCGAAATTAACGATAGGTTGTGAATTCAAGTGAAGATTAAGTTGAAGACTCGAAGTGTAAGAACTATTTGTTGTTAAAACTCTAAGGGTGATTCCAATACGAGTATAACGGAGATAGTGCTTTCAGGTTCGAGATGGAGTTTCAGAGTGCAAAGGTTATTGTCGTTAACTCTTAGGGTGATTCCAAAATGAGTGTAACGAGATAATGCCTTCGATTTCATTCGAACCCGGAACGAACTCGTATGGATTGAGTGCTTTCAGCACATCATCCGGTGGATAATGAGCATTCTAAGATAGATGTGTTTTATAATGGTAATCGTAGCCTCAAGCCTCATCAACCGGGAATGGCTAAAACAGGGGAGGTGTTGCAAGGCTAAGTGGGTAGCACCCAAGTAGGATAAGATCTTCCCCTGTATAGAAGTCCCTTTTTATTCGCTGTGTGGGGCAGTTGATTGCAACAACTGTCGGGGTTGTCTTGTTCGGGACTATCCAGTAAGGGCTGGTTCCGACTTTGTGTTGCAGGGGATTGGTAGTAATCCTCGGTACGATGATCTAGGCCACGTACTGTGACGGGCGGTACCCTAGTAGCCCTGCCATTGATGGAAACTCATTCTTCCTACGTGCCATTACGGTTTTGATTGTATACCTATGTATGCTGGAATTTAATAAATGTAACAATTTTAGCTATTTCTTATTTACTTGAAAACCATAGACCCTATTATAATATCACTGGATTTCCTATTCAATGTTTTGGTTAGCATAAGGTAAAAAATTATCCATGTTTATGTATGAGGAGTCTTGCGTGATACCTTTTCTTTTCAAAGGTTTTCAAAGTTAAGCAACTATAACCTGTTACTCACACCAGACCCATGTCTGACCCGGAGTTTATCTTCTGTTTTCTTAAACTCTTGGGTACTCAAATTTTTATTAGTAGCCAAGGGATTCAGGTTAGCTTTGATGAATTCTAGAGGAGATATGGAGCAAGAGGCTTCAGCGTTGTAGATATCTAGTGGTTCCGCTGTGTTGATCTCTGAGTCGTTTGTTTGAGTTGTATCTTATGTTGTAATAACTAGACAGGTGTTTATAACTGTCTAGTATGTGATGTATAATCTGTGTAAGTCTGATAGATGTTATATATTATGTACTATTTATGTGATTAATATAATTTATTCGTTCTGTAGTTGAGATTCTAATGTTGTTTCTTTCTTTCTTCTCTATCTTTCTCTTTTCTATCCCTTTCTTTCTTAATGATGATGCATCTTTCTGTGGAGAGAAAGGTGGGTCGTCTCAGTAGTTATAGGGCCATACACCAACTGTGATTGGTGAGTAGTGGTGGTTTGTAGCTACCTGTTGGTAGTTGTTAAAGTTTCGATTCCATCATTTACATCAAATAACTTCATCTTCAATTTCATTATCTTGAACCAATCACGAACCTCTTTCAAAGCGTAGAAAGTACATATGGTTTGAAGTAATTACGGTTTCGAGTCATCTCATATAAGTACATTCCTCTGCTTACAGGTCGCTTCAAGGCCAATCAATAGATTCTGGTAAGCTCAACACTAGTAAATAGACAATATATAAGAGTACATATCACCTCCTAATAGTTTAAGCTCACGTATTTGCTTACGATTTCTCTTAGATGAACATAACACGATTATACGTACAGTATAGCATCACCAAAGATAAGTATTCCATATAATTCCTGTGTTCCTTCTAAATTTTCCAGAATTATATCTAGTTAAAATTTAATCATCGGCTATTTAACTATCAAATAAACAAACATTCAAATCAGAGATTAAATTTCACGTGGAAACCACTAGGCCTCTTTAATTAATTCTTTTATTAATTAAAACCACATTGTATATGCTTGTATTAAATACTTTTATAATAATATAATATATACTACTCAATCACTATTCATTTATACTATTTTAATACTTGGAAAAATATCTATATACTTATCTCAATGGTATAAGTATATTCACAAAATACTATACTTTCAATACTTAGAAAATGCATCCATATACCTATATCAACGATATAGGTATGTTTACAAGTCTTGAGAAATATTTCATTTCAAAAACCATACTTAATTGGGTAAAAATAAATATCATTTAATCACTGGTAACAATTAAACCCAAACCACTTTTCTCTTTATGGTGTTAAGTATGAAAAAAATACTTTCAATGCTACCATAATTCAAAATGATCATTTATTAAAATCGGGTCTTATTCATTTATAAAATTCCCTTGTTATAAACTCATTCCATATTTACAAATCCTTTTATAAATCTCCAAATCAATTTATAGGACTTCTTTTGTAAAATCTAAAATTACTTTTAAAACTCTATTTATAAATCTCCTACACTTGACACATTATCGATATTTTGACTTACCTTATCCCTCACCCGGAAACTCTAGTTTCAGATCTCATATATAGAGAATTAGCTCGCTCATCGGCTTTTAGTACCAAGTATTGGACTACTAAATTTCAATTAATGATTAAATTTGTATACGGAATAGTCTTAGATTTCAAACTTAATACTATCCTAAAATACTCTTTAAAATTTCCATATCGAACATCACTTGGAAATCCTTGTTTAAAAACCACTTTTGATTTAGAAAGAATAGATCTTTCCTTTATATACAAGTAAACATTTGCTTTATTACATAAAATAATTTCTTTTAAATCTCATATCAAATTTCAAAACTCCTTTAAAACACTTTTAAACAACGTTTAAATCTCCATTCATGTCATGACTTAAAACCATCGCCTTTTAAAAGGAATCTGACTTTAAAAAGTAAACCGGTTTCCTTTAAATAAACCACTTGTTTTGAAAATAAATAATTTAAATCTCAATCTCTTTAAAATACTTATATAACCTTTATAAACCATAGTTGAATTTTTTTACAAATATCTAAAATAGATAACCATTTACTACTACTAAAATCTTATATTTTCAAAACTGCATACACAACAACTATTGTTGTATGGACCATAAATTTTAAAACTTTTTTTATAAATAAAATAACTTTTAAACTCTTTTTATTTATATATTATATACTATTATAAGTATATAAAATATTTCACTTCAATATAAAAGTCAAAGAAAAATAAAAACAAAGGTATAACTTTTGAAAGTCAAAAAGAGGCTACGCAACTATTACGGCTTTTAAACAAACCACTATTTAGTTTCATTTTTAAAACAATTCAATTTCAAATCATATAATCATTTTTAACTTCACATTACATCAAAAAAGTATAGATATCATATATAAAACATTATTAATATGGAAATGCACAATTCAATACGAATAAAATACATATGAACAAAGTGCTCCTATAGTGACTATCGCTATACGGGCACTTCTATTTCAAGTCGATGTCCTCTACTATCCTTATGTGCCATTACATAAAGCTCAAATACAAGTCCAAGCTTAAATCAATGTCAAATTCCATCTGGTTCACATACATGTAAAAATGTAAGTCTATATTTGTGTGTCCATTACATATGTTATTTAAACCAACAAATTAAAGTACTTTCCAAAGCACTACAACATACAACAATATGGTTTTCTAAAAAAGCATCAACATTCACATCAACATAACAATTTGATCAAAACATAAATGTATATTTAAAACATCAAACAAGCATATATTTTTCCATCAAAGCATATGTTAAAGGGAAGATTTGTAGAATGAGAAATCTCACTTATGCCAAGCAAACATCCAAGTTAAAGCCACTGCCTTTCGCAACTGCTTTCTACCTCGACTAAAGTAACTCCAAAACCCCCCTTCCCCTAGCTTGCGCATCATCTCCTCCTCCGTCATAAAGCTCATGACCCAAGGCTATTTAGGGATTTGTGTACAAAAGTCTAGACTCTAAGATGGTAGAGATGAATATAAATGATTTTAGCAAGTTATTTAAGCATTTAAGAAGAAAAGGAGCAATTTTAAAATCTTTTCTCTTAGAATTCCATGGATGAAGAAGAGAAGAGAATGGAAAGGAAGAAAAAATAAATGGGAAAAAGAAAAGAAATGAAGTAAAGTGAAAATATAAAGAGTAGGGTTATTTTTACAGAAAATGTAAAGTAGCAAATTACCAAAATGCCCTTAGCCAATAGCCTCCACAACATAATGAAACCTCACCTACTCCTACATGTAAAACACGCAAGCCCCCTTCCTAGTCATTCATGCCATCACTGCCCTCAAAAGTGTGTACGTATGCCTTAGTTTGTGTGCTTATCATTTTAAATTATAAAAGAAAAGTCAAATTCTACTTTATTAACTTAAGTATATATATTTAAACTTATTTTAGCCTATTTACTTGATTAGCCAAAAGTATATGTTATTCTTATATATATGTAAATATATACTCTAGTGTGTACCGACAGCTTTTCGTTCGATAAAAGTTCGAAAATCCAAAAAAGCAGCTTTTAGTCAAATTTTTAGTTTTTCATCGAACTACTTGTTTTTGTAAACCAAATCTCAAAATGAGTCAACTAACATGATTAAATAATAAAAATGAGATATTTAATCTTTTAAATCATCTATTTAAATATATAAAATTTATTAAATATTCGTAAATCAAAGCGATAAAAGTTCAAGTCCTTATATTCTTCTCTTCTTAAAGGAATTTCGACACCGAAATTTTATCACAAGCTAAACCCAGAAAGAAACAAACCAACATAAATACTTAACATTATTCATAAGCCCATACAATGTACATAGATCATCATATGCAATATCTAATTCGATCACTTACTCGAATACATCTTCCGAACTAGTATCGCTCATCCAACTTCCCTAGTGTGGACTATGATCAGGCTTCTAGATTAGAAACCTTTGTTGTCCTTACATAGCCATATACTATAATAGAAAACTTCGGTTTTATGTCAAGAACCGTCAGCAAGTATTTGTCGTCAAGAATCGAGTGATAATCCATATTCCGGTCAATGTGAATACCTTAGAGTCATGTACTCAATCTTGGATCAAGAACCATATGAAGAAATGATTTACGTACAACTTACGTACTTA
Source organism: Allium cepa (assembly GCA_030765085.1). Lineage (NCBI taxonomy): Eukaryota > Viridiplantae > Streptophyta > Magnoliopsida > Asparagales > Amaryllidaceae > Allium > Allium cepa. The sequence goes on along the minus strand of CM060943.1, from coordinate 444,290,592 downwards.
TCCTTATTGGTTCTTACTTATACTAATCTCTTTTCCTTTCCCTAAAATTATTTATGAAAACATTTCATTTAATAATACCTTCTTTTATCAAATAGCCTTTTTTATTTTAAATCCATTTTACCCAAGGAAACATAAGAACTAAAATTTGATTTTTATTTCCAAAATTTCTTGAAATAATACTATAAATTTCACTGAAAATATACATATAGATCAAGTAACAAAAAAATGATACCAAGGAACTAGGTCCTACCAACTAATATCATACATTCCCTTACCAAGAAGGGTAATACTTAAGAGAAGCGCTTACCATTCAAATACAACTCTTGTCCATTTTTAGTCATTTTCAAACTGCTCGAACTAGTTAACATAAAAATAATCATTCTCTTTTAAATCTCATTTTGAAACAATACAATATATATTTCTAAAATTTCTATTCTTAAAAAATACTTTACAATGATACTTATGATTACTCTTCTCCAAAAATCATTTGAAATCCTTTTCAAAGACACCGAGATTAAATTCTCAAGAATCCTCCTTATTTACAAAATACATTTTGTAAATTAAATTTATACAGTCAACCTTATATAAAATTATTCCTTCTTTATAAAAACCATTTTAACGAAGTAAACTTGTTAAGCCTATATTATTAATGAATGTTTTACTGTCAAATAATGAAATTGAATTCACAAGATGTTCATATTTAATCAAATCCAAAACAATAAATGCTCATAAACTGGCTTAGTAAAATCAATCAACAAACAACAGTCAATGCTCTATATTGGACGACCATGACTAGTCAAACAATAAATGATAATAATTGGATATTATCATTTCTCAACAAACAAACATATCATAAATGGCTATATCAGTTTTTGAAAATTATTCTTTTATATATAAAATATAACCCTAGGCAAAATTATTTCATTTACAATATTCAAAAACAGTACTGTGTCGGTTGGCCTTGTTCAAGGGTTTGGAAACCCCTATCGATAACACTTCCTAGATGCATCGACCAGAATTCATAAACCACTCGATGGATTAATCAACATAATTTTTTTTATAGTATTAACAAGTATGCCTCTCATATAAGCACACGCATGCGCGTGCATGCTCAACTCATTCTAGGGGTCACTTACCCAATCTTTAATGTGTTTACCCCACCAATGCTAAGGTTCTCACTTAACATTCGGCTCATATACCTATTGTAACGACTCTTCTTTTTGATCCTCAAAAGTCTACACTAATACATCCATGGTATTCATGTATTGAGATCTAAGTGCCGGAAAGACGGATTGTTGGGGTAAAATAAAAGAAAAGACAGAATAGTATCTCACAATGTGACAAGTAATATATAATATAATAATGATCTTTACATTATAAAATTGTGATATACATACGTAAATCAGAGTAACTGACCTATCATCAGGCTGGACAGCTGTAACAGCTCATCCTTACAGTTCCTGACAAATACGAACAAGAAAATACATCGAAAGTAAAACAAAACACTTGAATACATCTTGGAAGTATCTATCTCGTCTCCTATAATCTTAAAGCATCCATAACTAAATATGAAAATATGCTCAGGCTGACCTAAGCATTAAAAGAAAATAATGCCCGAATCAGTCTATGAACCAATGTGAGAAACAAAAACTATATGGATTGTTATATCTTTAAAACCTTTCAAAAATAAAGGTATCTCGTAAGATTACACTACACATAAACATGGATGGGAGTTTACCTAACGGTAACCAAACTATTTTATAGGAAATCTTGTGATATTATAAATGTATAGAGTCTAAAATAAATATATAACATCGTTGGAATGCATCTCACATTCCAACGTAGTTGGGTACAACTAAGACCTAAGGCATGTATTGGAGATTGAATTGCATCAATGACAAGACTATTAGGGTACTGTTTGCCACGGTACATCTCTAGAAAATGTACGAGCTTAAAAATTCTTTCGACCCCTGCCAATACAAAGCCGACTATCCCTTAAACATTGTAATGACCCTGACTCGACCTTCGAAAATCGGCACCGAATACTTCACCCGTATTCAAATGCCGAAGATTCAAACGCCGAATCTGGTTCGCCGGAGCTTATAACACATTAAGTTTAACAACATAGCGGAAGAAAGAACGAATATGTCATATAACACCAATGACACAATATCCAATGATATACAACAATGATCACAAATACATCAAAGATACAAGAAAAAGCGGCGGAAAGAAACAATAGCAGAAGATAAAGCAAACTAGGCAACTGCAGCGGAAAGATAATGTCTTCAATGCCAAACTCCAAAGATCTCCAATCCAATAAGCAAGAACCACCATCAAGTTGACTTAAGCGAATCGAATCTAGAAATGCTATCATCAAAATCCAAAGGCTGAAAGCTATCGACTCTACTCCTACTACTCAACTATCTGAAAAACCCAACTCTAGTCTGCCCGTGTGGAAAATTGTGGACACCCAGAGTTTAGGAAAGGAACAATAAACTTCGGGTCATTCATGAGACTGGTATGAGCAAACAAAAAACAGTTTTCTTTAAAACAAAGAATTTAAAACATTGAAATCCGCAATTCTTTTTGAAAAATGAAACTACCATAAGGCCTCCCGACACACACACACAATACAATCGCGCACTTGGGGGAGATTTCTTCTTATGATAGTCAAAAATGCTTACTACGCAAAATCCTTTTTGATATTATTATTAGTGCATAGTGGAAAACATTTCGAATGTATAATATTAATCTTAGCCAGCATAGTAACCATTATACTATGCCTACTATAGCTACCATTTAAGAACGGCAGGTTATACAATTGAAATCGTACTGGATTCGTATTATTTCTTTGGATTTCCAACAAATGGTATGGCAAAGGAACTTCTTGGTTCACATGGGTACGCCCCTGGAGGGACCCCCGAGAACCTAACTGGATCTCTGCCAACACAAGGCCGGGTTACCTTTGTAACTAGGTAACTACTACACGAGCATGCCACTCCCCGGTCGTAACCAACCTTTATCCTGGGATTCAGCAACAACCACAAAATTAATAAATTTGCAGCAACCACATAGGTTAGGTATCTGGGCTCCATACCATGATACCACCTCTATCCAGAAAAAATGAACATACCCTCAAGGGGCGCTACCCCCAAATAACCTTGCTACATCTTTCCTGTTTCGACCATTCCGGGTTGTGAGGTTCGACGAAGTCATGTCCACAAAGCTACGCTTTTTCACAAAGCCATGCTTTGATCAAAAAATGATCAGCAACACTTCGTATGCCACATTACCAATTTGAGAATGTATCACTAGTAACCATCAATTACATAACCTCTGAGCTCGTACGTCTCAGAGAAGGGTGTTAAGCTAAGAGAATAAATATCCGCCACCAAACATGAATGTATTTGACAGAAACTGGTTTTACATCTCAAAGTGTAATGTCAGACACACATCATACAAGTCTGTTCCGGGTTTGAACAGAACCGTAGGCACTTCCGAAGAAGCCCTTGCAAATTTGGGCATTCACAGTCCCGATCGGACTCCCCATCACATATAGGATATCTATACTAACGCGACTTAGTGCAGAGACAATCGACAGATTATCTTCCTTTCTTGGAAATACCCGGTCTTCACCGTCGGTCTTCAAATGCTATCCATATCGTCATATCATTATTCTGAATGGATTATATAACACAAGGTCCTCTTTCGGCTAAACCGAATAATGAGCGCAATATTTTAAAACATATGGATATTAGGATTTCAGTTACGTCACAACTTTAAAATCCAAAACTTTCCTTTCAAATTGTTTAAACAAATTACCACTTCCAATCTTTTAAACAAAAAGATTCATTTCACAAAGTTCACCCATCTTTCACAAAGATTTATTTACGGTTTTTCAAAATAATTCCATTTCAAATTGGATTAACTCATCCAATCTTTAAATCAAAGATTTAATTTATCTCTTTTAAAACCATTTCCAATTCAAATCTTTTATATAAAAGATACACCATTTAAAATCCTCTTCGATAAACAAGGTTTAATAATCTTTCACAAAGGTTCATTCATAGCTTTCAAAACAATTCATAATTTCTTTTCAAAGTTGAAACTTTTCAACACAAATTGAAAATCCTTTCCTTATATGAAAGCTATTATTATTTGAAAACAAATAATTTTCGTTTTGGGAAAAACTGATTACATTTACATAAGTTAGAGCCATTCGAGTATAAGACTTGGGTTTAAATTTTTATTCCTGAAACAATACTTTTTAAATGGTTTAAAACACATATAAACACCTTTATAACTTGTATAACCTTTTTAAACCATAGTTTCCAAATCATAGAATTCAATTTCAAATATTGAATTCAAATTTAAATCAAATTATTTAAATTTCAAAACTTTATCAAGTTATTCAAAATAACTTTTATTTTTGAAATCCCTTTTCAAAAGCTTTTCATTTTTACTCAAATCCATTTTCAAAACTATTTGGATTCAAAATTCAACTTTAAAAATCATTTTAAAATATTTAATTCAAATATTTATGACTTAACTGATTTCCTCGTGCGATCCATATTTAGTGTGTATGGTGTAGTCTAGGGGTTTTACACACAATAGTGCAACATCATCAATCAGCACAGATTCAAATACATCAATATATTTGATAAGCGGTATTGAAACGACCCGCCTTCCTCTCCACAGAAAGACGCATCATTTTTAAGAAAGAAAGGGATAGAAAAGAGAAACGATAGAGAAGAAAGAAAGAACAACATCAGAATCTCAATAGCGGAACGAATAAATTATATTAATCACGTAGATATTACGTAATATCTTATACATCAGAGTTACACAGCTTAAACAACACATACTAGACAGTTATAAACACCTGTCTAGAGATACAACTCAATATATAATACAAACAAACGACTCAGAGAAACACACAGCGGAATACTATATATCTATACGCTGAAGCCTCCTACTCCATTGCTCCTCTAGAATTCGTCAAACCTAACCCGAATCCCTTGGCTACTCGTAAAAATTTGAGTACCCAAGAGTTTAAGAAATACAGAATAAACTCAGGGTCAGACATTGGTCTGGTGTGAGTAAACAGTTAAAGTTGCTTAACTATAGAAACCTTTTGAAAACAAAGGTATCACGTAAGACTCCCCACACATAAACATGGGTAAGTTTTTACCTTACGCTAACCCAAACATTTGATAGGAAATCCAGTGATATTATAATAGGGTCTAGGGTTTTCAAATAAAATACAGAAATAGCTGGAATGCTTACATCTCACGTTCCAACATAGTTGGGCACATCTAAAACGTACGGCACTTATTGGTGTTTGGATTCCATACAATGGCAAGGCTACTGGGTACCGCCTGTCACAATACGGGGCCTAGATCACCGTTTTGAAGATTACTCCCAATCCCCTGCAACGCAAAGCCGGAACCATTCCTCACTGAACAGTTCCGAATAAGATAACCCCGCGGTTGTAGCTAGCAACCGCCCACACAGCCGAATAAAATAGGACTCTAGACAGGGTTTCATCTCATCCTACTTGGGCGTGACCCACTTAGCCTTGCTGCACCTCCACTGTTTTAGCCATTCCCGGTTAATGAGGGTGGAGGCTACGATTACCTTTATAGAACACATCACTTAGAAATGCTCATCATCCACTTGACGATGTGCTGAAAGCATTCAATCCATACAAGTTTGTTTCAGGTTCGAACAAAACCGAAGGCATTATCCCGTTACACTCATTTTGGAATCACCCTCAGAGTTAACGACAATAACCCTTGCACTCTGAATCTCCATCTTCACTTGAGATTCACGACCTATCGTTAATTTGGATCGATGTGGTTTTCGGATATCCAAATCTGGAAACCCGATCCCGGTCTCATCGAAATCCAAAATGCCATCTTTTAGGTCCAAGTTGTTTTAAAGTTAAAACAATTCAATTCTATTATCTATATTCACACAAATAGATAATTCACCATATCACAATAGATAATCTACATTATCATCACAACACATAATCCATATTATCATCATACTTCAACCAAAGGATCTCATAACATATATCACACATATCTCATCAGAGATATCAAACAATCAAGCCATTCAATATCAAGCAGCCATCCATAAGCAATGATCTATTAATCACACCATCTATAATTAATTTAAAATGAATTAAATTAATTACTCCAACTCTAATTAATTTAAAATAAATTAAATTAATTACCTTCATCACAATAAATCTTGCTTACATAAACATTAATTAAACCAATTAATTAATCATCATCTTAATTAATCAACCTTGATTAATTATCCCTTAATTATATTAAGTAATTAATCCTTAATTAATTATGAAAATTAATTATCTATAAACCATTAAGTAATTAACCTTAATTACTTCATTAATTATAATTAATTACATTAATCCTTAATTAATTACAATTAATTACCTTATAATAACTTATTATGGATTAATTAATCTTAATTAATCAATCCTTAATTATTCTTATTAATCACATTAATTAATGATCCTTAATTAATTACTTCCATTAATCAACTTTAATTAATAATAAACAGTAATTACCATCCTGTAATTACTTACCTTAATTAATAAATTCCTTTAATTAATTATATTAATCCTTTGATTAATTACACCAAGTAATTAATCCTTAATTACTTCTACTAAGTAATTTTTATTACATCCCATCAAGTAATTCCTTTAAATTAATTACATCCTGTAATTATAAATTAATTACTTACCTTAAGTAATCAAACTATTCAATCTCATTAAGTATTTATACTTAATCAATCACCAAATGATTATCTTTAATTAATCAACCCATTTGATTAATCCAAAATTAATCACACTTATTTGATTAATTACAATTGGTAACTCAACCCTTAATTACTCCTTTGAATAAGTTAATTAATCTTTAATTATAGATTAATTAATTATTAATTATTAATTAATAACCTTAATTATCAATTAATAAAAACTTAATACAAATTAATTAATCCTTAATTAATCAGTTAATCAATTCTTAATTACGAATAATTAACCTTAAATAATAGTTAATTAATCCTTAATTAACTTTAATTATAGATTAATAATTTATTAAATATTAATTAATAAAGCCTACTTATTAATTAATAAAACTTAATTACAAATTAAGTACCTTTTTAATTACCAATTTAATTAATCTTAATTGCATAATTAATCAACCTTTAATCATTAATTAACAATCTCTAATTATCTAATTAATTATACTTAATCATAAATTAATTAACCTCTAATTAATTAACTTATAACCCTTAATTATTAATTTTAAATAAATTAATTAAATCGATTAATTACTCCTAATTAATCCCTTAATTAATCCTTAATCATTGTTAATTGAATTAATTAATCATATCTAATTTCCTTAATTAACTTAACTTCAACCCTTTAAAACTTAATTATCTTAAGATAAAATATTGTCTTAATTAATGACTTAATTAACATTTAAAAACATTTTATCTTAATAATTAATTTTACTTAATTAAATCCATAATTAAGTTTAAAATAAACAATTATTTAACTTTCTAAATTAAGGTTAACAAGGCTTCCTTTAGATATTTAAAATATTATCAAGTAATTTTTTTAAAAACTAGTTTCAAATTTGAATTTAAAACTTGCTTCTACAAATACCCTTTAAAAGTTATTTCTAACTTAACTTTTAAATCAACTTAAACCTTTGTTTGATAAAATTTAAGTTAAACAAATTTTAAAACCTCTTAACAAATTTTAAAGAACATTTATTAAATATAAAGAGAATTTATAAAGGAAGTTTCAAACTAAATTAAAGTTTAAATTCAAAACTTAGATTTTTAAAACCCCTCAAAAAAAAATCTCAACATTTGCATCAGGACCAACCCCAAGTCCACTCAGGTCTAGCCTGAGTTCCCTTATATTTAAAATTTTGGCTTCAGTTTTACATTTAAATTTTGAATTCTTAAACCTGGAACAAAACCCTCTGGAACCACATAGCATGAATTCCCACTCGAGTCTCAACTCGAGTAACTCAACCTCCTACCCGAGATATGCTTCGAGATCAACCCTCAACAAAACCCACAACCCAAATCGACATACACAACCTCCCCGGTGCACATGCACCACTTGCAAAACCACCTCCGGCCACCGACGAACCCTCCGGCACGCCGACCATCAACACTGCAACCTTCTCCCATCACCAATCACCATCACAAGCCTTGCTCCAGAATTTAGCATTCCAGTTGAAACAGGAAATCCATCACCATGACCAAACCACACCGAAGTTGCATCTCCGATCATCTGACGACTTGCAACTCTGGCCACTCCATCTCCAAATATCCACGAACCCATTCCCAAAAATTCCTCAAACTCGATGCATCAGTGAAGTAGTAGTGGACAAATTTTCAAGTTCGAACAAAACTAGGTTTAGAATCCTAAATCTCCACGCCGTCGTCGCTACGACCATCAGAAACCTTCCCTGATATTTTTGCCAAGCACCCTGATCGTCAACCTAGCTCCAGCAGGAACCACGAACTCCCCAGTCACATAGATCATCAGATTTCACCCAAAAACCCATTTCCATTTATTCCCAAAATTCACCATCAATACTTCATTAAAAATTGGGATTTTTGTTTTAAAAATCATAACTTTTAAAGATGATTCAAGTTAACATCTTGAATGAGTAAATTCGAGTGATAGATTTTAACATGTTAAAAGAAGTCCACCTATATTATTTTGATTCCAGAGAATTCCTACATCTATTTTGCTTAAATAAGATTTTTAAACTTAAACTAATGTTTAAACAAAAATATCATGTTTAAATATTAAAAACCGAACAATGAACTGATAAGAAGAATTGGATTTTTCTTCTATTCCTATTCTCTGTAGTTTAAAACAGAGAAGAGGAATCAAAGAAAATACATGCACAGTCATTTACATTCAGATACACAGATCATACACTTATATATACACATGCAAGCATCCATTATTTCAGAAATCTAACAAGCAACAAACAGTTATTACTTATGATTTATAAATAGATGTTACTCACTTTTTTAATTAAATGCAGAGAGCTTGATCTTGATGATAAAACTGGAAAGCTTGCTTTGTTTTTTTTTTGATTTTCTGAAAGCTTGGCCTTGCTTGTGATTTAAAAACTGAAATTCTTAGTTGATTGGGATGATTCAAACTTTGGCTACTGGTTGCATGCCTGAACTTTGATTATTGGTGGATTCCAGATTGCAGTTGAATAGAACTACATGCCTTGATAAAAGAGGTTATAGGTTTTGTTCTTGAGGAAATCACAGGGTTTGTATTTTGGTTTTCTTGAAAATGGATTTACAGGTTTGAGCATTGATTTGAAAAGAATGTTTACAGGCTTTTTTTTTGGTTTGGAAATGAATTACAAGGCTTTTGGCTTGAGATGGTTGCAGACTTAAAAATGTTTTCATGGTAATTTGATAAATGGTTTAAGGCTGCACTTTGTTTTAAAGGAGATTACAAATTCGCTTTGATTTATTTCAAAGGAGATGAATTACAGGTTTTAAACTTTGGTTTGAGGAATGAACTTCAGGTTTGAACTGAGCATTGGTTTCAGATTTGTTTTCTTGAGGAATGAATTCAGTTTTGAATGACAGGGTTAGCTTTGAGGATTTTATGTTTTTTTCTTCTGATTTTGAACTCAGATTTGAAAAACAAAAATGAAGAGGAAGATAGTTGTTTATATAAGTTAATTTCAGATTTTAATAAAAATAAAAGAAAATTGAAAATAAATGTGACACTTGTCTCATATCTTACTTGATTTCTTAACACATGTTACTTAAGAGGTTTAAAGTTTTAACACTTGTCCTAATTTATTTTTATATTATTTACAAATGATTTTAAAGGCTTTTAAATTAATTTTTCCTAATTAAAGAACATGCATGGCTTATCACATTCCTCCCCCCTTAAAAGAATTTCATCCTCGAAATTTAAAACAAAGATAATCCGAAGTTTTATTTTATTTCAACCAATTCAAACATACATATTAGCCATACATAACCAATCAAACGATTTCATCCGAACAACAATTCAACAAACAACTCTAGCTACCTGGACACAGATCCGGATAAGCTTCCTAAAATTATCTCGAGTTTCCCAAGTACAAACATAGGGATACTCGCTCTACTAAATCCAAAATAGCTATACTACTAAGCTACTGAGCTCCTACTCATCTAGATCTATAATCTGCACAAGATATCAGACCCCAGACGAGACTGATCAACAACTAAATCCTTCAGGACTACTGGTTCCAAAAACAGTGATGGACCAGACATGTACTCCCTTAGAGACACGTGAAATACCTTGAATTCCAGTCTTCCAAACTGGCAATTCAACTTTTATAAGCCAAACACTTATTTCTTACAAAAATTCAGAAGAATCTAATAAACTCGGAGCCAACTTACCAGTCTTACCCAATCTTTTTGCTCCCTTTACCAGAGAAAACCTCAACAACAATGAAGTTTCCAACTTCGAGTTCCAAATTCCTCCGTCTCTTAACCTCAAAACTCTACTTACGATCCTGGGCTGTTTACAGATCCTTCCTGATCAGCTCAACCTTCGCTGATGCTTCTACAAACAAACTGGATCAAAACAATCCAACACAAAGATTCTCTCAAGATTTACCCAAAATCAAAATCATTAATTCTACTCCAAACATCCGTAGACTTCACACTTACTTCCCTATCCGGAAAAGACGGAACAGGATCACTCACCTACTTGCCTCGGATCCTGATAAATTTCCTGTAGAAATCCTCAATCCAAATGCTACAACTTCCGGTTGCTTCCACTCTAGAATAGCTGCCACATTGCTTCCGCTGCACAACTCTGATCTGGAGTAGATGAGAATGTCGTCGATGGACACGAGCACTGTCTAAACAGCACATCCCCAAAAATAAGGTTCAACAGAAGTTCCAAGAAATACAGAGCTGCTCCACCAAAACCCCATCTAGGAGACATCCTTCTACCCAGCTGAATTACCGGTAGCTTCATGAACCAAGTCAATACGGAACTCAATCCTCAATGTGGGCAAATCTCTAACTTCCCTGAAAATAACCGGAAAATCTTTGACAACTCCATAACTCCTACACCCTTTAGAGATGCCTCAAACCCAAGCAAAAGATTATCTAAGATAATTACCCAACTACCGCAAGTCACTTTTGCGATCAACCCAAACTAAATTCCAAAGATACTGTTCTCTCTTCACCAATCAGAACAGCTTATCCTCGAGCAACTAATCCATCGAAGAAACGGGTGCTCTCTGCTGCTTCTGATATCCACCTCTAGGAAACTTCTAAGCCAGAAAGATTCCCACTGGAACACAGAACACTCCCGAGCTGCATCGTTGACACAGATGCTAAAGACTTCTTATCCAAAGCTCCTTAAGAAACTCAGACCTCCAACCAAACATATACATCCTGCCGAACTCAGCTACAATACCGAAGCAGACACACTTCCTTAAACTTGCGCCAAAAGAAATCATCTTCGGAGACATCCATAGTCACTGCGTCTCATCACGCAGCTACTACTTCCTGAGGTTGCCAAGATACCATCACTTGCTTCTGCTTAACTGACAGATCCAAACTCTCAAAAATACGCTCACATCAGCACATCCAAACTTACACTTCAATGATAGACTCCGAACCTTAACAAGTTTCCTTCAGAGATCAATGAAATCCTTACACCAAGCTGCAAAGCTTACTCAAGACGGTATTAGGTCTACAATCTCGACAAATACACTTCCAACCTCAAACATTCAAATTCCAACCATTGGTAGTCGTGCTCCACACCACTACCCTATCTACCTTTATAACTAATGTTGGAAAACCCGAAAAGGTAACCCAACGGATAGGTAGAATTATTATATATATATAGTTATATATAAAAATTACAAGTACTCTCTCTCAAGAAAGACACCACTCCAGAGCCTAGGTATTCACTCAACCTGGCTCTGATACCAAGTGAAATGACCCGCCTTCTTTCCACAGAAAGACGCATCATTTTTAAGAAAGAAAGGGATAGAAGAGAGAAAAGATAGAGAAGAAAGAAAGAACAACATCAGAATCTCAACAGCGGAACGAATAAATTATATTAATCACATAGATTTTACATAATATCTTATACATCAGAGTTACACAGCTTAAAAAACACATACTAGACAGTTATAAACACCTGTCTAGGTATACAACTCAATATATAATACAGACAAACGAATCAGAGAAACACACAGTGGAATACTAAATATCTATACACCGAAGCCTCCTGCTCCATTGCTCCTCTAGAATTCGTCAAACCTAACCTGAATCCCTTGGCTACTCGTAAAAATTTGAGTACCCAAGAGTTTAAGAAAAACAGAATAAACTCCGAGTCAGACATGGGTCTGGTGTGAGTAAATGATTAAAGTTGCTTAACTTTAAAAACCTTTTGAAAACAAAGGTATCACGTATGACTTCCCACACATACATGGGTAAGTTTTTACCTTACGCTAACAAAAACATTTGATAGGAAATCCAGTGATATTATAATAGGGTCTAGGGTTTTCAAATAAAATACAAAAATAGCTGGAATGCTTACATCTCACATTCCAACATAGTTGGGAACATCTAAAACGTACGGCACTTATTGGTGTTTGGATTCCATACAATGGCAGGGCTACAGAGGAACCGCCCGTCACAGCACGGGGCCTAGATCACCGTACCGAGGATTACTCCTAATCCCCTGCAACACAAAGCCGGAACCATTCCTTATTGAACAGTTCCGAATAAGATAACCCCGTGGATGTAGCTAGCAACCGCCCACACAGCCGAATAAAAAGGGACACTAGACAGGGTTTCATCTCATCCTACTTGGGCATGACCCACTTAGCCTTGCTGCACCTCTCCTGTTTTAGCCATTCCCGGTTGATGAGGCTTGAGGCTACGATTACCTTTATAGAACACATCACTTAGAATGCTCATCGTCCACCTAACGATGTGCTGAAAGCATTCAATCCATACAAGTTCGTTCCGGGTTCGAACGAAACCGAAGGCATTATCCCGTTACACTCATTTTGGAATCACCCTCAGAGTTAACGATGATAACCCTTGCACTCTGAATCTCCATCTTCACTTGAGATTCATGACCTATCGTTAATTTGGATCGATGTGGTTTTCGAATATCCTAATCTAGAAACCCGATCCCGGTCTCATCGAAATCCAAAACGCCATCTTTTAGGTCCAAGTTGTTTTAAAGTTAAAACAATTCAATTCTATTATATATATTCACGCAGATAGATAATTCACCATATCACAATAGATAATCTACATTATCATCGCAACAGATAATCCATATTGTCATCATACTTTAACCACAGCATCTCATAACATATCTCATTAGAGATATCAAACAATCAAGCCATTCAATATCAAGCAGCCATCCATAAGCAATGATCTATTAATCGTACCATCTATAATTAATTTAAAATGAATTAAATTAATTACTCCATCTCTAATTAATTTAAAATAAATTAAATTAATTACCTTCATCACAATAAATCTTGCTTACATAAACATTAATTAAACCAATTAATTAATCATCAGCTTAATTAATCAACCTTGATTAATTATCCCTTAATTACATCAAGTAATTAATCCTTAATTAATTATGCAAATTAATTATCTATAAACCATTAAGTAATTAACCTTAATTACTTCATTAATCATAATTAATTACATTAATCCTTAATTAATTACAATTATTTATCTTATAATAACTTATTATGGATTAATTAATCTTAATTAACCAATCCTTAATTATTCTCATTAATCACATTAATTAATGATCCTTAATTAATTACTTCCATTAATCAATTTTAATTAATCATAAACAGTAATTACCATCCTGTAATTACTTACCTTAAATAATAAATTCCTTTAATTAATTATATTAATCCTTTGATTAATTAGACTAAGTAATTAATCCTTAATTACTTCTACTAAGTAATTTTTATTACTTCCCATCAAGTAATTCCTTTAAATTAATTACATCCTGTAATTATAAATTAATTACTTACCTTAAGTAATCAAACTATTCAATCTCATTAAGTATTTATACTTAATCAATCACCAAATGATTATCTTTAATTAATCAACCCATTTGATTAACCCAAAATTAATCACACTTATTTGATTAATTACAATTGGTAATTCAACCCACAATTACTCCTTTGAATAAATTAGTTAACCTTTAATTATAGATTAATTAATTCTTAATTATTAATTAATAACCATGATTATCAATTAATAAAAACTTAATACAAATTAATTAATCCTCATTTAATCAGTTAATCAACACTTAATTACAAATAATTAACCTTAAATAATAGTTAATTAATCCTTAATTAACTTTAATTATAGATTAATAATTTCTTAATTATTAATTAATAAAGCCTAATTATTAATTAATAAAACTTAATTACAAATTAAGTACCTTTTTAATTACCAATTTAATTAATCTTAATTGCATAATTAATCAACCTTTAATCATTAATTAATAATCTCTAATTATCTAATTAATTATACTTAATCATAAATTAATTAACCTCTAATTAATTAACTTATAACCCTTAATTATTAATTTTAAATAAATTAGTTAGATCGATTAATTACTCCTAATTAATCCCTTAATTAGTCTTTAATCATTGTTAATTAAATTAATTAATAATATCTAATTTCCTTAATTAACTTAACTTCAACCCCTTAAAACTTAATTATCTTATGATAAAACATTGTCTTAATTAATGACTTAATTAACATTTAAAAACATTTTATCTTAATAATTAATTTTACTTAATTAAATCCATAATTAAGTTTAAAATAAACAATATTTAACTTGCTAAATTAAGGTTAACAAGGCTTCCTTTAGATATTTAAAATATTATCAAGTAATTTTAAAAAAAACTAGTTTCAAATTTGAATTTAAAACTTGCTTCTACAAATACCCTTTAAATGTTTTATTTCTAACTTAATTTTTAAATCAACTTAAACCTTTGCTTGATAAAATTTAAGTTAAACAAATTTTAAACCTCTTAACAAATTTTAAAGAACATTTGTTAAATATAAAGAGAATTTATAAAGGAAGTTTCAAACTAAATTAAAGTTTAAATTCAAAACTAAGATTTTTAAAACCCCTCAAAAAAAATCTCAACAATTGCATCAGGACCAACCCCGACCATTGACCACTGCCAGAACCACCTCCGGCCATTGACGAACCCTCCGGCACGCCGACCATCAACACTGCCACCTTCTCCCATCACCAATCACCATCACAAGCCTTGCTCCTGAATCTAGCATTCCAGTTGAAACAGGAAACCCTTCACCATGACCAAACCACACCGAAGTTGCATCTCCGATCATCTGATGACTTGCAACTCTGGCCACTCCATCTCCAAACATCCACGAACCAATTCCCAAAATTTCCTCAAACTCGATGCATTAGTGAAGTAGCAGTGGACAAATTTTCAAGTTCGAACAAAACTAGGTTTAGAATCCTAAATCTCCACGCCGCCGTCGCCACGACCATCAGAAACCTTCCCTAATATTTTTGCCAAGCACCTTGATCGTCAACCTAGCTCCAGCAGGAACCACGAACTCCCCAGTCACATAGATCATCAGATATCACCCAAAAACCCATTTGCAGTTATTCCCAAAATTCACCATCAATACTTCATTAAAAATTATGATTTTTGTTTTAAAAATCATAACTTTTAAAGATGATTCAAGTTAATATCTTGACTCGGTAAATTCGAGTGATAGATTTTAACATGTTAAAAGAATTCCACCTATATTATTTTGATTCAGAGAATTCCTACATCTATTTTGCTTGAATAAGATTTTTAAACTTAAACTAATGTTTAAACAAACATATCATGTTTAAATATTAAAAACCTAGCAATGAACTGATAAGAAGATTTGAATTGTTCTTCTATTACTATTCTATGTAGTTTAAAACAGAGAAGAACAATCAAAGAAAATACATGCACGGTCATTTACATTCATATACACAGATCATACACTTATATATACACATGAAAGCATCCATTATTTCAGAAATCTAATAAGCAACAAACAGTTACTACTTAAGATTTATAAATAGATGTTTACTCACCTTTTTAATTAAATGCAGAGAGCTTGATCTTGATGATAAAACTGGAAAGCTTGCCTAGTTTTTTTTTTTTTTTGATTTTTTGAAAGCTTTGCCTTGCTTGTGACTTAAAAACTGAAATTTTTAGTTGATTGAGACGATTCAAACTTTGACTACTGGTTGCATGCCTGAACTTTGATTATTGGTGGATTCCAGATTGCAGTTGAATAGATCCACATGCCTTGATAAAAGAGGTTATAGGTTTTGTTCTTGAGAAAATCATATGGTTTGTGTTTTGGTTTGCTTGAAAATGGATTTACAGGTTTGAGCATTGATTTGAAAAGAATGTTTATAGGCTTTTGTATTTTGGTTTGGAAATGAATTACAGGGCTTTTGGCTTGAGATGGTTGTAGACTTAAAAATGTTTTCATGGTAATTTGATAAATGGTTTAACACTGCACTTTGTTTCAGAGGAGATTACAAATTCGCTTTGATTTATTTCAAAGGAGATGAATTACAGGTTTTAAACTTTGGTTTGAGGAATGAATTTCAAGTTTGAACTGAGCATTGGTTTCAGATTTGTTTTCTTGAGGAATGAATTCAGTTTTGAATGACAGGGTTAGCTTTGAGGATTTTCTGTTTTTTTCTTCTGATTTTGAGCTCAGATTTGAAAAAGAAAAATGAAGAGGAAGATAGTGGTTTATATAAGTTAATTTCAGATTTTAATAAAAATAAAAGAAAATTGAAAATAAATGTGACACTTGTCTCATATCTTACTTGATTTCTTAACACATGTTACTTAAGAGGTTTAAAGTTTTAACACTTGTCCTAATTTATTTTTATATTATTTAGAAATGATTTTAAAGGCTTTTAAATTAATTTTTCCTAATTAATTTGTAAATTTCCTAATAAACAAATACATTTATAAATTTATAAACACTTTCTAAATTTTATATAAATACAATCTTTAAAAGAAAATAAATAAAAACCAATTATAATTTAAATAAAAATCATATATAATCTTTTTAACTTATTTTTAAATGCTAATACAAAAAGCCTTTGTATTTATTCCAATTAAATAAATACTTTTCCAAATTTCTATAAATAAATTTCTTTAAAGAGAATAATATAAAACAATCTTATTTTTTTTACATAAAAACTTTATCCATATATTTTAAATCCAAACTATATTATTTATTATTATTTTTTATTTTAAGATATATATATATATATATATATATATATGCTTTTAAATTCAAAATAAAATATCAAATTCAAATTCAATTTAAAAATCCAATTTAATATCAGATTCAAACAAATATAATATCAATTTCAAACAAACACATTATTATTAATAAATAATTTATTCTATTGAAAATCAATCTAAAATCATAATTTAAAACATCACATTATTAATTGTTTGGCTATTTATATTTGAAAATAACAATTTTATCAAATTTAAACAATTTAATTAAGATTTTATCACATTTTAAATTCCTTGAAATTATGGGATATCACAGGTATAAACTATAACGCTTATCTTCCATACACAGATCCACAAATAATATAATTCACATTCATCACAGCTTGAATTTAAAACAATTCACATCACAAAGCATCACACAGTAGAGATATCAAACAATTTACAGCATTCAATAGAATACACTCATCCATAAGAAAGATTAATTGATTATTTGATTAGTTTAAATTAGATTAATTACTTATGAATAAGCTACAAATCCAGGTCAATTAATATTAATTAATTACAAAACAATTAATTAATTATCCTTTAATTAATCATTAATTATCCTTTAATTAATAATTAATCCTTTGATTAATTATCCTTATTACAATAATTAATTAATTAATCCTTAATTAATAATCATCCCTTAATTAATTTCATTAATTAATTATTCTCAAATAAATTACCTTAATTAATTAGTCACCTTACTTGATTATTCTTTAAATTAATTAACCTTTAAATACTTGATTAATCAATCATTAATCATTAATTATCCATTCTTAATTACTTTCACTAAGTAATTATTTTTAATTACTTATTCATTTATTACTTGATTAATTAAACTTGAATTATTAATTAATTTTATCTTAATTATTTTCATTAAGAAATTAATTTTAAGTATTTAATTTCCTTTAACCAATAATTAAACTTAGACTTTAAAAGTTAATTTAACAATTAAAACATTCGTAATATTAATTTGCTTCTTTAATATTATTAAGTTTTTTCAAAATAAACTTTTAAAATAAAAGTTATATAGATTAAATACTCAAAACTCAATATAAATTGAAATAACTTTATCTAAAAAAAACTTTTAACAAATTTAAACTTGGATAACTTCTAACATTCACAAAAACTTTGGTTTTAGCAAAATTGTTTCAAAAATTTTGATTTGCTTTTAAAGTTAAAAACTACTTTCCCCTTAATTTCACTAACCCAAAAATTTTCAAAATCTTCTCGAGCCTTACTTCGGGTTTCCCTCGCGTTACGGCTGCTTCGAGAAAATCACATTCGTCTTCGAGCTATAACCCGAGTCCTATGCTTCTTCCTCAAATTCACAACTACATCTGATACCATCACACACGCGTACACGTGTACACATCACTGCCCATGTTCGGACCAACTTCCTTGCCTCCAACATGTCAACGACAACCCCAACAAACATCACGGCCACCCAGGTTCAACGATAATGCCTGAAATCAAATTCGAGCCATCAAGACAGCAGGAACCCAAAATGTGATCAACGAAAAATGCCTCGCACCGATGATCTAGACCACCAGAGAACTCGTCCATCCACCTAGAGTTGCTTCACGACATGACTCATCGACCTGGCCACCTCCGATCGGTTCCGATTCAACCACGATGGAACACGAGCTTCGACAACTACCCTGATCAAATTAGGACATTAAACCCTAACTTTCCATCATGCCACTTCCATGGCGATCTATAAATTTAACCATTATTTTTCTGACGATCGCCATTACTCAAACTTCCTCCAACCACACTCACGTCGATCATCCTTGTGTCGATCATCGGAGATCGACGAAGAACCCTTTTTCGTTCAACTCAACATTTCTCGATATTTACAAACTTAAAAATCCAGATATAAACATTAAAAATCACGGTTTTCAAAATGAATTAAATGATACGATTGAATCTTAAATTCATGCAAGTCGAAATCTTGATAATTTTTAGTTTCCCTGCATATTCTTCCTTTCCAGACAAAATTACCTTCAAATTTTTCTCGAAAATATTTTAAAACCCATATCTTAATATTTCAAACAAAATTTGTTTATACATTATAACATATAACAAATTATGGGAAAAGTAATCTGTTTTTGAATCTTTTTAAGGCCTGTTAACTATGAACAGAGCCAATACATATATGTTCACAGATATGCACACAGTATTATTATATACATAACATAAACCTGCAGGCACATCAAGCATTGCCACAACAACTTAAACTTTCAATCCACACTTCCAGATTTAAAGCTTTAAATAAAAAGGGTTTGCTCACCTAAGAAAACTGAAGACAGAGAACCAGGTTTAAACTCATGGAAATTTTTTTTACTTTGATTTTGTTCATGATGTTTGATTCTTGTTTCCAGGATGAAATTTGAAACTTGAATGCTTGAAGTTGTTTTTGTTGATCTCAGGCTTTTGATTCTGTTGCTTTTGAACTGTAATCCTTGCCTTTCAAACTACTCTGGTTTCACTTTTTTTTGAGTTTGCTTGCTTTGATTTTTGTTTTCAATTGCTTCAGATCTTTGCTTGAATTTGTGGTTGCATTTTGATTTTTAATTCCTTTGACCTGAGATGATCTTTGCCTTTGTTTTGAGTTGTTTTGCATTATTCTTTTATAGGCTTCAGTTTCCAGGTTATAAGATTTGAAACCTGACTTGATTGCCAGGTTGATTTCCCAAAAATTTTTTTGATCTCTGATTTGCACTTACAGGTTGCAACTGAAATCGTTTGCTTTGATTTTCTTTTGATCTGGTTTTTATTTTCAAATTTGTTGTTTTTTCAGGTTGGAGAAGTTGTGAAAGAAAGTATGAAGCCTGGTTTCTAATTTTTCTTTCCTATGCAAGTTTAAAAAAATTTGATTCAAAAAAAAAAATTTGCCACTTGTCCACTTTCATTACATTTGTAATTTCATTTGATAATCTTCTAACTAATGTCTTAGGTAAGTTAAATTATGTTTATATCCCTAATCAAATTATTTTTGTAAATTTTATTTTAACCATTATTGCAAATATAATTTCATATACTAACATATGTCTTTATTTTAAAATGTTTATGTTCTTATCTTTATATATGTTCTTATATGCACGAATAAAATTCATTTCAATTACTTTTCACATTCAATCTTAATTTAGTTCAATACATTTACATATATACATTTATATATTTTACATTCATACATTTCTTATCATTTCTGTGTGTACAAATTTTAAAAGAAAAGAATGATTTAAAAATCTTGATTATATATGTTAACAAATAATCACATTTATTGATATATGTATATATATATAAGAGAATTCAATCTTAAAAATAAATCTTTTGAAACTTATTACATTAATTCTTAAATTACAATTTCCAAATATCAATATATTTAATTTTTAGAAACTAAACTTTTATTAATCTTAAAGTTTTATAATTCTATTTATTTTCAACACATTTATTTTTAAATCCAATATTATTTATAAAATACTTATCCCTAAATTTCACATCAAAATTTCTATTTATAATCTAAAATTAAAAATTTTATTTACCCTGGAAATTTTCTGATCTATTCACAATAAAATTCACTAATTAATTTTAAAAAAATAAAATAATTATCAAACTATTCTTAGCTAAAATCCAGGAATGTTATAGATTCCCCCCTTAAAAAAATTTCGTCCTCGAAATTTTCCAGGGAGATAACAAAGAACCGATGGAGAATATTCTACCAGATCAAATTGAAATATCCATTCTGCATTTGGATTACCAAATCAGAATATCATCGATAATTATGAGAACAAACTCATTCAATACTACACAAGATACTTGGGTCACCAGATCTATGAAGATATACATAGCACTAGTTAGTTCGAAGGACAACTAACCGTTAATAGAATATATTGAGACCTAGATAATAGATAAATGGATTCAATCTTCCACAATTCTCAAACGCTAGGTATGGATTCCAAACTCAAATCGGAATACCCCGAGGTATATATAACTTGTCCCTATTCGGACTTTGATATTCACAAGAAATAGAATTTAAAATTTGGGTTTTAACTGAAATCGTTTTATCGATACAAATCTTCATATTTGACTTCATATTTAATTTACCAATTTATTTCAATTTAAAATTTCAAATTCATTAAAGTTTAAAATGAAAAGCTGATAATGAGAATACGAAATAGAAACTTATCTACACGATTCGTAGGACCACCACCACACCAAAGCTTCTCCCTCGAGCTACCACGAAGCAATCAAAGAATTGGAATCGAATCAAAGGAGATTGATAGAGAAAGATATTTCCGTTGTTGTAGGGTATTGACCATTGTGGTGGTACTTCCCTATCCCTTATCTCGTCCTCTTCTTGCACTCTTACTTACTATTATTGGATAGTAAGAGAATTACTGAGGCATACAGACAGATATCTTAGGGATTACTCATTCTTGGGTGTACTTCACCCTATCTCTAATGAGTTTCCCAATGTGTCATGCTCCTGAGCTAAAGTTTCAACCTTCAGCTCTGATATCACTGTAACGACCCTGACTCGACCTTCGAAAATCGACACTGAATACTTCACCCGTATTCAAATGCCGAAGATTCAAATACCGAATCTAGTTCGTCGGAGCTTATAACACATTAAGTATAACAATACAGCGGAAGAGAGAACGAATATATCATATAACACCAATGACACTTTATCCACTGATATGCAACAATGATCACAAATACATCAGAGATACAAGAAATAGCAGCGGAAAGAAACAATAGTAGAAGATAAAGCAAACTAGGCAACTGCAGCAGAAAGATAATGCCTTCAATGCCAAACTCCAAAGATCTCCAATCCAATAAGCGAGAACCACCATCAAGTTGACTTAAGCAAATCGAATCTCGAAATGCTATCGTCAAAATCCAAAGGCTGAAAGCTATCGACTCTACACCTACTACTCAACTATCTGAAAAACCCAACTCTAGTCTGCCCGTGTAGAAAATTGTGGGCACCTAGAGTTTAGGAAAGGAATAATAAACTCCGGTTCAGCCATGGGTCTGGTATGAGCAAACAAAAAAAAGTTTTCTTTAAAACAAACAATAAAGAATTTAAAACATTGAAATCCACAATTCTTTTTGAAAAATGAAACTACCATAAGGCTTCCCAGCACACACACAATGCAATCGCACACTTGGGGGAGATTTCTCCTTATGATAGTCAAAAATGCTTACTATGCAAAATCCTTTTTGATATTATTATTAGTGCATAGTGGAAAACATTTCGAAATTATAATATTGATCTTAGCCAGCATAGGTACCATTATACTACGCCTACTATAGCTACCATTTAAGAATGGCAGGTTATACAATTGAAATCGTACTAGGTTCATATTGTTTATTTGGATTGCCAACAAACGGTCAGGCAAGGAACTTCCTAGGACACATGGGCACGCCTCTAGAGGGACGCCCCGAGAACCTAACCGGATCTCTGCCAACACAAGGCCAGGTTACCTCTGTAACTAGGTAACTACTACACGAGTATGCCACTCCCCAGTCGTATTTATCCTAGGATTCACCAACAGACACAAAAGTAATAAATTTGCAGCAACCACATAGGTTAAGTATTTGGACTCTGTACCATGATACCACCTCTATCCAGAAGGAAATGAACATACCCTCAGGGGGCGCTACCGCCAAATAACCTTGCTGCATCTTTCCCGTTTCGACCATTCCAGGTTATGAGGTTCGACGATGTCACGTCCATAAAGCTACGAATTTTCACAAAGCCATGCTTTGATCAACAAATGATCAGCAGCACTTCGTATGTCACATTACTAATTTGGGAATGTATCACTAGTAACCATCAACTACATAACCTCTGAGCTCGTACGTCTCAGAGAAGGGTGTTAAGCTAAGAGAATAAATCTCAGCCACCAAACAAGAATGTATTTGATAGAAACAGGTTTTACATCTCAAAGTGTAATGTTAGACACACATCCATACAAGTCTGTTCTGGGTTCGAATAGAACCGAAGGCACTTCCGAAGAAGCCCTTGCAAATCCGGGTATTCACAATCCCGATCGGGCTCCCCATCACATATGGAGATCTCTATACCGGCGCGACTCAGTGCAGAGACAATCGACGGGTTATCCTTCCATTCTTGGAAATACCCGGTCTTCACCATCGGTCTTCAAATGCTATCCATATCGTTGTATCATTATTCTGAATGGGTTATATGACACAAGGTCCTCTCTCGGCTAAATCGAATATTGAGCGCAATATTTAAAAACATATGGATATTGAGATTTCAGTTAAGTCACAACTTTAAAATCCAAAACTTTTCTTTCAAATTGTTTAAACAAACTACCATTTCCAATCTTTTAAACAAAAAGATTCATTTCACAAAGTTACACCCATCTTTCACAAAGATTTATTCACGGCCTTTCAAAATAATTCCATTTCAAATTGGATTAACTCAATCTTTAAATCAAAGATTTAATTTATCGCTTTCAAAACCATTTCCAATTCAAATCTTTTATATAAAAAGATAACCATTTAAAATACTCTTCGATAAACAAAGTTTAATAATCTTTCACAAAGGTTCATTCATAGCTTTCAAATTAATTCACAATTTCTTTTCAAACTTGAAACTTTTCAACACAAATTGGAAATCCTTTCCTTATATAAAAGCTATTATTATTTGAAAACAAATAATTTTTGTTTTGGGAAAAACTGATTACATTTACATAAGTTAAAGCAATTCAAGTATAAAACTTGGGTTTAAATTTAAATTCCCAAAACAATACTTTTTAAATGGTTTAAAACCCATATAAACACCTTCATAACTTGTAAAACCTTTTTAAACCATAGTTTCTAAATCATAGAATTCAATTTCAAATACTGAATTCAAATTTAAATCAAATTATTTAAATTTCAAAACTTTATTATGTTATTCAAAATAACTTTTATTTTTTAAATCCGTTTTCAAATTTTTTTCACTTTTAACTCGAATCCATTTCCAAAACTATTTGGATTCAAAATTCAACTTTAAAAATCATTTAAAAATATTTAATTCAAATATTTGTGACTTAACCGATTTCCGCGTGCAATCCATATTTGTGTATGTATGGTGTAGTCTAGGGGTTTTACACACAATAGTGCAACATCATCAATTAGCACAGATTCATATACAGCAATATATTTGATAAGCGGTATAAACTATAATGCTTATCTTCCATACACAGATCCACAAACAATATAATTTACATTCATGACAAATAAATAAATAAATTACATTCATCACAGCTTGAATTTAAAACAATTCACATCACAAAGCATCACACAGTTGAGATATCAAACTATTTACAGCGTTCATAGAATACAGTCATCCATAAGGAAGATTAATTGATTATCTGATTAGTTTAAATCAGATTAATTACTTTGAATAAACTACAAATCCTGGTTAATTAATATTAATTAATTACAAAACAATTAATTAATTATCCTTTAATTAATCATTAATTAACCTTTAATTAATAATTATTCCTTTGATTAATTATCCTTAATAAATTACAATAATTAATTAATTAATCCTTAATTAATAATCATCCCTTTATTATTTTCATTAATTAGTTAAACTTTAATTATTTAATTATTCTTCAATAAATTACCTTAATTATTTAATCACCTTAATTAATTATTCTTTAAATTAATTAACCTTTAAATATTGATTAATCAATCTTTAATCATTAATTATCCATTCTTAATTACTTTCACTAAGTAATTATTTTTAATTAATTATTCATTTATTACTTGATTAATTAAACTTGAATCATTAATTAATTTTATCTTAATTATTTTCATTAAGAAATTAATTTTAAGTAATTAATTTCCTTTAACAAATAATTTAACTTAGACTTTAAAAGTTAATTTAACAATTAAAACATTCGTAATATTAATTTACTTCGTTAATATTATTAAGTTTTTCTAAAATAAACTTTTAAAATAAAAGTTATATAGATTAAATACTCAAAACTCAATTTAAATTGAAATAACTTTATTAAAAAAAGACTTTTAACAAATTTAAACTTGGATAAGTTCTAACATTCACAAAAACTTTGGTTTTAGCAAAATTGTTTCAAAAATTTTGATTTGCTTTTAAAGTTAAAAACTACTTTCCTCTTGATTGCACCGACCCTAGAATTTTCAAAATCTTCCCGAACCTTACTTCGGGTTTCCCTCGCGTTACTGCTGCTTCAAGAAATTCACGTTCGTCTTCGAGCTATAACCCGAGTCCTACGCTTCTTCCCTAAATTCACAACTACATCAGATACCATCATCCACGCGTGCACGTGTACACGTCACCGCCGATGTTCGGACCAACTTCGTCACCTCCAACATGTCAACGACAACCCCAACAAACATCACGGCCACCCAAGTTCAACGATAATGCCTGAAATCAAATCCGAACCATCAAGATAGTAGGAACCCAAAATTTTATCAACGAAAAATGCCTCGCACCGATGATCTAGACCACCAGAGAACTCATCCATCCACCCAGAGTTTCTCCACGACACGACTCATCGACCTGGCCACCTCCGATCGGTTCCGATCCAACCACGATGGAACACGAGCTTCGACAACTACCGTGATCAAAATAGGACATTAAACCCTAACTTGCCATCGTGCTAATCCACGGTGATCTATAAATTTAACCATTATTTTTCCGACGATCACCATTACTCAAACTTCCTCCAACCACAGTCACATCAATCATCCTTGTGTCGATCATCGAAAATCGAAGAAGAACCATTTTTCGTTCAACTCAACATTTCTCGATACTACAAACTTAAAAATCCAGATATAAACATTAAATCATGGTTTTCAAAAATGAATTAAATGATATGATTGAATCTTAAATTCATGCAAGTCGAAATCTTGATGATTTTTAGTTTCCCCGTATATTCTTCCCTTCTAGACAAAATTACGTTCAAATTTTTCTTGAAAATATTTTTAAAACCCATATCTTAATATTTCAAATAAAATTTGTTTATACATTATAACATATAACAAATTAGGGGAGAAGTAATCTTTTTTTGAATCTTTTTAAGGCCTGTTAACTATGAACAGAGCCAATATGTATGTATTCACAGATATACACACAATATCATTATATATATATAAACACAATTCACAGATCTACAACAACTTAAACTTTCAATCCACACACCAGATTTAAAGCTTTAAATAAAAAGGGGTTGCCCACCTGAGAAAACTGAAGACAGAGAACCAGGTTTTAAACTCCTGGGATTTTGTTTTACTTTGATTTTGTTCATGATGTTTGATTCTTGTTTCCAGAATGAAATTTGAAAATTGAATGCTTGAAGTTGTTTCTGTTGATCTCAGGCTTTTGATTTTGTTGCTTTTGAACTGGAATCTTTGCCTTTCAAACTGCTCTGGTTTCACTTTTTTTTGGAGTTTGCTTGCTTTGATTTTTGTTTTCAGTTGCTTCAGATCTTTGCTTGAATTTGTGGTTGCATTTTGTTTTTTAGTTCCATTGATCTGAGATGATCTTTGCCTTTGTTTTGAATTGTTTTGCACTATTCTTTTACAGGCTTCAGTTTCCAGGTTATAAGATTTGAAATCTGACTTGATTTCCACGTTGATTTCCCAGATTTTATTTTGATCTCTGATTTTCTCTTACAGGTTGCAACTGAAATCGTTTGCTTTGATTTTCTTTTGATCTGGTTTTTATTTTCAAATTTTTTGTTTTTTCAAGTTGGAGAAGTTGTGAAAGAAAGTATGAAGCCTGGTTTCTAATTTTTCTTCCCTGTGCATGTTTACAAATTTTTGATTCAAAACAAAAAAAAAATTCTTTTGCCATTTGTCCACTTTCATTACATTTGTAATTTCATTTGATAATCTTCTAACAAATGTCTTAGGTAAGTTAAATTATGTATATCCCTAATCATTTTTGTAAATTTTATTTTAACCCTTATTGCAAATATAATTTCATATACTAACATATGTCTTTATTTTAAAATGTTTATATTCTTATCTTTATGTATATTCTTATTTGCACAACATTTCAATTGCTTTTCACATTCAATCTTAATTTAGTTCAATACATTTACATATATACATTTATATATTTTACATTCTTACATTTCTCATCATTTCTATTTGTACAACTTTTAAAAGAAAAGAATGATTTAAAAATCTTGATTATATATATTATCAAATAATCACATTTATTTATATATGTGTATATATATAAAAGAATTCGATCTTAAAAATAAATCTTTTGAAAATTATTACATTAATTCTTAAATACAATTTCCAAATATTAATATATTTAAATTTTTAGAAACTAAACTTTTATTAATCTTAAAGTTTTATAATTGTATTTATTTTCAACATATTTATTTTTTAAACCCAATGTTATTTACAAAATACTTATCCTTAAATTTCAAGTCAAAATTTTCTATTTACAATCTAAAATTAAAAAAAATTATTTACTCTGGAAATTTTCTGATCTATTCACAAATTAATTTTAAAAAATTAAATTAATTATCAAATTATTCTTAGCTAAAATCCAGGAATGTTACGAACATGGCATACTAGATCACATCATCCTGAGGGTAAGAAGGCTGCAAATGGATGCACCAGGTCATATCCCACTCTTCCTATGTGCATGCATACCAAAATCCATAAATAACAAATCTAGATCAAGGAATGATGCTCCTAATGGTAGCGAACCACATAAATTTGCTGTATATCCCCTGTTTTAGTCAATACCGAGTTATGAGGCTTGTGAGGTCACGTTTACCTTTTTCCTCTCTTAGCAAATCCCACTTAGAATGCTAACACTACCCTTCAGACAATAATGCAATGCCAGCATTCATCCATATAAGTTGTTCAGGATACGAACTAACCAAAGGCACTACTTCTACTACATCCTTTTCGGAATCACCCTCACGATTAGAAAACGGTAGCTTTTGCACTTTAAAGAACTTTGTCCTCAATTACACCATCTCAAACCAATCACCAACCTCTTCCGAAGTGTAGAACGTGCATATGGTTTTGGAGTGGTTATGCTTTCGACTCATCAAATATAAGTACTTCCCCTTGTAACATCCCGCATTTTTGTACGCTTTAAATCAACGATAAACCACACACGTCAGACAAAAACCATACAGAAGGGCGGATTGTTATAGGGTAAATAAGAAATGCAAAGAAAGAAAAAACAAAATAGAATCTTGCAGCGGAACGATAAAATATAATAATCAAATAAACAGTTTATAAAGCTATTTACAAAACATTTGATTATACTTATACAATACATATCAGAGTTACACATACCAGGGAATAATAAAACAATGCAGCGGAACAATGTAGTAGTTAATAGTAATAATAAAATATTTGTCTTCGTCCTCCAGAAATAAGGTCTTCGAATCCTATAATGCTCAGACTGACCCGAGTGAATTGAAAAGACAAAACACTTGAGTCAGTACTAAAAGATCTTATGCAGGTTAAATCAACAGTAATGAGTGGAATGGCATCAAAGATGTTTACGAGATTCGACATCTCCTATTCAGTGTCAAACGTGAGTGCAGTAACTTAAGAGATGCTCGGGATTCACATCTCCTGAGGATCCATTGAACTATTTACTATGCAGTAATACACGCTATTATAATCATGTCTATAGTAAAATAAACTTACTTTTAAATAGCATTAAGGCTTTACATTTTCCACCTTAACACATAATAGTCCCAGTAGTCCATCCAGTATCAGTGTATCTCCCGATCGGAAGACTACCCTAAATACTCTACGGGCTACAGGAGAAAACCAAACTCATACAAGGCCCACTAGGGTAGGTGACACGACACAACTAGGATATGCCAGGGTAGGTATACTAATTAGGCTTCCGGGTCGATGGTAACGCGTAGCAGCTACTACCTCCCATCTCGAGCCACAGCCCCAAAATTAAAAGGGCCCCAATCAATCACAAAGTAATAGAATGGTATGTCCGATAAAAGGCGCTACCTTCTTAGCCCGTCGATCACTCTTGTTTTAGCCACCTTATGCCAACTCACGAGAGTCTGGTCCACGTATATACCTCAAAGGAAATGTCGCCACCATCCTACTTCATTTTGGAATCTCCAACGTGTACATGACTGTTAAATTGGTTTTCGGAGTTGGCAGAGAGTATGACGACTTCCGATCCCGGTCTCTTTAACAACCAAACGTTATTATAACATCGCGGTCATTTCAAAACAGTTATACTTCAAAACCAGAATATATGATCCATTTCAAAACCGTATAAATGCGATATCATTTCCCCTTTAAAAACCAAATCAATATGGTATCATTTTTATTTCAAATATATCCTTTTCTAAAACCATAACACTTTCAAAGTTATAATATTTCGAAATCAAATGCTTGAAATATAACCGTTCAAAACATAATACTTTGAATTTCATAACTTTGAAACATAACTACACCACTTAAATGGCTTAAATATTAAATTACTTTATATAATAAAATAGCTTCTTCAATTTCACAAATCAATTCCAAATACAGATTTGAACCCCCTAAATAAACCATTTCAATTTCCATATATTTCAAGCTTTAAATATTCCACCATTTCAAAACTAATTCTTTGATAATTCCATATATATCAAATTCAATTACTATTATTTAGATTTGAAATGTCTACACAATAAATCCAACATCATTTAAGTAAAACTTTTCAACTTCAAGTAACTGGATATTCCTTCAATTTATTTAACTTGATATATTCATTTAAATCAACTTGATATACATATAAATCACTCTAAGCGAAAATCAAGTTACAAAAATCATACCCTTTGAATTCTCAATTTTATTTAAATTTCAAATCAATTTATTCGAATATAATTCTTAAATAATTTAATTCAAATCAATTTCATATTTATCTTCCAACCTAAATTTTTTTTAGTGATTATAAACTATATAGACAATATAATTTAAACAGATACTTAACAATATTATATAAAACAATCAAACTTTATTATTCAACTTATTTTATATTTCAAAACAAATTTATACGTAGCTAAAAATCAATACTAAAATAACATTCATATAGTATTTAAATCAATATGGATATAAAACCATATATTTCTTTACAAAACCGTAAAAATTCATTTCAAAATATTTTTATATATAGACCACGGTGTTTGTATATAATTTTCTATCATATGGTCAAGTGATACGGATATTTATCATTTCAATCCACAATTTAAAATATAAATATGGTTATATATCATTTCAAACTACAATCCTGAATGAAACAAAATCCATAACACCTTGTAATTTATAACAATACAAATACAACATCCATTCATCCAATATCAATCATCAACCATTTATCACAATCATCATCCAATTCAATCAATAACATCAACATAAAACAGATAATAAATTACAGGTATTTACTTACAGTTTATATTCAATAATAAATTAAATAACTATTTTATCCAAATTAATTCAAATAAATTGAGATGATGATTCAAAATATGCCAAACAGTCATAAATAAATTTCTAATCACATCAGAAATCAATGTAACAAACATAAGAAATTTTAGAAGTTGTGAGTGGGTTAAAACACTCAACTTTTAAATTTAAATTGAATTTAAATCCAATTTAAATCCAAAATTTGAACAGTCCCAGAATCTGTCCAAACCAGCGTCAAAATGTTTGGAATTTTGATACGATCCTAACAAAAAAACCGCGCGTAAATCGGGCATCGTACGTGAAAGTTATGTCAGTTGGAACATTCAGAAATTTGATTAAATAAAAAAGAAACTACCTCTACTCTGCCACGTCACGCAACAGAACCTTCTCCCCAAACCCTAACTGATCATTCCAGTTTCGAGCAGAGCCGCCACAAACACGATGCAACATCGCGACGCCATGACCATCAGCTACGATCGCGGCCCCTTACTGCCTTGCCGCGACTTCGCCTAGGCCTCATACCCAACCACGACGTGCCACATCGTCGGTCGACGACGAAAATCCACTCAACCGCCGCCTTTAAGCTAAACCCTAGTCTAATTAATTCACCAAATCCAACCGTCGACAACCCGAACGAATACCATAGATGAACTACGCGATTGACTCTCTTCACAACGGCATAGACTAATCGACGATGGGTCGTGGCTGATCGCGATCGATTGAACGACCAAGAATATCCCTCGAATTTTTGGACAATCGGTGAACCAAATGCAAAAACGAATCGCAGATCTGAGCTGCATTCGTCGAGATCTTCGAATCGATATAAAATTTGATATTATTTGAGGAGTTTGAATTTTTGGCTTTGAATTTTATTTGAAATTGCAATTGCAATTGGACTTTTGGTTCTGACTGCCATTGGAATGAGGAGGAGCAACTGGAATTGTACGTACAGAAAAAATGAAAATAATAAATAGGCTAGGGTTTATAATGATGTATATAAGCTGAAATTGGAATAACGGATACGATTGGTTTGGACCGTTGAACGATAAATGGCCCGAAAAGCCCGTTTCGACTCCGGAACGAAATCGGGTCAACCCATATGTCAAAATATATGTTTTTGAACATTTTAAAATCGATGGAACAAGTTTCATGTCCAAATTCCATCATATGAAGAAGTTATGCTAAAATCAAGTTATTTCAAATTGATTTTAATTGATTTCAATTAAATTGATTTCTAGGCGTTTCAAGCCAGTACGATCAAACGACAAGCCCGATCGCTACGAAACTTGAAATCCTATTATAATTCACCATTACGGATCTGATGAAATTAGTTTCGTCGAAATCCGAGTCAGTGGTCAAAATGGCTATTTTTGCATTAATTAAATAAATTAATATTAAATTAATTATATCAAATTTTCAATTTCAATTCTATAATTGACAATTTTTATCATTTTTAAATTTCTTAATCATTTACACTAATTTAAACAAATTTAGATGTCAATTTAGTGTTGATCAATTTATCAATTCTAGTGTTAACCTCAATTTCCTTAAATCCAGAAATTATAAATTTAATTGGGGTTTTTAACCACAGGGAAGAAGTTGCAAAAAAAATTAGTCTCAGGGACAACAAGTTTGTTTTTCAGTCTGAAGGACACTTTGTAGTGTAAATCATAGAATGATAGATGTAGCTATCATTTTCTGTTTACACTATAAAGTGTCCTTCAGAATAAAAAACAAACTTACCGTCCCTGAGCCTAAAATTTTTCTAACTTTTTCCTTATGCCTATTTTCCTGAGTTTAATTTCCAATAATTCCATTTGATTTTCTTTTCATTCTATTATTCAATTCGTTGATGTCAGATGGATGAAATTAACATTGGATTCATGATCTATTACTTTAATATTCTCAAATTTCAGCTAAATTTACATTAACGTACTAGTTAAATGTTTTAATTTCATTTAATTGCAATAAATCCAATTACTGAAATTTTAAATTCCAGTAAATTAATAAATCTTGATTTCCACTTTCTATATTCAACCAATTATCATTTTATGAATAGAATTAACATTATTTCTGAATATTATTTTAATTTACATCACATAAAATTTAATTTAGATTTATTGCGATAAATTCCAATTCAACTTAACAGATTAAATATGTAGGTAATTATAATAACTGTTTACAGACCAATGTTACAGTTGCTTACATAAAGATGGTTTTACTAAATTACCATTCATTAAATTTTATTTCGTTAAATAAATTCCATATTCACATTTGTTTCCATATACTCCATTTTGTATCTAAGTATAAATTACATCCAAATTGTTAATGTTAGCTTTAATTATCATTGTTACCATTCATTTTAGTTATTACTCCATTATCAAATTAATAATTTATGTTCCTTCCAATATTTAATTACCAAAGCCTTATTACATTAACAAATTTAATTATTAAAATTTACGTGTCGTTACACTCTCCCTCACTCAAAACTTTTCGTCCCCGAAAATGAAAAAAAGAGAAAAGAAAGAATTGAGTAGACAATACATCTTATTCAAAAATGTTAACTTTATAAACAAATAAATTTACAAATTTAATCAATTTAAATAAAATATACCAATTTATAACCATTAAATCTTTTTATACTTAAATTAGTATGTTTGGAAAACATTTTTCAAAATTTTCCTAAGTCCAAAATTTACGGAAATTTTTGACAGACTTCTTTGTACGGGGAGGCTCAGAAGAAAATATAATATCAAATATAACAATATCGTATATAATTTCCAAAAATAACATATCCCCACATGGGAAAACAATATAACAATGCTATAAAACCATAATCCGAGAACGTACCTATTTGTCGGGCAAACAAACTCTTAATTATGAAACCAAAAGCAGTAGCGATTGCTTCCATAACCTGCATTTCACTTATATAATCTAAAAAGAGTTAATAATTATATAGAATGAAATATTTAAAGTTGTTTCAACCACTAACAAACAAATCGATATCAAACAACTACAATCACTTGCAACCAATATACAATCAAAAATCAACACAATCAATTATCCATTCATATCAAACAAAACTAATAGTTGTTCGGGTTCAAAAACTTCAAATTGTATAGAATGAAAATAAACTACTAAGTGCACCTTTTACTCAACAGTCTTAGATGAAACTAAATAGATTATTCATACATCCAAACAATTTTAAAGTATTCTTGCCCAAATAACCATAAACCAAACAAACAATGACCCCAAGCATAAATTAAGTTCATACTTATCAATTTCATTTCACAACATTTATTGCTTCACTTCCTTTTCATTCATATAATAATTTATCTTTTTAATATACATTTAACTTCTTACAATATTTCATTTATTTTCATTTATTCATATCGTGTAAATTTTCCCTTTTTATTGTATTTAATAATAGCAACATTTCAATTATAACTTAAGGTTATAACACTATAACATCAATTTCTTATTTATAAAGGACTTCATTGAATGCTTTCATTACTTTAAGTTTTACTTGTATAATATTCTATTATATTTTCTTATTAGACATTTCAACTTTTACATGTTTTGGTAAGTTATATATGCTTTTTAAGAATGTAATTGAAAATTACACAAGTTTATTTTTCTTCTTCTTCTTTTAATTAACTTAATGTTCAATAATAATATCCTTTGTTTCATAGGTTACAAATGTTAACTTTCTTTTAATTTCCTTTATAACTTAGCATTTAATCTCTTATTTCTTTAAAGGTTTCAATTATTAGTTAAATTCCACTTCACTACACTAATTGAAACTATTAATTAATAGAAACTTAAGAACTAAATACCGGGTTTAATTTCAAATCATTTTGAAATAATAGATAAATGTATATACTTACAACTTATATATCCAATTATATTTAAAACAATTTAAAATGTATATTTGTTCATCAAAATAAATCTGCAGTAAAACTACTACAGTAGCCTTCCCACTTCGAAACTTGAAAACGAATGTCGATGATGCGTGCACTCATCACCGAAATTATTATCCAGCGACAGAGAGGGGAGTACAGAACTTATTTCTTCCCAAAGTTTCTTTAAAGCAATTCTTTCAAATTATATTGAATTATTTATATCATAAAATACTTATAAACAATATTATTATATTCCAAAAATCCTTCGAAAGCAAAAAAAATTCAAAATCCCGGAGTGTACATAAATTTAGCGAGAATAATATAATATTATTATTTTAGAAAGTCGTATAACAGTCATCACTAAAAAGGGGGGGTGTTAAAAAACATGATTTTAGTGTTTTTATGATAAAAATCATATGATAATGCTACTAATGTGTTTATTATGTAATTTCAAATTAAATAGCTGCAAGATGAATGATAAATTTTAAACAAGCTTATACTGTAGAAGAAGAAAAATAATAGTGCAACTGGAGTGAAAAAATTGTAAAAATAAATTGCTATGGAAATGCAAAGATAAACTTAAAGTTCGATCAACAAATTAGAAGACCACAACAAACTAATCAAGCCACAACCACTTTTGTTCGAAATTTGGGTAGTATGGAGATATTGCTGGTAAAGAAAATAAAGGAGAACAAAAGTGCAAGAGTTGAACTTAGGTGCCAAAGGAAGTACCATGCCTCTCAACAACCAAACTGCAACTACTAATGTGCAATAGTCAAATAGCAATTTTACATTACAGAAATATCTAGAAATAAATGTTTGAAAAAAAGGATAGAGCATGATTAAAACCCAAGCGATATAAGACGAACGCATGCACCTCTACCGTCATACCACATGCCGTATCAATTTGAGATATGCTAACAAGTTTACATGACCATTATAAATAAATATCTAATGTTCCCTTCCAAGCCTTTTCTTCAAGTGTTACAAACTTCCAATAGATGCATCTCTTCCAAACCGAATTTATGAAGGGTTGCACTTATTTTATGGCTTCCTCACACTTCTATACAATCCTCCCCTATCCCTAAAGAAATTATTGAACCATATACTCTCTAATTACTCTCATATTTCTTTCTAAAACCTAAACAACATATTCATTCGAAAAGAAAACTTAGACAAGTACGCTTTCACTCCACAACATTGAAGTCTTGTCCTAATTCACTTCCTACCCTCTGCACACTCAATATACAACAAATTTTTTACGGTTATAGGAGTTTTACTCCATCATGACTACTCAGTGTATTGAAGATAATATATATTCAAGTTATTTTATTGTAAAAGGAAAGGTTAAAGTCCTATTGCACAGTCCTTAGGCAGTTGGTGTTGAAGTCCTGTTTGGTTGTTCATGTGGAGTCTGAAATTTGTTCTTTCGGGTGAAGTAATGGTGTTGGTAGTAAAATTCCTAAGAGGTGACTTGAGGTGTCCTGAACCATTATAAAATCGACCGATCTACTTTACTATTCCCACTACATTTACATTTTTTTATTACCATCATCCATCTTTGATCATGTGCATAATGACTTACATATACTTCTACATGAGATGCTGCTATGTTTATTTCCATTGAATAATGAATAACAAAACATATGCTTTTGAATTTTTAGGGTATGTTTTAGCTTTCATTCAATATATATGATTTGATTAAGAAATTTGAACATTGGAGCCAATTATTTGATATTATGGAGTACGTAGTGTGCTTCTTTGATGATACTTGATTTTCATTTTTGACATCGATGATGGGAGTCCATGAGGACGAACGCAAGACTATTATTTGAGATATCATTATTCACACCACCAACACATCGAGGTAACATGTGCTATCACTGTTCGCTGCTACGGCAACCAAAATAACAGGTGGTATTTGAAATATCATTCTACACCAACATAGGTAGCCTAGAGTACAAGTGTTATCTTGAACTTGCGCTTTTCTATTTAGAACATCTAGTATGATTATTGACCTTCGTGATTCCTACAGTTTGATATTTTTGATAGCTTATATATCTCATGAATTATTGATATTTTACACATTTTATTTCATATATATGTGGAGAGCTTGCATTTTTTTCTTTTGTTTTTATTTTATTTTCAAAAAAATCCAAAAACATGTTTCTTTCTTTCTTCTTAGAACCTTTTGTTTTTGAAAAGTCCAAAAACACAAAAATGTGATTTTTGCTTCCTTAGGATTTTTTTTGTTTTGCTCTCCATATTTATTCATGATGTGAATATTTTTGAAATGAGATACTTTGGCTAAATCTTTGACATAAGTTTTCAAGGAGAAATATCATTTGATAGAAGAGTCTGGATTAGAGAAATGTTTGACTTGAAAATTTGAAATGAAACTTCTTGAGGTGATTTTTGATATTCTACACTTGACACGAACTTTTGGAAATTATTTCGCAAAATGAAAATTTTGAACTTTGTTATGAATTTCTTGAGATGGTTTGTGATACTCAAAACTTAAGATTATTGTTGGAGATGAATTTTTTTAAAATTTAAGCTTTCTGATGTAATCTTTAGTTATGGGCCTTTGATTTTTGTTTTGATATATTAATATGTATATCCTTAGTCCCTATGCTTCTTTTTACCTAAATAGCTCTAAAACCAATTCATTTCATATGTTTAAGAATAGAACATAAAATTGAAAGTATTTTCTAGATATTATAGAGAATTTACTTGTAACGACCAAAAAATTTCGACCCCGAAAATTCGACACTAATACGTTCACTGTAGAAGTGCCGAACATCCGAACGCCGAAAATCCCAAATTGTTAGGATAAAGAAGAAAGAGGTAGAAGAAGAAACAGAAAACAATCATAGAGTCTAACATTCGCAGCGGATAAAAATAAAATATCAAATAATAGCATTCTTACAAGCAAAAGTTGTATCTGTTAATATACATCAATACATCAGAGTTACAACCCATAAATATAAACTGGACCGTATAACCACCTGTCCCAGAAATGCAAACAATAATATACACAGTGGAATACTCCATACGTTCCTGTCATCCAGCTCCCGTCCTGAGCTCCAGAACGTCCTCACCTGGAAATCTGTAATACTCGGTCTGACTCGAGCATTACAACAAAGTAACACCCGGGTCAGGTTGGAAACTAGCGTGAGTAAACCCATATAATTAAATGCTAGTTTTAAAAAAAGAATTGGAAACCCGGGTAACTCGTACCTCACTACGAGTTCTTGACTTGTTCCAGTCAAATACTTATTTACGATAATATTTAAAACTGCTATTAAGTTTAACTAGCCATGTAACTTACTTTATTCATTCCAGTTTATTTGATTTTTTCATACCAAATTTATAAGGAATTTAGATTACCAATCGAAGTGGTTTCGGGTATATCTGATACCCGAACTCGGTCTCTTCGAATTCAATGCCATCTCTAATCCAAGTTGTTAAGTTTTAAACAATACAATTTATATTCAGGATATCATACCACATAACAATTCCTATCAGATAGATAATCTACATTTTTACAATTCAACTTAAACATATCATAGAACATCACAAATTATCAGACTAGATATTAATCCAATCATTCAATACAATTCAATTCAACTCAATCCAATTCATCATCCTAATAGAAAGATCAATTTATCACTACTTCTAATAAATTAAATTTAATCACAAAATGGATTGAATTAATTTCTTTTAGATTCTGCTACCCTTAATAACTCTTGTTAACTAATTAAAATGAAATTAATTACATAATTAATTACCCTAAATCAATTTCATTAATTAATCACTTACATTAATAAATCATTCTTTAATTAATCACATTTATCAATTATCCTTAAATTACTTATACTAATCAACTAACCCTTTAATTGATTACATTTATTAACCCTTAAATTAATTACACCAAGTAATTAATCCTTAATACCTTCCATTCAACTACTTACATTAATTAATCACACTAATTAATGATTCTTTAATTACATTAATTAATTAATTATCCCTAAATTAATTTCATTAAGCAATACCCTTTAATTACGTTAATTAATTACCTTATAATTACTCAAGTGAATGAATTAACCCTAAATTACTTATTTTAATTAATCACGCTAATTAAGCAATCACTTGGATTAATTATACATTAATTAATCAAGACCTTCATTAATTTAAGATAAACAATTATCTTAATTAATTATTAAATTACGTCATTAAATTATATTTAAATCTCTAGAGATTTATTTTAAACAATTAACCTAATATAATAATTTTTCTTTTTTTAAACAAAACATTTTAAAACCTTTAAATTTATCATTTAAACCTTGAAACCGTTTTAATATGCTTATTTAAAATTAGTTAATTAGTTTCCTCTTGAACTTGCATTAACTTTTGCTTTAAAACCCAAGGTTAAAAATTACTCTAAACTTCCCGAGCCTAAACCATCCTTACCCGAGCAACAACCCAATCTCCTTCAAGCACTCACGAATTCCACTAACTTCAAGATAACCTTGAGAAAACTTCGAGCATGTCCCGATCCACATCCTTCTTCCCTAAGCCACAACTACCAAGTCACGATACGTGCATACGTGCACGTACACAGATGGTCGGAGCATCTCCGAATTTCGAAAATCTCGCTATCGAGCCCAGAATTTCACCTTGCCCCTCCCTTTCGTTTCCCCAACTTCCCATCCACCTCGAGGCCTCTACGACGACGAGAACCTCCGGCGAACAAACTATGACAAAAACATAGATGAAACCCTAAACGGCTTCGCTGCTCCCACCATGGCACATTATAAAATCATTCACTATTTTTCCGACGATCAATAGCCCCTCAGCTTCCCTTTGCAATAAGTACGACCACCCTCATTAACGTCGATTGTCAGAATTTGGGTGAAATACGGTTTGCGTTCAACCCAAAAATTCTCAATATTTTCCAACGTAAAAATTTCCAAATTATTATTAAAATTCATCGATTTCGTAAACAAATTTGATTATACAATCAAAATCTGGAAATTTGAGGTCTAAATTCTGACATTAATTTGTTCTTCATTGAAATATTTTGTTTTTTAGATATTTACAAAGTATTTCACTTGAATCAATTTGTTACAAAAAATGTTACACACATACGAACAAATTATATTCAGAGACTAAAGAATAAAAATCACTTAAGCGGAAGATTTGAATTTTTAAATCAGATTTTCAAACATGTAATGTTTAAACAGAGACATGGTAGCCTGTTCCAGACCTGAATACAGATACTAACACACATATAAATACATAAAATCATTTCTTATCATCATGCACAACATGATTCATATCATACTTCAAGGATTCATCACATGCCAATTCAAGCTATTTCAGTTTTTAAGAGTTTTACTAACATGTAGAAGAAAAAAGAGGACAGGCTTTCAATTTGAGCTGGAACCTGTATATTTATTTGAAACCGACCCTTGATCTGTTGAATTGGATTTGGAATTTTAGCTTGATGTTGAATTCTTGAAATCTTTGCATTGCTCGGAATTGAACTTTTGAAAACTGATGTTGTTTGATATTAGTTTCTCCTTAGGTTGTTTTAATTTGATTTTAGTTTTCTTTTTAGTTTTGAAAATGAAAGAAGTTTGAGAGGAAGAAGATGTTTGAATTGAAAATCTTACGGCCAGGTTTCTCTATATTTATTTTAAAAAAAAAAATCTAAAAGAAATTTAAAGTTTTCCACTTGTTAGCTATGCTTACATTTGTCAATGCATTAAATTATTTTCTTACAATTGTTAATATGCAAGAGTGAAATATTTACAAATGTTTAACACTTATATCTCTTATGTATTTATATTATTTACTCAAGCTTTTATATTAATATGTTATGTTTATATTAATTTTTATATATATACAAATTTGCTATGAGATATCTACAAAGAAAGACTATTTTAAACTTTTTATTAAATTCTGTTTAAACTTAAGCTAAAACACTTTTAATAAATAAAAATATAAAGATACTATTCTTTATTTCAAATATACAAGTAAAGTGCCTTAGATCTTTTATTTAAATCTCATTTTATCTTAAACTATTATACTTTAAAAATTCATAAATATTTATCTTGTATATAGAAAACGTATGATTAACTTTTAAATAGCCTTTGAAAGGTATTATATTGAATTTTAAAACAAAATCTCCAAATCACAATGTATACATATATATATATTAAAATTTGGAAACATATCTTTTTACTAAATTCAACCCGAAGACTTCTTATTTACAATGTGTGTATATATATATATAATACATTTTTATTAGCTTTGAAAGATAAATTTTACAAATTAAAAGATGAATTTTGCCAAATTAAGTATTTATAAAAGAAAATCATTAAACTAATATTGTCAAATTCAACAATTATATCAGGAGATTATCAAATACATATTTATCCAGATATTTATAATTTATTATTTATTATAGTTCAAATTCATCTATATACATATCCAGATATATTCTAATTATCAAGGTTTTATTTGTTCAATCAAACAAAG
Source organism: Allium cepa (assembly GCA_030765085.1). Classification (NCBI taxonomy): domain Eukaryota; kingdom Viridiplantae; phylum Streptophyta; class Magnoliopsida; order Asparagales; family Amaryllidaceae; genus Allium; species Allium cepa. The sequence goes on along the minus strand of CM060943.1, from coordinate 444,249,215 downwards.
TCAGTATCCCAAAAGAGAAAAATCAGTTAATTACCAACCAATGAACCTAATTTCCAACTCCAACGCAACAACACAACCCTCTTCAAGTCTAATAGTATCACTGAACTGAGTGCATAAACTCAACAGTATCATCTATACAGAGGATCACACTGAGATCAACTTAAGACTCTAGTCGGTAACTCTACAACATCATAAGATCACTGCAGATCAAACAACAACCAAACATCTAACCTATATCAGATTTCAATTCAAGACTTTAAAGTTAAACATCACTCCAAATAGTCTAAAACAACATATGGGATATTCATGGTCATCTACAACCAAGACGACATGATAACATAGCACAGAAGTAATAATACAAGTTTATAATCGAATTAAATTGGCCAAAATAGAAATAATAATTTTTTTGTGAAATAAATAAATTTATGGAAAATAAACTCTATAAAATTTTGTACTATTAAGTAAAAACCCGAGTAACGTAAATATAATTTTTATAGCAATTTGAATCGAATAGAAAATAGTTTCATAAAGAAAGGTAAAAAAGAAAGAAAAAAAATATGGGTTTGCAATTTGACTAAGGCCCAGGTCTAACTATTATTTCATGACCCAAGTCTAAACATTTCTTTATCTAGAACTATATTCATTCCTTTCCAAGGCAATGTACGATAAAAGCTTTCCTCTTTTATTTTCATCTTTTCTTGCTTCATGAAATGGCAACCAAACCCTCCTCCATTCTAAAATCAAAATAAAATCAAATAAATATCCAAAAATCATGAAACTTTATATAGAGCTTCTAAACACCAATATACACCACTACAAGTTATCAAAGTCTAAATTTGATCAAGTTTGGATGGTTGAAGAATTGTTAGAATAAGGCTTATTTTCTGATATAAAAATAATGAAGAATAAGCATGTTCGAAGTGTTATTCGAGTATCGAATAAAATTATTTTGGCTTCAAATTTTTTAGGTAAGTTCCATCGGCTCTTATCTTGTTTTAATATGAATATCATATATATATATCATCGCAAATTTTATTGGTGATCATGTTTGTGGATGTGCTTGTGTTTCGAGAAATTTTTAGATTTTGAACCCTCTTCGCAATAAAATCCACATTTGATTCATATGAAGTTAAAAATTCCCAATTTTTGATATGTTGTTCCTAAAATGTTCCAGTACCTCTATTCAAATTTCATGATTTTACATTGAGTTTTGGTAGGTTAAATGTAACAACCCGCATATTTTGCGATTATATATTTAAATGTTGAAATTTAGATATAGCATCGTTAGTCGGATTAAAGTCCAAAATGCTAATTTTTGTAAACAGTCGAATTAGGACTCGAGACCACTTCCATTGAGTTCAAAACAGCATTTGCGACCTTTTTGAGTATAAACATCGATATGTTTGGAGTTGATTAGAATTTTGATATTTGCATTTGGGGATTTGGGTTTGGGTTTCAGCCCAACCTAATAAGGAACCCAAATCCCTTAGCATATAATTCCCACTCCACCCCTCTCCTCTTCATTCATTTTCATTTTCTAACACTCTCAAGCTAAAAGAAAAATCGGGAAAGCGAAAAGAAATCAAAATTTCTAAGCCCTAGTTTAATAGGAAATTCAAGTTCAAGTTCTAGAAATTAAAGAAAAGCTTAGGTAAGCATCCTCTTCATCTTCTCCATCTCAATCTCTCTTCAATTTTCAGAAATTCCTAAACCCTAACTTAGGAAATTCATTTTGTTTGATAATAGATTAAAGATTCTTGAAGTCTTGTTGAAGACGAATCGGTCTTGCTTTGTTTTAGAGCTTCTCATTTGTTGTTTTTGGGTTTAAAGCTGAGTTCTTGAAATCATATCTATGTCTATACCTTTGATAGTTGTTAGGTATAAATTCCTAACATCTATTTCATGTCCATTTTCTTTTCAATTGAATTGGTTTGGCAATTTTCCAATTTTTGGCATTTTGAAGTCAAAATCTATGAAAATCCTTATATGAATGTTTGGACATGTTGGTCGGAGTGTATTAATGAGTCTATAGGGCTGTGTTGTCGCTTGGAATAAATCCCTAGCCATCTTCGCTCATTCGATCGCTTCCGATATGAATTGGCCATCAATGACCAAGGTAAAAATCTTCCCATAAGCTTCAGCTTAGACATCTAGTAGAGCACTCAGACGTCTGGGTAGTCGGAATAAAAATTACAGACTTACAGCTCAGACGTCTGAGTTTTTTGCCTAGACGTCTGGGCAATCTGGAATGAAAATTCAAGTCTTTCAGCTCAAATGTTTGAGATAACCACCAGACATCTGGAGCTGTTAAATTCGGGCAATTTGCCTATTTTATGTGGTTTCCATTTATATCGATTTTTGGTTGATCCGATTATTGTTATCACTTTTATCGACTTTGATGACTTCTTTTCTGGATTTTGGGAGATCCATTTGATGGATTTGATATCGATTTCTATGGTTTTGATTCATGTTTTTATATGCGAATTTTCGGTGATTGGTTGTTTTTACAATTATTTCTGTATTCTTTCGCTTTAAAATACAAAGGTTTTTATACTAGTAGTAAATATTCAAACTCTTTCACAAAAATGATTTTAACGTTATTTTTAATACAAAGCTCGTTTTTAAAACTGTTTTTCAATCTATTAGTATATACAACCTTTACCTCATTCGTTCGAGATATCCAACTAAATGACTTAACAAAACAAGTGGTATGAAACGTTTGCGTTTACTTTGTCGGTTAATTCTTAGACTTGTTTGATTGAAATCTTGTGACAATTTTCGAGTGAAAATCTACAATATTTTTGAAAATATTTAAGTTAAGCCAGTGGTTATAGGACATGCAGCTAAACTCATTTATTTACTAGCTTAGTGTAATTCAAACGTTTCATTGATCTATGATGATCATTTTATGGTTTGAACTAGCGATATGCGATGTCTCTTTGGCAGCTTTGGGGACTGTACGTCGTTCCGTTGTGCTTTCATCTCATTTTCATTGGTTAGCTACCTATAATTTTTCTGGAGTTCAGGTTCATCGGGCATAACCGTTGTACTACGTCGTTTTTCCAACTTATCGTTTCATCGGGCGTACCGTTGTACTACGTCGTTTTTTCGAATTATTTGATTTTCAGGTTCCTCGAGCGTACCGTTGTACTACGTCATTACACCGGCTCTATGGTTAGCGACCATAGGATAGCGTCATGTTTGTGATACAAGTATTGGTGAGTTTTCATGCTACCATTTTTGATAGGCCTCTCCCTTTGTAATTTCTGGATTTCTAACTGATGATTTCTAGAATTTGTGTTTCACCGATTTTTGTGATTTATATTGATAAGCTATATCAATATTTGAGGTTTGATGAATCGGCTAAAGAATATGACATTCTTTTTGGTGTTTGATAAAATTTGAGATATTCTATTTTTTCATTGTTATCATATGTTTCTGCTATATCTCTTATCCTACCTCATTTTATATGATATTTATAGCTAGACTGGTCCGTTTATTTTTTTTCTTCTTAAATAATACTCGGGTCAGACCGAGGTATTTCAAGTGCTTCTACTTAACTTCTTATCAGGGTCTGTCATCTGACTTTTGGCTAGCTATTTAGCTCAGTATTTTTTGCTTTTATACATCGAGATAGAGATTCCTTGAGGTATACATATTCTATTGTCTGGCACTTGTACCTATTCTTTTGTGGTGTAGTGGATCTTGTATGACCGCTACTTTAATGTGCACATTTATGTGTTATACACATATCTGTTCCCTCCTTAGTGATATGAATGTCTGTGACTGATTTGTATTAGCTTATTTTATATTTGTTTCCGAAGTCCACATAGCCACTTTGTAGTAGCTTTGAGTTTGTATTGGTATGTCAGATTTCCTCTTGAATGAAATGCATGATATACTATTTGACATATCGGTACACACACAAAGCAATTACACAGAATGGTCGCTCCTCAATAACCTTATTCTTCGTACTAACTAACGGCATTACCTAGTAGTGTCCTTGGTTAGTGTGAGTATAGAGGTGGGGCATCACATTAAATATGGTCATTTTCGCACGATTTTATGGAAAATTATGGCTAAAAATGCATGTTGGTTTGAAATTCGCACTAAATTATAGGAAATTGCATAAATTTTGAAATTTGATATCTTATTATCTATACAATTTCTAACAACTGGTAAAAATTTCATTTAAAATATAATGTTTTGATCACTAAAATAGTGGATTTACAAAAGTTGTGTTGTTGTTGAATTTTTTTTTGCAAATGTTCAATGATTAGAATTTGCTTTCAAGATATATATTTTTATTCTTTACCTATGCTCAAGTTCATTTTAGTCTCCAAAATATGATTTTGGTTTACTTTATGAATTCTTGAGTAATGGTGAATATTATGAAACTTAATTTTAGTATATAAACTCACGGCTAGAAATAGCCCAATCAGGGATTTGTTTTTATTCACAATCCTCGAATCAGGTTGAGGATTATTTGCAGGTTTCAGTTGACGTACTTTTAGGTAAAGGGTGATGGATTGACTGAGTCAATGTATTTATGTTTCATGTATTATAAACTGACATAGTTGTATATTTTAATTAAATGGCTTGAAAATAAATTCCTATATTGTATGAAATATTAAATTGTGTAATATATATTATTTGCTTCCGTTAGAGTCCGATGGGATTTATTTATTTGTGATGTTATTATTTTTGCATTGTTCTATCTTGAAAACACCCACATTTTAATACGACTTCGAAAAGTTACCCATATTTTAATACGACTTTCATACATACATTATTTATAGAAATATTTTTGAATTTTTGAAAAATAAGAAGAGTATATATAATTTGTATGATTATTAAATTAAGTTCTTACTTAGTATGGTAAGTATTATGAGTTGGAAATTTGTGAAGTTTTTTAAAATTAGTACTTTATAAGTAATTTAAGAAAATTTAAAAATAAAGTGATCTGAGATGACTTTGGAAATATGGTATCAAATGTTTTGTGAAAAGTTTTGATAGTGCAAGTAATTTTAAAAGTGGTGGAATTTTTTTAAAATAAAATGGTGGATAAATTTTGTATAAAGGAATTTCAAGTGATTACGAAAGATTTAATGAAAGTTTTAAAAGGTTGATTTCAAAGTATCTGAAAATTATGAAATGATGGTGGTATATTTAGAAGCGACATAAAATATGTTCAAAAGAGATTTATAGATTTAATGTTATTTGATAAATAGTTTTAGAACTATTTTGAAGTAACATTATTTTCTATTATTTTTGAAATACTATGATTTGGATGGAAAAGTGATATGGATATTTAGTATATGCTTCCTTTAGAAAGTATTTTTGTGAAAAGTACCATTTCCCCATTTTTTTCAAAAAATGATTTGTGAAAATATGGTTAGAGGATGAAATGTGAAATGAGTGCTATATTTGGAAACTACGATATGATTGTTCTTGCCATTTTCATGATAAGTATTTAGGGTGTTAGGAAGTGAGGTGTGATAACCCGACCATTGTCTAAGTGAGGATGGTAGTTGTGATGACCCGGAATTTTGGGCAATATCAATTTAATAATCTGTATTAATAATTAAATGGATTTGATAATATTTTTTTATAATTATAATTTAAATTGGCAAATTTATTCTTCTAAAAGAAAATAAATATTTAATTGGAAAATTTTAAAGATAATAAAATGTTTTCTATTTTTAATGTATATATATTTGTATATATTGTAAATAGAAATCTTTTGTGACGACCCGAAATTTTTAAGCCTTAAAAAATCAGAATATTTAATTTATTTAAGTATTCAATAGAATAATTTTAACTTGAATTCAAGTATCACTAATTAATTGTTAATTAAATTATTGAATTTAATAATGTGAAATTGGATAAATTATTGAATCTTCAATTTTGGTTGAAAATAATTTGAAGGCTTATAAAATGCATATTAATAGTACTGAAGATAATAGAGCTTTTAAATTGAACTTAAAAGTGTTTTGTATAGTTTTGAAAATTTTATCGTTTAAATTGAATTTAAAAATAGCCTTCCGAAACACAGTCTCGGAATTCGACGAAACCAGTTCCATGGGATCCGTAGTATTGCACAATTATTGGATTTCAAATTTCATAGTGAGTGGCGTTGCTGAGTGAGCATACGGTATATAATCGCATGGAAAATTTAATGAGACAAATTCAGTTTAAATAAAATATATTTGCTGTTCTTTAATCCGACAACAAGTACAATCCGCCACCCTCTTTGTCTCCTTCGTACCCTCTTTTTGTTTTTCTTCCCCTCTACACAGAAATTGCCGTTCGAACATTTAAAAAGAAAATTATAAATCCAAACCAAACGAAAATGGCCGCTTCCTTTTCTATACAAATTGAAAATCAAAATCGATTATCAGAAGAAAAATGGCCGCTCACTTTCTCAAAACCAAGTTCGAAAAAAAAGCGGTCTCTTCGCAAATCATTTAGCCGTGTGTTCGAATCAAAGCAAATGAAGGGGAGGGTGAGGCGCGATTAGGCGTAGAGCTAGAGATTAAGGCAGAGGCATGGGGGTTCGCACACGGCCGATTGCAAGGCCGTGGAGGGAAGGCGACTAGAAGGTCGTATGCGTGAAGCTCGCGAGATCTGGGAGTAGTGCGTTCATGCGATAGGGTTTCGATGGTGGCGGCTTTGTTCGTGAGCAGTAAGGATGGGTGGGTGTGCTCGGGTCTGAATCAGTAAGGCAGTTTATCTGTTTACCTATTATAATTTGCATTCTAGAAAATTTATATAATTACAGTAAGGTATAAGCAAGTTTCATTTTATTAAAGTTTAATTTTAGCACAGATCTGCTAGTATAATAACAGTAAATAGGAAGTATATACACAGATATATATAAGGCTCTAAAAAAAGGGAAAAGAAAATATAAATAACTAATTATTTACAGCAAGGTAACATTTTATCCTTGTTATTTACTGTAATTAGAATATACATTGGAATATATATAGATCGGAAGAATATATGTATACAGATAAGATTTTGAGTAAGAAATAAAGAGTTTTAAAGTGTTTGAAAGTTTATATAAAATTTGATTTTTGAATCTCTACAAATTAATTTTTATAAGTGTATGCGTTCAAAAAAAATATATATATGTTTACAGAAAAGGGATATTCGATATTTTTATATAAATATATATATAATACACAAACACACTTTAAGTTTACTGGTCTAATTTTATAAAAGAAAAGTATACACTAGAAAGATTTATCTGTTAATAAAACTTATTTATTATTTGGATGCTAAAGGATAATTTTATTTAAGGAAAATTGATTTAAATAAATAATTACCTAAGTAAATTTATCAAAAGGAAGTAATTATTCAATAAGTTCAAATATTAATAAATCATATAAGTTGGTTATTCAAGGTCAAAATTTGAAAGGAAGCAAGCCGGTTTGAAGTGGATGGCAAACAAAAAAGCAAAGGTGAGTTAATCTCACTCAGTTAAATTTAAATTTAAATTTAAATTTAAATTCAAATGATTAAATTTAAATAATTGTTTGAATGGTTGAAATTGATTGATGTGCTATATTATGGTATATTTTGGAATTGGCATATTATATTGTGCTAACATCTGTGGATGCAGGGAAAACAGGTTGGAGGGATCCAACTGAATCCCTCAACATTTATTATTTAATATTCTCTGATGTGATTACTTGATATTCTATGATGAATATATTGGAATATTGAATGTTGTGGTTTGATTGGATATATTTGGGTATAATGAATTACCAAAAATATATAAATTGGGTTTTGGAAAGAAAATAAAGGAAGTAAATTATAAACGAGATAATTAGAGAAAATTGAATAAATTAAGAATGAATTGAAAAAGAAATGGAAGTATGTTAAATACTAACAAATAACTTCGAGTATGAAAAGAAAAGGGTTTGAATAAACAGTAATTAATGAATTGTAAAACTATGTGATATTAAATTAAATGAATAAATAATTATTTTAAAACTTAAAAGTTTTAAATTTATTTAAAGGAATAAGAAGTAGATTGAGAAATCTAAATTGGTATGTCAATTAAAAGAATTTTAAATCATAAGTAAGGAATGAAATCTGAAATTAAAGGATTTTTGAATAAATGAAGTAAATTGAAAATCAATTTGGAAATTGATTTAAGAATTTAGATATTTGAAAGAACAAATTCAAGGTGGGAATTTATTAAAGGAATGAGAAAAATTGTTTAAAAATAAATAGTGATTTATTTTTAAAGCTTGTGAAGAGAAGTATATTCCTCTGGATAGCCAAGTATGTTTTCAAAGTAAGTTTTTAAAATAAAATAAAGGTTTTAATGTTGCTTTACAAAGTATGTTCTTGGAAATTTATTATTTCTAAATGTTTAAATTTTAAAGTAAATATTTTTTCAAATCTATTACCGTAGTAATAATTTATAAAGAGTGACTTAGTAATTCTGTTTTGAAGGTAAAAACCTAGTTTATATTTATAAAGTAACCTTATTTTCAAATATTCATATAGTATATATTTTTAATCAACTATTGAAGTAGTTTTAATTTAAATATTTTAAAGTAAATTCTAAAGTAAGTAATTTGTTAATCTATATCGTAATACTTATTTTAAGAATGATTTAGTATTTTCTTTAAAGAAGAAAATCTAGTTATATTTATAAAGTAAACTTATTTTAATTGTTTCTAAAGTATTATTTTAAATTAAGCACTAAAGTAAAATTTTCTAAATTAAATATTAAACATACTTTACAATTAAAGTGTTTTGAAATTATTTTAAAAATCTAAAATCTTGTGCTTGGTGATTCCAGTGGAAATAGAAATATTTGGAATTTATTCTGAGAAAGGAAGATAGTGAAAACTGTTTTCAAAAAGGGTTTGAAAAGTGGAAATATATCTTGTGAAGATATTTTTGGGATTAATAAATAATTTGGGAAATTACTTATTGGTTGATGGTTGTTTGTGAATATTAATTGATAGTTAAATCACCGACTATCAATATTGGCCAAATACGTTGATCGTTTCGAAGAGACCGGGATCGAGATTAATTTCTCGAAAACCACTTCGATCCGGTTTGTACATTTTCGTGGAAAACGATTGTGGATTCGAAGTTGGAGCAGTGAAGTGCAAGGGTTAGTCGCTACTAATCCTGAAGATATTTCCAAAATGGATGTAGTAGGAACAGTGCCTTCGGTTCCATTCGAACCCGGGACGGACTTGTATGGATGAATGCTTTCGGAACATCGTAAGGTGGACGATAGGCATTCTAAGGGATATATTCTAAAAAGGTAACGCTTAGCCTCAAGCCTCATCAAATGGGAATGACTGAAAATCAGGGGTTATGCAGCAAGGCTAGGTGGGTAGCACCCAAGCAGGGTGAGGTCATTCCTGTCTAGATGTCTCTTTTTATTTCGGCTTAGTGGACGGTTGCTGATCCCAACCGTAGGGTGATCTCACTCGGGATTATCCAGTAAGGGGTAGTCCCGGTCTTGTGTTGCAGGGGAGCGGGCGTACGCCTCGGTACGGTGATCTAGGCCCCGTACTATGACAGGTGGTACCCCAGTGCCTAGTCATTAGTTGGAAATCCATTCTCCCTGCGAGCCTTGTACGAGTTTTGTTTGTATTACCCACTTTGTGGCTAGTAGCTGGAATTTAATAATGTAACAATTTCAGCTATTTTATAAGTATTTGTATATAGACCCTATTATAATATCAGAGGATTTCTATAAAAATTGTTTTAGCTATCGTAAGGTAAAAACCCGACATGTTTATTTTTGGCGTGGTCTTACGAGATGCTTTTGTTTTCAAAGGATTTTTGAAACTTTATTAATCAATTGAGTGTGATTTTCTCACGCTGGTATCCCAGACTGACTCGGGTGTTATTTAGCTGTAATGCTTGGGTCAGACTGAGTATTATAGGCTACAGGAAATGATGCTGTGGAGCTCAAGAGGCGAGCTAGAGGACGATACGTATTTCTGTAGTGGTTTATGTATATATTCCGCTGTGTTGAGTAGCTGTGTATCCATTTGTATGTTGTTGATGTTGAGCTGTGATTGATGTACTCTGGTGATGTAATATATAAACGGATATATTTGATTTTGAGTAAAGAGCATTTAATATTATATTTTATCCCACTGCGATGGTTAGATTCTGATGTTATTTTCTATTTTCTCTCCTTCTACCTCTTCTTCTTTAACCAAATGGTTCTTATTTCTGTGCAACTTGAGTTGATTGTTGTAGAATAGTGTTAACTCAAGGGGTACGGATTTGCGGGTCGTTACAGTTGGTATCAGAGCTTAGGTTGGTGATAACCTTGGCTCTGGTGGGAATTACTCATTGAAATAGAGTCAATGTACTCTAGACTGAGTTTGAGCGTATTAATAGATATGAGCGCGTATTTGTTATGAATATAAAATGATTTTATATTGTGCTGATTGGTTTATTGAGTAGTTTATGGATTCTGGTCAATACGAGTAATTAACGTTATTGATAGAGATCTCTAAACACTTGAATAGAATAATTCGACACAGTATTGTTTTAAAGTAGGGTAAATGAAATAATTTTACCCAAGTTATTTTTGTATATAAAAGATATAAATTTTGTAAAGTATTTGTATTTGGATGCTTGATTGTTAAGGAATGATAATATTAAATTATTAACACTATTGTGTAGAAATTGAATAAGGAATTGAAAACTTATAACTAAAATTGAAGAATAAATTTATATAACAAAATGGAATTTGAAATATAGATTATAAATGTAATTTATAATTGAAATAAACCTCTAGAGAAATTTGTAAATATAAACTATGAATGTGATTTAACATTGGAAATTAAATCCCAGAGTAATGTTGGAATATAAATTGGATGGATTTCAAATTTGAAATTTTGGAAAAGGGTTTAAATTCCTTGGATTTGAAAGTGGTTTTCAAAGGTTTGGGGAAATAATAGTGGTGTTATTTTGGGAATATTTTTGAATTGGAACTGAATATGGAGAGATTTGGAACTTAAAAATATTTGAAAGCGATTTTAAAGAAATAAAAGCACTAAACTCTTTCGGTCGCTGGAAAATAATTCCGATGATGATCGCGACATCATCGGTGTTCATTTTCGAGTTTCCAAGAGAGGAATTGCTACCTGAATATTTTAAATTGGAATTGTTAGCAAACTGGGTTTGGTTTTGAAAATTCAAAGGGATAATTGAATTTGCCAAAGGATTTTGGATGTAGTTGATTTCAAAGGTGATTTTGAAATCTGGGAAAGTGTTTAAAATCTGGAATCTTATGTAAAATGTTTATGGAATAATAAAAATATATCAGAAAAATAAAATGTATAATTCCGAGTTAAAAGTAAAACGTGAATGGGATTGGTTGTCCATTGATAAAAATATGTATATAAATAAGTTTGTGATTTATAAAATTTAGAAGTGAAATAAATAAGCCAAAATAAAATTGATTTGAATATTGGGAAGTGAATAGAAAAATTCAAAACTTAAATTATAAAATAAATTGACCTCCAGTAAAATAGTTAAAGTGGTTTCGAGATAAAAAATAAAAAATAAAATATTGGGAATAAACCTTGAATAAACAAATTAATAATTAATTGGTAATGAAATATGAAGATGGAACTTGAATTGGTTAAATGAAGTCGAATACCAATTTAATGTGGCAAATGTTTAGTTTGTAAATGAATTATGAAATGAGTATTTGATGTAACCAATATGAAATGTTCCAAGATTAATAAATGGATTTAAATAAAATGAATGAGGATATAGAACGCAAAATAAATTGAACGTAATCAATTAAAATGAAATCAACTTAAGTATAGATTGAATTGGTATTAATTTAAAATAGTTATTAACTGGAATGAATATTCTTTTAAGTAAATATCACTGAATTTGCATAAAAGTAATTGTCGTTTGACGTAAACGAGATTATATAAATTCTATGGGTTAACAGTAGCCAATAAAATTGGTTTTTGAATCAATTGTAATAAATATGGCTTGTTTGGATGAAAAATAAATTGAATGTAAATAGTGAAGTGTAGATGAATTCGGCTTGGATTGTTGGTGAATTAAATGTATTTGGAAGTCGAATAAAATAGAATTGGATTATAACAATGATAGATTGAATTGGTGGATAAAAATCCAAGTAGACATAAATTTAAAACCTTCCTTATTATTGATAGAAATAAATTCAGAATGAATTAAGTATGAAAGTTTGGAGTTTAAAGAAATAGATTGAATAAACTAATTTAATTAAATTAGTAAATGAGATTTGTTTGGTAATTGGAAATCAAATTAAGGATTTAAATTGGAAAGTGCTTATAAAATATATATATAACTTGAGTTTTAAAGTTGAAATATCTTGAAGGAAGTAAATAACTTAAGTAATATTTAAATAAAAGCTTGATATAAGTAAAATTGTGAAATGGTTGTATCGAGTTTTATGAAATGATTTTGAATAAAACAATTAAAGGGAGAAAAAGAAAAAAAATATTAAAATTCAGGATGGAATTGAAAAATTCTGATGAGATGAGTTATAGAATCATAACTTGAATGGGAGTGGGAAAAAGTAATAAGTGTATGACTTATAAAAGTCTGCAAGAAAAGTATAAGCCTGAGTAAATTTGTTGGGTATTTTGGAATTTGATGAGAATCAAATAAAATGGAAATGTACTTAAGTTATGAAATTGAAATGATTTGAAGTAAATTAATTTACGTTTGAATTTATGGAAGCTTGGCTTCGGATGAAAATGAAATCCATTAAATAAAAGTTTGAGTTCAATTACTTAGGAAATGGTTATTAATATGCAAGCAAGAAAAGTGGTCGAGCCTAAATAAAATGGTTTCCAATGAAAATTATGCAAATATATAATTGAAATAGGTGTTGAAACCATATAAATTGCTTATGAAATGTTTTCGGGTATATTGCTTATGTTATACATGTGTTTAGCTATTGTAATTTAGTTAAATGTTAATAAACTTTGTATATTTGTCACTTACCTGTTTAAATTGAGTAAGTACAGGTTTTTGGAAGCCGTTGACTGGTTTTGCCCGAGCTAACAGCTAAAATAAATAAGCCGTTTGCTTAAAATTCTAAATAAGGTACGCCTACGCAATACAAATAGGAAATATGAACTGTTTTTCTGTTTTCCGACCGTGTGGGTCGATGTATATATAGTTATACCTCTTGTCAAATTGCAAAAACTCCTCCGTACAAAAGAGACTCTACCAAAAAATTTCGAAAATTTTGAGAGTCAGAAATTTTTTGAATCTTTTGAAATTTTCACTAACGACAAATGAATTAAAATTTGTTAAGCAATTAGAATTATAACTGAATGTTGAAATCAAACTTAAATTGTATAAGTAAAGTAAGATGAATTAAAGATATATATATATATATATATATATATATATTGTTCAAAGAAATTAAAGATAGAAAAGTTTGGAAACAAACTTTTATTTGAGACATAAAAACGAATTAGTAAGTGAAATTATTTTAAGGAATGATTAATCGAATATCGTTTGAAATGAGATGAATTGAACTCGATATTTTGAATTGGAAGGTGAATTAAACTCAAGTGAAATTGAAAATGAAATTTGGATAAAATATGAGAGCAAAAGTATTGAGGTTTGAAATTAATTCGCAAATTGAAGCAAATTAAATTTATTTGGAATTGGAATACAAAAAGATTAAAACTGGAAGTTGTGACAAGGGAAAGTGAGAATAAGTGAATAACAATTAAAATGAATGTGAATAAAAGAGAATTGGTATAACTAAAATAAATTAGGCTAAATACGTAGGGTGTACGTATATTATTTTATTCGCATAGCTATTTGATCCAGATTCAAGCACAGAATTTTGAGATAATTTTATTGATCCGAGATAGGATTTTTCACTCGATTTTCGACGGCGAACCATGGATATGGTTTTTGGTTGATTCTGGAAATTCTCTATCATAGTTATGACTATGCAAGGAGAATGACGGTTTCTGATCAAGAAACCAGATCTGAGTCCGCACTAGGAAGTCGGGTGAACGATACTAGTTCGGAAGTGAAATTGTGTGATCGAGTAGGCGATCGGATTCGGTATTACGTACGAATGATATAGGTACATCGTACGAGCTTAAGTAAAACAAACATTGAAATTTTGGAAAGAAGTCAAATAAAAGTTTTTGAATGTTCTGATTGGATATTATTGTTAAACAGGGTATGCAGGTATGAAAAAGGGAAAGGAAAATTGGTTTTGATTTCAGATAATAAATTAGAATTTCCCGACTAAAAAGGTATGTGTTTAAATTTCTATATGAAATTTGATTGGATTTTTGGATCTAGCCACTTAGCCTTTTGTTTTCCTTTTGGATTTGGGAGGCCGTAGAGCCATTTTGTAGTTGTACCGAGCCAGCCGCGCAAAGGAGACGCTAGCAAAAATTTTCAAAAATTTAGAGAGTTAGAAAATTTTTAAGAAAATTCTGATAATTTCAAATTTGACTTAAAATTTAAATTTGAATGATTGAGTAAGTAATATTGTTTGAAACCATAGGAAAGTTGGGGAAGTTAGTAAGAATGGTAATAGGTCTTTATAAAAGATAGTTGGTAGGATGATAAATTGTTTGGTTTTGGAAAGAGTAAACGGGTATTGGACCATTCCTCTTAACTAGTAATTTCGGAGACGAAATTCTTTTAAGGGGGGAGGAATGTGACGATCCGAAATTTTTAAGCCTTTAAAAATCGGAATATTTAATTGATTTAAATATTCAATAGAATAATTTTAACTTGAATTCAAATATCACTAATTAATTGTTAATTAAATTATTGAATTTAATAATGTGAAATTGGATAAATTATTGAATCTTCAATTTTAAACTGGTTGAAAATAATTTGAAAGCTTATAAAATTCATATTAATAGTACTGAAGATAATAGAGCTTTTAAATTGAACTTAAAAGTGTTTTGTACAGTTTTGAAAATTTTATCGTTTTAAATTGAATTTAAAAGTAGCCTTCCGAGGCACAGTCTCGGAATTCGACGAAACCAGTTCCACGGGATCCGTAATATTGTATAATTATCGGATTTCAAATTTCTTAGTGATTGGCGTTGCTGAGTGAGCATACAGTATATAATCGCATGGAAAATTTACTGAGACAAATTCAATTTAAATAAAATATATTTGCCGTTCTTTAATCCGACAACAAGTACAATCCGCCACCCTCTTTGTCTCCTTCGTACCCTCTTTTTCTTTTTCTTCCCCTCTACACAGAAATTGCCGTTCGAACATTTAAAAAAAATTTATAAATCCAAATCAAACGAAAATGGCCGCTTCTTTTTCTATACAAATTGAAAATCAAAATCGATTATCAGAAGAAAAATGGCCGCTCACTTTCTCAAAACCAAGTTTGAAAAAAAAGAAGCGGTCTCTCCTCAAATCATTTAGTCGTGTGTTCGAATCAAAGCGAATGAAGGAGAGGGGGAGGCGCGATTAGGCGTAGAGCTCGAGATTAAGGCAGAGGCATGGGGGTTCGCGCGCGGCCGATTGCAAGGCCGTGGAGGGAAGGCGGCTAGAAGCTCGTGCGCGTGAAGCTCGCGAGATCTAGGAGTAGTGCGTTCACGCGATAGGGTTTCGATGGTGGCAGCTTCGTTCGTGAGCAGTAAGGATGGGTGGGTGTGCTCGGGTCTGAATCAGTAAGTTAGTTTATCTGTTTACCTATTATAATTTGCATTCTAGAAAATTTATATAATTACAGTAAGGTATAATCAAGTTTCATTTTATTAAAATTTAATTTTAGCACAGATCGGTTAGTATAATAATAGTAAATAGGAAGTATATAAACAGATATACATATATAAGGCTCTAAAAAAGGGAAAAGAAAATATAAATAAGTAATTATTTACAACAAGGTAACATTTTATCCTTGTTATTTACTGTAATTAGAATATACATAGGAATATATAGAGATCAGAAGAATATATGTACACAGATAAGATTTTGAGTAAGAAATAAAGAGTTTTAAAGTGTTTGAAAGTTTATATAAAATTTGATTTTTGAAACTCTACAAATTAATTTTATAAGTTTAAGGGTTCAAAAAAAAATATGTTTACAGAAAAGGGATATTCGATATTTTTATATAAATATATATAATACACAAACACACTTTAAGTTTACTGGTCTAATTTTATAAAAGAAAAGTATATACTAGGAAGATTTATCTATTAATAAAACTTATTTATTATTTGGATGCTAAAGGATATTTTTATTTAAGGAAAATTGATTTAAATAAATAATTACCTAAGTAAATTTATCAAAAGGAAGTAATTATTCAATAAGTTCAAATCTTAATAAATCATATAAATTGGTTATTCAAGGTCAAAATTTGAAAGGAAGCAAGCCAGTTTGAAGTGGATGGCAAACAAAAAAGCAAAGGTGAGTTAGTCTCTCTCAGTTAAATTTAAATTTAAACTTAAATTCAAATTATTAAATTTAAATAATAGTTTGAATGGTTGAAATTGATTGATGTGCTATAGTATGGTATATTTTGGAATTGGCATATTATATTGTGCTAACATCTGTGGATGCAGGGAAAACAGGTTTGAGGGATCCAACTGGATCCCTCAACATTTATTATTTAATATTCTCTGATGTGATTACTTGATATTCTATGATGAATATATTGGAATATTGAATGTTGTGGTTTGATTGGATATATTTGGGTATAATGAATTGCCAAAAATATATAAATTGGGTTTTGGAAAGAAAATAAAGGAAGTAAATTGTAAACGAGATAATTAGAGAAAATTGAATAAATTAAGAATGAATTGAAAAAGAAATGGAAGTATGTTAAATACTAATAAATAACTTCGAGTATGAAAAGAAAAGGGTTTGAATAAACAGTAATTAATTAATTGTAAAATTATGTGATATTAAATTAAATGAATAAATAATTATTTTAAAACTTAAAGTTTTAAATTTATTTAAAGGAATAAGAAGTAAATTGAGAAATCTAAATTGATATTTCAGCTAAAAGTATTTTAAATCGTAAGTAAGGAATGAAATCTGAAATTAAAGGATTTTTGAATAAATGAAGTAAATTGAAAATCAATTTGGAAATTGATTTAAGTGTTTGAAATTGGATATTTGGAAGAATAAATTCAAGGGGGGAATTTATTAAAGGAATGAGAAAAAATTGTTTAAAAATAAATAGTGATTTATTTTTAAAGGTTGTGAAGAGAAGTATATTTCTCTGGATAGCCAAGTACGTTTTCAAAGTAAGTTTTCAAAATAAAATAAAGGTTTTAATGTTGTTTTACAAAGTATGTTCTTGGAAATTTATTATTTCTAAATGTTTAAATTCTAAAGTAAATATTTATTCAAATCTATTACCGTAGTAATAATTTATAAAGAGTGACTTAGTAATTCTGTTTTGAAGGTGAAATCCTAGTTTATATTTATAAAGTAACCTTATTTTCAAATATTCATATAGTATATATTTTTAATCAGTTATTGAAGTAGTTTTAATTTAAATATTTTAAAGTAAATTCTAAAGTAAGCAATTTGTTAATCTATATCGTAATAATTATTTTAAGAATGATTTAGTATTTTGTTTAAAGAAGAAAATCTAGTTATGTTTATAAAGTAAACTTATTTTAATTGTTTCTAAAGTATTATTTTAAATTAAGTACTAAAGTAAAATTTTCTAAATTAAATATTAAACATACTTTACAATTAAAGTGTTTTTAAATGATTTTAGAAATCTAAAATCATGTGCTTGGTGATTCCAGTGGAAATAGAAATATTTGGAATTTATTCTGAGAAAGGAAGATAGTTTGAAACTATTTTCAAAAAGGTTTTGAAAAGTGGAAATATATCTTGTGAAGATATTTTTGGGAATAATAAATAATTTGGGAAATTACTTATTGGTTGTTGGTTGTTTGTGAATATTAACTGATAGTTAAATCACCGACTATCAATATTGGCAAAATACGTTGATTGTTTCGAAGAGACCGGGATCGAGATTAATTTCTCGAAAACCACTTCGATCCGGTTTGTACGTTTTCATAAAAAACGATAGTGGATTCGATGTTGGAGCAGTGAAGTGCAAGGGCTAGTCGCTACTAATCCTGAAGATATTTCCAAAATGGATGTAGTAGGAATAGTGCCTTCGGTTCCGTTCGAACCCGGGATGGACTTGTATGGATGAATGCTTTCGGAACATCGTCAGGTGGACGATGGGCATTATAAGGGATATATTTTAAAAGGTAACACTTAGCCTCAAGCCTCATCAAATGGGAATGACTGAAAATCAGGGGTTATGCAGCAAGGCTAGGTGGGTAGCACCCAAGCAGGGTGAGGTCATTCCTGTCTAGATGTCCCTTTTTATTTTGGCTTAGTGGGCGGTTGCTGATACCAACCGTGGGGTGATCTCACTCGAGATTATCCAGCATGGGGTAGTCCCGGTCTTGTGTTGCAGGGGAGCGGGCGTACTCCTGAGTACGGTGATCTAGGCCCCGTACTGTGACAGGTAGTACCCCAGTGCCTAGTCATTAGTTGGAAATCCATTCTCCCTACGAGCCTTGTGCGAGTTTTGTTTGTATTACCCACTTTGTGGCTAGTACCTAGAATTTAATAATGTAACAATTTCGGCTATTTTATAAGTATTTGTATATAGACCCTATTATAACATCAGAGGATTTCTATAAAAATTGTTTTAGCTATCGTAAGGTAAAAACCCGACATGTTTATTTGTGGCGTGGTCTTACGAGATGCTTTTGTTTTCAAAGGATTTTTGAAACTTTATTAATCAATTGAGTGTGATTTTCTCACGCTGGTATCCCAGGCTGACTCAGGTGTTATTTAACTGTAATGCTCGGGTCAGACCGAGTATTATAGGCTATAGGATATGATGCTGTGGAGCTCAGAAGGCGAGCTAGAGGATGATACATATTTCCGTAGTTGTTTATGTATATATTCCGTTGTGTTGAGTAGCTATATATCCATTTGTATGTTGTTGATGTTGAGCTGTGATTGATGTACTCTGGTGATGTAATATATAAACAGATATATTTGTTTTTGAGTAAAGAGCATTTAATATCTATTATATTTTATTCCACTGCGATGGTTAGATTCTGATGTTATTTTCTATTTTCTCTCCTTCTAGCTCTTCTTCTTTAACCAAATGGTTCGTATTTCTGTGCAACTTGAGTTGATTGTTGTAGAATAGTGTTAACTCAAGGGGTACAGATTTGCGGGTCGTTACATCTTTGGTTTGAATTTAATACATAAACAAATCTTGTTTTCAAATTCTAAAATATATTTGGCAATTTGGAAATTCTGATTGATTTAATATAAAACTTTTAAAAGTTATTTAAATAAATAATTATATAGTTTTAAAATACTTAAGATAAATGTTAATTGTTTAAAATATATTTTTAAGCTTAAGTTTGAATCTAAATAAGATTAATTAAAAGGTTTTTTTCTTTTAAAATATTGCTTAATAAATATGATATATTGATTCATTTTGTAATAGAAGTAATTTATAATCTCTTTAATAAATTATTTAAAATTGACATATTTGTTACTTTTAAACAATATTAATAATGTATTATTTTTATATATAAATATAAAAAAATTTCAATAAGAAAATTGAATTGTTATTTTCAGATTAAACGTGTTGTTATAAATTGACTTTATTTGGATTTTAGAATTTAATTTGGATTTGAATTTAAATTGAAATTCAAAATATAAATATTTAAGGTATTTTGGGTTTTAAATTATATGCATAAGTTTTTATTTATATGTAATTGGTTTTACTTTATTTTCTTTAAAGAAATTTATATATATACATTAGATAAGTATTTATTTAATTAGTGAATTAAGAATAAAGATTTATGTTAACATTTTAAATTAAATAAAAAATCTCTTAAATGACAAGTGTTAATACATTAAGTTTGATAAAAACATGGGTAGGCTAATTAATAATTATGAATGACAATGTTGAGAAGTTTTACAAGGGTCAACCTTTTAATTTTTATTTTTCTTTTATCTTTATCAAATCATTTTAGCCTTTACAAAAACATATATCTCATCCCATTCATTTCTTTTATCCTCTTCAAATCAAAAGCTTAAGAAAACTTCACCTTGTAAATTTCTCAAAAAAAAACCTGATCTGTAACTTAACACTTCCTCAAATCAGAAAAGAAATCAATTATATAAGCCTACAAATCAATTTCATTTCCAAATCCTGTGCATTTCCAAAAATCTAAGCCTGAACTTCTTCAAACCGGAGATGAATCAAAGCCTGTGCATTCTTCTTCAACTTGAAATCTGTCTAAAGCAAGTTAATCAAGTCTTAAACCATCTCTGCAACAAATTTCAACAACAAACAACTGTAGTTTTTAAATCTAAGCATTCTTCAGCATTCCAATTTTAGTAGCATGCAACTGCAGTTCGTAAATTAGACATTTCCAGCAACTAAGAGTTTTAAGGATTCAGAAGTTTTTCGAAATCAAAAGCTATATCAAAACATAAAAGTGCTCTGTTCATATTAATGATAGCTGTGTAACATTTTTTTTAAAACTTAAGGAATGAAATCTGGTTGCATGATTAATATCAGAAATAAGTGTGGTTGTGTGTATGTATATTAGTGAATTTCTGATCATTTTTGGATGTATGATGTATGCATGCTTGTTAATGCCTGTAAATATCCCTGTTTCCAGTTTTCAAGCTAAGTTTTGATTTAAAATTCTTTATCTTTTGATCTAGTCACTATTAGGATTTCAGTTATAAAAAAATTGTTTGTTTTATCATTAATTAAAGTTTAAAAATTTAATTAAGTTAAAATAAATTCAAATTTTCTCTGGAAACCAAAATGGACAGGAAGACTTGAATTTTGTTTAAATTTCAAACACTCTAATTCATTGATTCAGGCTTGTGATCTGAAACCTTATATAAAACATGGTTTTTAAAATTGAAATCATAATTTTAGCACTGAATTGTGGGAGCGGTTACAATTTGTTCATTTTTTGAATATGAGGTGGTTTCTGGTGATCTAAGTAGTTTGGGGAGTCGCATTCATCACTAGAGGTGGAGTAGTGAACGAAGTGTCCGAGAAATGACAAAAGTGATGGTGGATCACTGTAGTGGCGGTGGTGGATCGATTTTGTCTGTAACCCTAGCTTTTTTATGGTCAAGAATTTGTTTCCCACAACCCCTTTGGTGGAACGAGTACCACAAGTTATGGGAATTGTTAGTGGGAAGATTGGCGAAGGTGTTGCTGGAAGGTCAGATGCTCCGGTGGTCGGAAGAGCGAGCAGGAGATTTCCAGGTTTGGGGTTCTTGTTCCAGTTTTGTTCTATGATGCTCGAATTCAATTTAAGTGTGAATCGAAGAATTAGGGGTTTGGACGGTCTGAGGTTGTGATCGCCGACTGAGGGAGGGTCGCGAAGATAACCAGAAGTGGTCGGAGCCACTGTGCATGTGCACGGTGCATTATGGGTCATGGTGAAGTTTGATTTGGCCTGAGGTTGTACTTGAGTTTTTCTCAAGTAGTTTGCATGAGTTGCTCGAAGTTCTAATAGGTTTGGCTCGAAGTTTTTGAATGTGTGGCTCGGGTCACTTGTGTGGTTACAGGTTTTAAAACCTGTCGGTGTTTTAAATTTCAAAATGAATTTGAAAATTTAAGGCAAGATTTTAAATCAGGTTTTTAACCAAGTTTAAGTATGAGATCAAATGAACTTTTGTATCCTAGTTTGAAATAAATAAATTTTACAAAATTCAATGTTTAAACAAGGTTAAGGTTTAAAGTATATTTTAAAAATGAAATTTGTTTTCCAATAAATGTTTAAAACTTTATTTATATAAAATTCTTTTATAAAAAGTTTTCCTTAACACTAGAATGGTAAGTTATATAAATTTGTTGAACTTAAGTTTGCATGTTAAATAATTTATTTATTTTTAAAGCTTGATTTTTTAAAATATAATTAATTATTTTGTTTAAACTTTTTCCTATATAAGTTTATCTTACAAATGATAAATATTTCTTTACCTTTGTAAATTGTTTTAAATTTTGATAAGTTAAATCATTTTTAAATCTTAATTAAAAATGGAACTTAAATGTTGATTAAAGGTGTAAAAAAAAAATTGGCGAGGCCAGCCGGTTTTATAGTGGACCGTCCACTTTTATTACGAACGCAATAAAAACTTGAAATACAGGAGTAAGGTAGAAACATCTTAACTACTAAAAAAAGAAGAAAATACAGCACAAGAGTGTGACAGACATGTCACAGCTACAAAAATAACTAACAAGACTAGGACTCCTCCGAAGAGGTAGTAAAACCAACGACATCTTCCACCAGGGAAGATACCAAAGAGACATTACCAATGATACCAATAAGCGGGCGAAAGAGGAGTGCAAGAGAAGGATCATGAATCTCAGCGTCAGAAGAGTAAATAAAGGATCTATCCCAGGAAGAATCAGCAAGTGTGACAGAATTTAACTTAGCATACGAACCATCCAAGTCAAGAACCAAGGAATCACCAGATGGTCGATAATAAAGGCAGCGAAGGTCCATAAGATCATCGGACACAAATCGAAAATAGGTATCATCCACGGGGTTGAAACGAAAATCGGAACGATGATTAATCCAACATCTCTCAGACTCATCCCAAACAACAGGCAACTGAGGCGAAGCAATTTCCTGAATAGCAGTGGAAACCAAGGAGTCATAGGTAGGAACAATGGATGCAGAAGGGGATGCAGGCGGCGCAACAGAAGAAAACGACCTAGGAACAGATAACGGTGCTGCAGGAGGAGAAGCAACCAGAGAAACTTTGGGAACCCACTTCGAGGCCGAGACAGAGGGATCTTAGGCGCAGCAGCGGAAACATCAGTGTGCGAGTAGGCAGAAACTAAGTCGCCAAAGGAGTGACAGGAGGAACAAATGTCCGGGACCCAACCATACCGAACACGAACATCCACAACGTGGCCAACAGCTAGCTGAACAGGAATAGTGGAAGGGAGAGGCTTAAAGGGGGAAATCTCAATCAGAGCCTTAGCGTAAACTAGGTTTTCACGCGCAACAGTATTAGCGTCAAAACATTTCAATTTGCCAATGTTGCAAGCAAGCCAATTCAAACCAAGAAGAGGCTGAAGAGCAGAGGGAATTTGAGAAAAATATACCCAAACCGGGAGAGAAAGAACTTGCTCACGAGCTCTTGCTACGGTAGGAGACCAGGGAGTAATAATAAAAGGTTTCCCGTCAAAAAAAGGATGGTTCAGCCTCAAGAACACGACTGCGGTCCTCAGAGGAGGAGAACAACAAGAAATACATAGAGTCAACCAGCCTAATACAAAGATCACCACGAAGCCTCCAAGTCCTATGGCAAACAGAAGACGCATCATGAAGGCGTTGAGTAAGGTCCAAGAAGAATCCAACCAAATATTCAGACCAATAATCCATGCCTGCTTGCAGAACAATAGAAGGAGGGATCATCACTCCATTATCCTCAACGATTTCAAAATCAACTGGTTCATATACACCCGCGTTACGGGGCAGAGATGTAAAAAGCGAAGACCAAGATTGGGGACCAACAGGGGAAGGAGCCGCAGGATGACCCACCTCAACAATGGGAACACCACCTGAGGCCGCAAACGAGGGACCAGTAGGGGATGTGGCCGCAGGCAATATATCACCAGAACTCAAGATAGAAACATTGGGAATATCATTCAGTGGGGCATTAGGTCGAATAGCAGAAGTGCATCGAGCAGTACTCGAAACAACAGCGGCAGCTGAAACTAACTCTTGATCAAGCACACCAGAATCCACTCCTTTAGCACAATAGACAACACATCATTCTCAATCGAAGGCAAAGGGCCACCTTCAGATCGACAAACATCACATATCGAAGCAGATAACATTTCAGGACACGTGCAATTGCAATCAACAACACCCAAAACAGTTTTCTTGATAGTAGGCAGAGGTGGAAACTCTTTTTTGGAAAGCAAGGATGGATTCGAACTCGAGGACATTGCACGGTGAACTTTAAATACCCTACCAGATCTAGTTGAAGAGAGCGAAGACGAAGGAACTACAGGGAGAGCCAGGAGAGGGGGAGAGCTAGGCATGAAAGAAGGAGGGAAGACGAAACAAAAGAATGCGAATCACTTGAGGAACGGAGAGCTAGTCAAAAGAAAACGGAACGAACGGGAGTTCGCCATGAAAATCCTAGATTGAAAGAATTTGCTACTACTTAAGGTGTAAATTTTTTTAAATACACATGTTAATGATAATTGAGTCATTAATAAAGAAATTGATTTATCTTAAAGAAAATTAGGGTTTTAATGAATAATTAAGTTAGTAAGGTAATTAAGAAGTAATTAATTAATTTAATTAATTAATGATTTAGAATTAAATAAATAATTAGAAATTAATTAATTGGTTATTAAAAGTTAATTAGTTTGTGATTAATGATGGTTAATTTAAGATTAATTACTTAAAGGAAGTAATTAAGGAATTGTTAATAGTTAATGAAGATCATTAACTTGAGATTATCAAATAATTAATTAATGTGATTAATTTTAATAATTAATTATTAATTAATTAAAGATAATCATTTATGGAATTGCTTAAGTATGATTACTTAATGAAAATAATTACAGGGATTAATTATTCGGTGTAATTAATTAAACTAATGTGATTAGTTTAAGTTAATTAATCAGTTTAATTATTTTAAAATAATCAATGGATGATGGGTTAAGTATAATTATTTAGTGTAATTTATTAAGTACAATTACTTAGTGAAGTGAATGATAAGTAATTACAGGATGTAATTAAATTGAAGTGGTAATTATTAATGGAAATAGTTTGGGTTTAATTACTTTGTGTAATTAATGAAAAGATAATTACTTAGTGAAAGTAATTAATAATTAATTACTTAGTGTAATTAATTTAAGAATTAATTAATCAAGTATTTGAAGATAATTAAGAGATGCAATTAAGTGAGGGTAATTAATTACTGAATGTGATTAATCAAGATGGACAAATGAATAAAGACTAATTAAAGATTAATTATTAAATATGATTGATAATTAATTAAAGAAGTAATTAGAGATCATTTATTAATATAATTAATGATGTAATTAAGGGTTGATTAATTAAAGGTAATTAATCAAAAATAAGTGATTATTAATTAATTAATGTAATTAATTAAGGAATATTGTAATTAATTAATTAATGAAGTAATTAAGGGTTAATTACTTTAACAGTTTGAGAATAATTAATTTGTGTAATTAATTAAAAGCTAATTACTTAATGTAATTAGAGAATAATTAATCAAGGGTGATCATTTAAGATGGATAATTAGAGGGTGATTTATTAATTGATTTGTAATTAACTAATGGTCAAGTAAGCAAGATATATGTGATGAAAGTAATTAATTTAATTTATTTTAAATTAATTAGAGATGAAGTAACTAATTTAATTCATTTTAAATTTATTATAGATGATGTGATTAATAGATATTTGCTTATGGATGGTTGGATAATATTGAACTCCTTGAATGGTTTGATATCTCTAATATGGGATATATGCTTATCTGTGATACGAATGCTTTGATTGAATGGTGATGATATGATGTATCTATCTATGAGATTGTGAATTATCTATCTGTGTGGATATAGATAATAATATTGAATTGCTTTAACTTTACAACAACTTGGACTTAAAAGACGGCATTTTGGATTTCAATGAGACCGGGATCGGGTTTCTAAATTTGGATATCCGAAAACCACATCGATCCAAATTAACGACGCATCGTGAATTCAAGTGAAGATCAAGTTGAAGACCCGAAGTATGATAACTACTTGTCGTTAAAACTCTGAGGGTGATTCTAATACGAGTATAACAGAGATAGTGCTTTCAGGTTCGAGATGGAGTTTCAGAGTGCAAGGGTTATTGTCATTAACTCTAAGGGTGATTCCAATATGAGTGTAATGAGATAATACCTTCGGTTTCGTTCGAACCCGAAACGAACTTGTATGGATTGAATGCTTTCAGCACATCATCCGATGGACGATGAGCATTCTAAGATAAATGTGTTCTATAAAGGTAATCGTAGCCTCAAGCCTCATCAACCGGGAATGGCTAAAACAGGGGAGGTGCAGCAAGGCTAAGCGGGTAGCACCCAAGTAGGACAAGATCTTCCCCTGTCTAGAAGTCCTTTTTTATTCGGTTGTGTGCGGCAGTTGATTGCAACAACTGTCGGGGTTGTCTTATTCGGGACTATCCAATAAGTGATGGTTCCGGCTTTGTGTTGCAGGGATTGGGAATAATCCTCGGTACGGTGACCTAGGCCACGTACTATGACGAGCGGTACCCCAGTAGCCCTGCCATTGATGGAAACTCATTCTTTCTACATGTCTTTACGATTTTGATTGTATACCTATGTATGCTGGAATTTAATAAATGTAACAATTTTGGCTATAGCTTATTTATTTGAAAACTCTAGGACCTATTATAGTATCACTTGGTTTCCTATCAAATGTTTTGGTTTGTAGCGTAAGGTAAAAACTTACCCTTGTTTATGTGTGGGGAGTCTTACGTAATACCTTTCCTTTTTAAAGGTTTTCAAAGTTAAGCAACTATAACCTGTTACTCACACCAGACCCATGTCTGACCCAAAGTTTATCTACTGTTTTCTTAAACACTTGGGTACTCAAATTTTTATGAGTAGCCAAGGGATTCAGGTTAGCTTTGACAAATTCAGGAGGAGATATGGAGCAGGCAGCTTCAGCGTTGTAGATATCTAGGTGGTTCCGCTATGTTGATCTCTGAGTCGTTTGTTTGAGTTGCATCTTGTGTTGTAATAACTAGACAGGTGTTTATAGATGTCTAGTATGTGTTGTATAATCTGTGTAACTCTGATAGATGTTGTATACTATGTACTATTTGTGTGATTAATATAATTTATTCGTTCTGCTGTTGAGATTCTGGTGTTGTTTCTTTCTTTTTTTCTTCTCTATCTTTCTCTTTTCTATCCCTTTCTTTCTTAATGATGATGCGTCTTTCTTTCTTCTCTATCGTTCTGCTGTTGAGATTCTGCTGCTGTAGAGAAAGGTGGGTCGTCTCGGTAGTTATAGGGCCATATACCAACTGTGATTGGTGAGTAGTGGTGGTTTGTAGCTATCCGTTGGTAGTTGTTAAAGTTTAGATTCCATCATTTACATCAAAGAACTTCATCTTCAGTTTCATTATCTTGAACCAATCACGGACCTCTTTCAAAGCATAGAAAGCACATATGGTTTTGGAGTAGTTACGGTTTCGAGTCATCTCATATAAGTACATTCCTCCCCTTACAGTTTGCTTCAAAGCCAATCGATAGATTCTGATAAGCTCAACACTAGTAAATAGACAATATATAAGAGTACATATCATCTCCTAATTGTTTAAGCTGACGTATTTCCTTATCATTTGTCTTAGATGAACATAACAAGATTATACGTACAGTATAGCATCACCAAAGATAACTATTCCATATAATTCGTGTGTTTCTTCTAAATATTTCCGGAATTATATCTAGTCAAAATTTAATCGTCGGCTATTTAACTATCAAATAAACAAACATTCAAATCAGAGATTAAATTTCACACGGAAACCACTATGCCTCTTTAATTAATTCTTTTATTAATTAAAACCACATTGTAAATGCTTGTATCAAATACTTTTACGATAATATACTATATACTACTCAATCACTATTCATTTATAATATTTTGATACTTGGAAAAATATCTATATACTTATCTCAATGGTACAAGTATATTCACAAAATACTATACTTTCAATACTTAGAAAATGTATCCATATATTTATATCAACGATATAAGTATGTTTACAAGTCTTGAGAAAGATTTCATTCCAAAAACCATACTTAATTGGGTAAAAATAAATATCATTTAACCACTGGTAACAATTAAACCCGAACCACTTTTCTCTTTATGGTGTTAAGTATGAAAAAAATACTTTCCATGCTACCATAATTCAAAACGATCATTTATTAAAATTGGGTCTCATTCATTTATAAAATTCTCTTGTTATAAACTCATTCCATATTTACAAATCCTTTTATAAATCTCCAAATCAATTTATAAGACTTCTTTTGTAAAACTTTATTTATAAATCTCCTACACTTGACACATTATCAATATTTTGACTTACCTTATCCCTCACCTAGAAACTCTAGTTTCAGATCTCATATATAGAGAATTAGCTTGCTCATCGGCTTTTAGTACCAAGTATTGGACTGCTAAATTTCCATTAATGACTAAATTTGTATACAGAATAGTATTAGATTTC
The DNA here is from genome assembly GCA_030765085.1 of Allium cepa. Lineage (NCBI taxonomy): Eukaryota > Viridiplantae > Streptophyta > Magnoliopsida > Asparagales > Amaryllidaceae > Allium > Allium cepa. Next base: position 444,220,863 of record CM060943.1, on the reverse strand, counting down.
AAACTTAATACTATCCTAAAAATACTCTTTAAAATTTTGCATATCGAATATCACTTGGAAATCCTTGTTTAAAAGCCACTTTTGATTTAGAAAGAATAGATCTTTCCTTTATATACAAGTAAACATTTGCTTTATTACCTAAAATAATTTCTTTTAAATCTCATATCAAATTTCAAAACTCCTTTAAAACACTTTTAAACAAAGTTTAAATCTCCATTCATATCATGACTTAAAACCATCACCTTTTAAAAAGAATCCGACTTTGAAAGGTAAACTGATTTCCTTTAAATAAACCACTTGTTTTGAAAATAAATCTTTTAAATCTCAATCTCTTTAGAATATTTATATAACCTTTATAAACCATAGTTGAATTTTTTTACAAATATCTAAAATAGATAACCATTTACTACTACTAAAATCTTATATTTTCAAAACTGCATCCACGGCAACTATCGTTGTATGGACCATAAATTTTAAAACTTTTTTTTATAAATAAAATAACTTTTTAACTATTTTTATTTCTATATTATATACTATTATAAGTATATAAAATATTTCGCTTCAATATAAAAGTCAAAGAAAAATAAAATACAAAGGTATAACTTTTGAAAGTCAAAAGGAGGCTAAGCGACTATTACTGCTTTTAAACAAACCACTATTTAATTTCATTTTTAAAAGAATTCAATTTCAAATCATATAATCATTTTTAACTTCACATTACATCAAAAAGTATAGATATCATATATAAAACATTATTAATATGGAAATGCACAATTCAATACGAATAAAATACATATGAACAAAGTGCTCCTATAGCGACTGTCGCTATACGGACACTTCTATTTCAAGTCGATGTCCTCTACTATCCTTATGTGCCATTACATAAGCTCAAATACAATTCCAAGCTTAAATCAAAGTCATATTCCATCGTGTTCACATATATGTAAAAATGTAAGTCAACATTTATGTGTCCTTACATATGTTATTTAAACCAACAAATTAAAGTACTTTCCAAAGCACTACAACATACAACAATACGGTTTTCTAAAAAAGCATCAACATTCACATCAACATAACAATTTGATCAAAACATAAATGTATATTTAAAACATCAAACAAGCATATATTTTTCCATCAAAGCATATATTAAAGGGAAGATTTTTAGAATGAGAAATCTCACTTATACCAAGCAAACATCCAAGTTAAAGCCACTGCCTTTCGCAACTACTTTCTACCTCGACTAAAGTAACTCCAAAACTCCCCTTCCCCTAGCTTGCGCATCACCTCCTCCTCCATCATAAAGCTCACAACCCAAGGCTATTTAGGGATTTTTGTACAAAAGTCCAGACTCTAAGATAGTAGAGATGAATATAAATGATTTTAGCAAGTTATTTAAGCATTTATGAAGAAAAAGGAGCAATTTTAAAATCTTTTCTCTTAGAATTACATGGAAGAAGAAGAGAAGAGAATGGAAAGGAAGAAAAAATGAAATAGGAAAAAGAAAAGAAATGAAGTAAAGTGAAAATATAAAGAGTAGAGTTATTTTTACAGAAAATGTAAAATAGAAAATTACCAAAATTCCCTTAGCCAGTAACCTCCACAACATAATGAAACCTCACCTTCTCCTACATGTAAAACACACAAGCCCCCTTCCTAGTGATTCATGCCATCACTACACCCAAAGTGTGTACGTATGCCTTAGTTTGTGTGCTTATCGTTTTAAATTATAAAAGATAAGTCAAATTCTACTTTATTAACTTAAGTATATATATTTAAACTTATTTTAACTTATTTACTTGATTAGCCAAAAGTATATGTTATTATTATATATGTAATGTTAGCACCAAAATTGGTCACTAACACCCTTAGAAAGATTATGTAGAGAGATTAATGAAGAAAGTAAATTAAAATAGAGAAGAATATGTAAATTTCAGTGCAGAGAACAAGAACACAAAATTTATAGTGGTTCGGCGTAACTGCCTACGTCCACTTTGAAGTTGATTTCTATTGATTTCCTTGATAGTTGGTTACAGATACAATCTGTTTCTAATTACTTGAATACAATTGCAAAAAAAAAAAGATTAAGTCTTGAGTGAGTTTCGAATGTGGCAGAGCTTCCCCAGTGTTCCCCCAAAAAATTGATCCTTTTCACTGTGCCCCTGCCTCTCTGTTTATAGACGACGGTGGGTTGGACTTCCCTGGTGGGCCTGGTGGCTGAATATCTCGGCTCAAATGGAGTAATTTCAGTGTGTCGAACCATTGATGCTGACATTGAATGCTGAAAAGTCTCCTCATGCCGAGCGCAGTGAGGCCGAACACTCTGCATGTCGTAGGAAGCATCTGCACCGAACGATACTGGAACAGGCCGAGCCAGTGACTTGGCCGAACGATGTCTTGGTCGAACGATGTTTGTATGCCGAGCGAAACTTAGGCCGGACAATACTTTGGCCGAGCATTACCTAGGCAGATCTATGTCTTGGCCGAACGATTCTTAGGCCGGCCAATAGTTAGGCCGAACAATGTTTGGGCCGAACGGTAGTTGATGCCGGACAATTCTGCCATGCCGAACGTTATTCCATACCGAACGTCTCTCAATGCCGAATTCTCGGCCATGCCGAACGTTCCACAGACGCCGAACGAACGTGGATGCCGAGTGCTTCTTGGATGCCGGTCGCCGAACGATCCAGTTGAGCCGATCGGTAGGGATGCCGAGTACTAAGTTTCCTGGTCAAATCCCCAGGAAACACTCGCCCCCCAAAGTGCATTACATGGCCGAACGTGGTGCGCTTTGAATCTTGCGCCCTCTATGCTTTGTCCCTGGCCGTGGTTCAATTTCCTCAATGGTGACTTCCCTCGATCGCCAGATGAAGTGATGCGCGTCGAACAGTATAGCCGAAGTTAAACGCTTCACGTTATACCGAACGACTTTGTATGCCGAAGCAGAACACTTCACGTTGTGCCGAACGATTTTGTACACCGAAGCCGAACGGTGCGGCCCTGACTTGTTCAACCGATCACAGTCTCTTCAACTTCTTCTTCTTCCCTATAAAGGCCAGCACCTTCCTTCTTCTACTCTTTCCACTTTTTTACCTCCGCTACCTTGTACTTTCTAACCTAGCCAATTCATAGCCTCCAAAGATTCAACAATCCTTTCAATGTCTCGATCTACTAACTAGGTATCGATTCTTCTATCTAAATCTTTTCCATAACTAAAATTTTTTCATGCTCAAGTTCATAGAGGAACTATAGCCGATAGGTGTATGAAAGAGTCGAACCTCGGTTTAAGATATTTTTAGAGTTTTAGAGTTAAATGATGAGGAAGAAAGGCGGAGTAACTAGAGACGAGCGTACAAGGGAGCTGTTGGGAGTTGTATTGTTATTCGGCACGGTTCCCTTGGGCCGAACGAGATTGGAGGAAAGAAGAATAGAGGGAAGTATGAGGTGGTTAGGATGCCATACGGCATGGACTGGCATGACTCGCCGAACGACCTGTCCTTGTTGTTCGGTGTGGTTGGAGGAAGAGAGGAAAAAATGAAACCGTAGTTAAGGATGGAGTGCCGAGAGTTGGCGCTCGGCATAACTTTTTGGTTCGGCATGACTCGTCACATGCCGAGCAGTAGGACGGAGGGTTAGGACGGAAGTATGAATTAGGTAGGATGCCGAACGTTACTTTGGCCGAGCAGAACCTACGCCTGTCGTTACTTAGGCGAACGATAGCTTTGTCGAACGATAGCTTGTCCGGTCGACAGTTTGGCCGAACGACATTTAGATCGATCAATCATGACTGCCGACCCATATCTCAGCCGAACAACACACAAGCCGAACAATTATAAATGTCGAACCATGTTTTACAGGCCGAACACTTATGGATGCCGAACCACTTTTTAGCCGAAGAGAACTTAGGCCAAACGACCATTTGCCTTGCCTAATTATATAACAAAACAAGGGTAGAGACTCCAACATACTAGCATATTGAACTGATCCGGACTGATAACTTAAATTGACAAGAATAAATAAAAGCTTTTAACTCGTAGTGCCAATGTCCGAGTCCAAAATTGAAAGCACCGCAAGGCTGATTTTCGGAGACGATCTTCGAAGGCGACAATCCCAAGCTCGACTTTATATCATTAATTCCGTGACTCATAATCTCTTAGCACTTACATACGAATGATCGCACTAGTTCACACACCACACGAAACGTCGATTGTTTTACAAGTATAGTTCAAACAGGTGCTCTCGTCAAACTCAATATTTATCGGAGATGTCTAAGAAATCTAGCTCCGCCACGATCTCGGATAGACCCAGGCCGTCTTCCAAACAAGGGGTCGCGGATACTTCTAACCCATCGACTTCCCCCGCTCATAACATAGCTCCCGATGCCTTGGAAGCATCGATTCTCTTGGACAACCCGGTCGATTCTCAAGCTTCTAAGGTCAATGAAGCTGCGCTCCGGTGAATATGCTTTATCCATGGAATCCCATTTGACGACGTGTTGGTTCCATCGGGGCACGATCGTCCACACCTGCCCCCAGTTGGATACACCACCTGTAATAAGTTTATGTGCTAGGTGGGCAGTGTGCCACCATTTAACTTATTTCTTTTGGAACGTGCTGCAATACATTGACATCGCCCCGTCGCAACTGCACCCAAACGGTCACGCGTTCATCTATGGCACCTACATCCTCTTGATGACCGTCCTCTCTAGGCCTCCAATGCCCGGAGACATTAGATATATTTATATGATCAAGAAGCGGAGAGATATCCCCTCCTTTGCGTTCCTCGAACCGCACCACAAATGGTAGATTTTAACCACCGCGTAGAGCAAGTTTTCCTTGTACAAACAGGAATGGTTCTATGTGCGTTGCCCTCCTGGTTTCGCGAGGAGATGGGTTGAAGGAAGTAAGTCTTCTTCTTGAAACGATACTCATGTTTGGTCAAAGCTATGCCTTTTCTAATTCTTGTTTCATCTTCTCACGTATCAATCCACGTCCTGACGGCCGCGGATATTCTGAGGCTATTGAAGCTATTAGAGTTCTTCCCAGCGAAGAACGAGACATCCAAACTCTCATTTCAAATGAGTCACTATCGAGGTTGGGACTGTTAGCAGAAGGTTGTCGGGTAAGCCTTCCTGAGGGCGTCTCCATACCCAAGCTTGCATCCGGTAAAGGGAGAAAATTAGCCGAGTCATCGTCACGTCACACCCTTGATGCACAGGAAGAGGAGGATATTCAAGGGAATAAAACACCCGAAGCACAAGGTGAGAACTTGGGTCCCACTCAAGATCCAATAGTCGAAATACACGATATCGAAACGTCATCTTCCCCTTCAAAGAGGAAAAAGGGATTGACGTACAAGATTAGAAAGGAGAAGGTTGGCGGAACTCCAAAAGTTACGCTCATTCCGAAAGAGAAAGAGGCTTCTTCACAGCACGTAGAAAGTTCTTTAAAGGGCCTATCGAACCTCTCCATTTCGGATGACCTACTCAATTACGACTTTGACGATCCTGAGGCATTCAAGCTTCATTCTCCCATCAGAGGCGATGCAGGCGCTCTAACCCAAAGTCGGGGAGAAAAAACTCCCATTAGCAAAGCGACTGGTCCGTCGGTGGGAAACACTAGGACACACACGAACACTTGCACTTCAATTTGCACTTAGATTTTCATCGTCACACTACTCTTTGCTGATTCGTTATTATTTAAATTCTGTACAGGTGACATGGGGCGCTCGCATGGATTCGATCGCCTTTGTGGTTCGTCTATTTTTTATCAATCTGGAAGGGACTCGGGTTCTAGAAGACGTCGAGATAGGGATGGTGACTGCGATAAAGACTATCATTCCCCGGACTCGTCATCTCGGAAGAAAACTTACTATCAGCCAAAATACCACCAGGATACTTTCTCTCACCCGGAGCAAAGCAAAGACAAGCGCGGCCATAAGAGGTCGCAATGTGATCCTCCCTGGGACCAACACTCTGATTCCTCTTCTACTCGACAGTCCCGAGATTCTCACAGGAGAGACGAACTTTCAAAGCCGTCTCCTCCCGCTCCTACAACAGACCCAATAGTATCGGAGAGGCTGGCCGAGCTTAAAGATAAATTTTCAAAAATCTCCTTCGACGGCCTAAAATTCCTCCCGGCGATTCATCCTATCCCCGGTCATGTCAAGCAAAGCGCCATCGCCTGTACCAACGATGTTTATGTTCAACATGATGCGTTTATTCATTTGGCTGAAAAACTTTCCAAAGTCTCCGTGGAGCGCCAACATGAAATCGATCGCCTGAAGCTTGAGGCTATCCATGACAAAGACATCATTAAGGCTCAGGACAAAGAAATCGCTACTTACAAGTCTGAACTTGAAGTCGCCCATCAGAGCGCCAAGGATACCGCTGAGGCCGTCACTCGTCTGGAATCAACTCACAAGAAAGAACTTGACGAGGCGGTTCAACGCTGTGGGGCTTTGGCTCCAGAGAAGGGCTCAGTTCAAAAGGAGAGGGACGCATTCAACCTCCGAGTCAGGGAACTTGAGGAGCAACTCCGTAGAGAGAAGGAAGAGAAAACGGCAGTCCAAGAGGAGTCACAACGATACTGTGATGAGATCGTTTCCACTCGACTCTTGAAAGAAAAACTTGAGGGTGAGCTTTCCAGAGTCGAGGCGTTAAAGAGTGAGGCCCGTGAAGAGGGCAAGAAGATAACATCCATTGATATCGACTCGCGTCTTGAGGCGGCTAGAGAAGAAGGCAGGGAGGAGGTCAAAAGTATGTTTGACCTGCTAATTGCTGAGTTCAACGCCCGCGTTCTCATGCATCGAGACTTGACTTTCTTGGGCGAGGGTTATCTTGAATCTCTGGCCGAGGCATGGGAGACTTTAAACGAAATCAGAAAGGCCGAGCATGGTACCGAAGAGATTGATGATGGGGCCTTGATAAAAGAATTCCTCAAGAGGAACGAGCCTTTCGACTTGTCAGCAGCTAAAGCTATTTATTGCCATGGCTCCCCCTCAAAGAAAGTGAAAGAAGTGATCACCGGCCCATCTAGGGTTGTGCCTCCAGCTCATGCGCCTATTCGATTGGCCAATCGGCCAATACTCGATCCCTTTGAGCAGCATATCGGTTACAATCCGAAGGACCTCGGGCTTGGTGTCCATATTCTGTCTCCCATTCCGGAGGGTGAAACCCCCTTGACGGCTGAGAGCCTACCGGAGCCTGGTTGATAACTCTTAGCTTTAAGATTTCAAAAGTCGTCATTCTTTATGAAGGACTATTGTATTCTAATGCTTGTTTTTCATGATTTTGCGCAGGCCATTCTGATCTCGGGCCCACTTTGAGGAGTGATGTCGCCAAGGAGGTGGAGGAAAAGATAGGTGAGGCCACTCAGGCAGGAGAGGCTCCCGGGCCAAATGCTCAGGTGATTGGAGCGCTGGATGAAGACAAATATGAGACTTCTTATCCCATCGAGGGGAGTTATGAAGTAGAGATTACAGGCACCTTCGAACACACATCTGAGCTAAGTATGAAGGAGCGGCCCGAGAAGGAGAAGAGAGAGACGGTCGAGATCAACGTAGAGCCTCGAGTTGTGGACCCAGATGATCCCTTGCACAAGCTATTGAAGGTCATTCTCCCTGGCAGGTCCAAGCCCGTGGATGTTCCCCGTACTTCTTCAGCCGCTACCCCTCCATCAAAGACGAGCACCAAGGGTAAACGCACAGGGGAGGAGCCGTCCGAGAAGACCACGGAGGTAAGGAAGTCTAAGAGCACAAGAAGTGACCATCACTCTTGTTCAACGAGAGTTGGTTTAAGTTATGTAATTATTTTCATCTACTTCCGTAGTCTTTGTAAGTAGATTGTCAACTCCGAACTTTGTAGTAAAAAGTTTGTCTGAATAAAGCTTAGTTCCTTTTTTTCTGTCTTTCAAAAGGCTCTTGTCGTTCAATTTTTGTATGATTGTGATTTAAAGCCGAGCTGTGGTGAATAACATGAACTTCTCGGTTCACCTTCATATAGCTCGGAAATTCTTTGAGAGTTGTTCATTCTTTCTTCTGTGCTTCAAGCACTTAGAATATTTTTTAGTCCGCACATCGGGGACTTAGAGTACTCCAGTCTGCACTCTAGGGACTAGGAGATTTGAGTCTTTTATACTCGAGTCCGCGCTCCGGGGACTTAGATTACTCCAGTTCGCACTTTGGGGACTTGGTGATTTTAGAATCGTTTATACTCGAGTCTGCACTCCGGGGACTTAAAGTACTCCAGTCCGCACTCTGGGGACTTGGAGATTTTTAATCGTTTATACTCGAGTCCGCGCTCTGGGGACTTAGAGTACTACAGTCCGCACTCCAAGGACTTGGAGATTTTAAGTCATTTATACTCGAGTCCACGCTCCGGGGACTTAGAGTACTCTAGTCTGCGCTCTGGGGACTGGGAGATTTGAGTCGTTTATACTCGAGTCCGCACTCTGGGGACTTAGAGTACTCCAGTCCGCACTCCGGGGACTTGGAGATTTTTAATCATTTATCCTCGATTCCGCACTCCGGGTACATAGAGTACTTGAGTCCGCACTACGGGGACTTAGAGTACTCCAGTCCGCACTCCGGGGACTTAGAGATTTTTAATCGTTTATACTCGAGTCTGCACTCTAGGGACTTGAAGATTTTTAATCGTTTATACTCGAGTCCGCACTACGGGGACTTAGAGTACTCCAGTCCGCACTCCGAGGACTTGGAGATTTTTAATCGTTTATACTCGAGTCTGTACTCCTGTGACTTAGAGTACTCCAGTCCACACTCTGGGGACTTGGAGATTTTTAATCGTTTATACTCGAGTCCGCACTCCGGTGACTTGGAGATTTTTAATCGTTTATACTCGAGTCCGCACTCCGGGGACTTAGAGTACTCCAGTCCGCACTCTGGGGACTTGGAGATTTTTAATCGTTTATAATCGAGTACGCACTCCAGGGACTTAGAGTACTCCAGTCCGCACTCCGGGGACTTGGAGATTTTTAATCGTTTATACTCGAGTACGCACTCCGACGACTTAGAGTACTCCAGTCCGCACTCCGGGGACTTGGAGATTTTAGAATCGTTTATACCCGAGTCTGCACTCCGGCGACTTGGAGTACTCCAGTCCGCACTCCGGGGACTTGGAGATTTTTAATCGTTTATACTCGAGTCCGCACTCCGAGGACTTGGAGATTTTTAATCGTTTATACTCGAGTCCGCACTCAGGGGACTTAGAGTACTCCAGTCCGCACTCTGGGGGCTTGGAGATTTTTAATCGTTTATACTCGAGTCTGCACTCCGGGGACTTAGAGTACTCCAGTCCACACTCCGGGGACTTGGAGATTTTTAATCGTTTGTACTCGAGTCCGCACTCCGGGGACTTGGAGATTTTTAATCGTTTATACTCGAGTCCGCACTCCGGGGACTTGGAGATTTTTAATCGTTTATACTCGAGTCCGCACTCCGGGGACTTGGAGATTTTTAATCGTTTATACTCGAGTCCGCACTCCGGGGACTTAGAGATTTTTAATCGTTTATACTCGAGTCCGCACTCCGGGGACTTAGAGTACTCCAGTCTGCACTCCGGGGACTTAGAGATTTTTAGTTGTTTATACTCGAGTCCGCACTCCGAGGACTTAGAGTACTCCAGTCCACACTCCAGGGACTTGGAGATTTTAGAATCGTTTATACTCGAGTCTGCACTCCGGGGACTTAGAGTACTCCAGTCCGCACTCCGGGAACTTGGAGATTTTTAATCGTTTATACTCGAGTCCGCACTCTAGGGACTTAGAGTACTCCTGTCCGCACTTTGGGGACTTGGAGATTTTAGAATCGTTTGTGCGTGTTCGTACGTCGTCCAGAATATTGTGGTTTCGTTTGCCTGTCACAGGATCATCATACGCTGAGACATTAGTAATTTATGGAAAAGATGGCTTCAAGCCTTTATTAATGAAACCAAGCTGAATTGTCTTACCACATGCCGAGAATTAGAAATAAAGGCGTACTGGAAATAAATGCAACTAATACATGAAAGAAATAGACTAAGTATAATAATGCCGCAAGTGCTCGCTGTTCCATGCTCGGGGGAGTGTCGCTCCATCGATGGTCGCTAGCTTGAAAGTTCCTTCTCCAAGCTTCCGTTCGATGATGTCGGGACCTTCCCATGAGGGATTCATATGAGACGGGATCGGAAAAACTCGTTTCAAAACGAGGTCTTCGACACCAAAAATTCTTGGTCGGACCTTTTCGTTATAATATTTTGTGATTCTATGTCTGTATGCGGCCGCTCTCAAATTGTCCTCTTCGCGTTTTTCGTCAATGAAGTCCAATGATTCCAATAAAAGATTATGGTTCGACTCGAGGTCGTAATAAGTTACTCGATGTGATGGAACTTCAAGTTCCAGGGGTATGACAGCTTCCGTGCCATATGCCAATGCGAATGGAGTGTGGCCAGTTGCGGTCTTGTGGATGGTCCTGTAGGCCCAAAGCACTGTTGGAAGTTCATCCACCCACTTGCCTCTAAGTTTTTTCAATATGGACTTGATTACCTTGTTTACGGCTTCCACTTGTCAGTTGCCTTTCGGGTGAGCAACCGTGGCAAAATTCTTCTCAATGCCACGTTTTTGGTAAAATTATTTGAACTCCTTGCTCTCGAATTGAGTTCCATTGTCTGTAATGATGGTCCGTGGAAGGCCAAAGCGCATATGATATTTCGCACGACGAAATTAATAACCTTCTTGATGGTTATTGTGGCCAGAGGCTCTGCTTCTGCCCATTTGGTAAAGTAGTCGACCACAACTATTGCATATTTCGCTCCACCTTTGGATATGGGTAAAGAGCCAACTAGGTCAATCACCCACATTGCAAATGGCCAGGGACTAACCATCTGCGTGAGTTCCGTCAGCGGGGCTCTCGGGATTTTTGCATATATCTGGCATTTGTCACATCTTCTCACGTAATCTGCAGCATCCCGATTCACAGTTGGTCAGTAGTATCCATAACGGAGGACTTTCTTTGCTAATGTCTTCTCCCCAGTATGGTCGCCGCACTCTCCTTCATGGACTTCCTACAGGACCCATTTTATCTCATCATGGGCAATGCATCGGAGTAGTGGGGTCGAGAATCCCCTTCGATACATTATTCCATCCTGTATTACATAACGAGAAGAGAATCCCCTTCGATACATTATTCCATCCTGTATTACATAACGAGAAGCCTTACGAAGGACTTGTCGTCTTTCGCTCCTTTCTTTGGGTAAGATCTCGAATAACAAGTACTGCTTGATTGGGGTCATCCACGATTCCTTCTCGATTTCTGTTTCCAACATGAAATCTACCTCCATCATATCTATACTCGGAGCATGGATGGTCTCAACAGGAAATAATCCCATTTTCTGTGCCTCGTCTGTGCTTGCGAATTTTGCCAATGAATCGGCTGCTCTATTTCACTCACGCAGGACATGTGAAATATCATAATACTCGAGATACACTAGCAGCTCCTGAACTCAAACCAAATATGGGGCAAGTCTCTGCTCCCTTGCTTGGTAGTCTCCTCGCACTTGGTACACCACCAGCTGCGAGTCGCTGAAGATTTCAACCGATTTTACTCCCAGTTCTTTGATAAGTTTCAAGCCGACGATCAATGCCTCATATTCAGCTTCGTTATTTGTTGCTGTGAATTCGAGCCTCAAAGCGTAGCAGACTGATCGGTTCTCAGGAGTTACAAGAACTATGCCAACCCCCAAACAACGGTCATTAGATGCCCAATCGGTGTACATCTTCCATCGAACGGGAGGCATGACATTGTGGTCATTTGATTCGTCTGTCATAGTAAATTCAGCAATGAAGTCAGCTAGTGCTTGTCCTTGTATGGCCCTTCACGGTAGGTAGGTAATGTCGAACTAACTTAACTCAATATTCCATTTAAGCATTCTCCGGGAAGTTTCTGGTCATTGGATTATCTGCCGCAAAGGTTGGTCAGTGTAGACACTGATCGAGTGTGCCTGAAAATATGGGCGAAGCTTGCGTGATGCAATCACCAAGCAATAGGCTAGTTTTTCAATCTTTGGATAATTTCTTTCTGCCCCGCCAGATGTTTACTAACATAGTACACTGGCTTTTGAACCCGGTCTTCCTCGCGAACCAAGGCTGTGCTGATATCGTGCTGGGATATAGCCAGGTATATGTACAACATTTCGTGGTTTATTGGTTTCGACAATACCGGGGTACTTTCTAAGTGCCTTACAAGAGCTCTGAATGCTTCCTCGCTGTTGGATGTCCACTCGAAATTCCTCTTTCCTTTCTTTATGACATCGAAGAATGGAATACACTTGTCTGTGGCCCTGGATATGAATCGGCTCAGCGTGGCCACCTTTCCGTTCAAGCTTTACACCTGCTTTATGGTTCTGGGCAATTGTATATCACGGATGGCTTGAATCTTCTCTGGGTTAGCCTTGATTCCTCGTGCATTCACAATGAAACCAAAAAACTTTCCCGACGCTACGCCGATTGAACACTTCAAAGGATTGATCTTCATTCCATATTGTCTGAGTATGTCAAACATCTCCGCTAAGTCTCGGATGTGGTCATTTGACTGCCGCGACTTCACGAGCATGTCATCCACATAAACTTCCATCATTTTACCAATCTGGTCTTTGAACATCCGATTCACCAAACGCTGATAAGTTGCACCTGCGTATTTCAATCCAAAGGGCATCACTACATAGCAATACAACCCAACGTTTGTGGCAAAACTGGTGTGTTCTTGGTCTGGGAGGTGCAACGGGATTTGGTTATATCCAGAGTACGCATCCATAAATGATAGTAACTCATGCCCGGCAGTTGAATCGACTAGCTGGTCAATCCTAGGCAACGGGAAACTATCTTTCAGGCATGCTTTGTTTAAATCAGAATAATCGACACAAGTTCTCCATTTTCCATTCGCTTTTTTTACTAGCACCGGGTTAGAAACCCATTCTGGATAGAGGGCGTCGCGGACAAACCCATTGGCTTTGAGTTTGTCCACCTCCTCTTTGAGAGCCGCGGACCTCTCTGGGTCTATGCCTCTCCTTTTCAGTTTCACAAGAACATGTCTTGGGTCTATGTTCAACATAGGACTCGCGATTATAGGAGAAATCCCATACATGTCAGAATGTGTCCAAGCGAAGACATCAAGATTCGCTCGGAGGAAGTCAGTGAGGATTTCGGCCACCACGAGGTCGTGTTGTGATCCAATTTTAAGAATTCATGACGGGTCATCCCGGCTGATTGGGATATCAATTGTTAGTTCAGCCGGTGTTGCATTTGTTTCCCTGGGTCCCCCATCATCGTCTCTCGGATCTATGTCTCTACGGATCCGAGAATGTTCCCCGAGCCAGGGCTCGGGTGCTACTTGTCAATCATTAGCATTTCAGATGCGAATGGAGTAGTCCACAACCTTTCCTTTCTCTCTACGCCGAGCCTCTCTTAGCTCAGCCACATAGCAGGCACGTCCGGTCGCCTGATTGCTGTGTACCACTCCAACACCACTGTCTGTTGGAAATTTTAACGTCAGAGACCAAGGGGCCAACGCTGCCCTAAATTTTGCCAAGGCTATACGTCCTAGAAATACGTTATATGGAGAGTCAACGTCCAACACTATGAATGGTAGGATCCATACCCTCCTATGCACGCCTTGCCCCAGTTCAACTGGTAACTCCATATATCCCACTGCATCCGTTGCTGCGCCGTTAATGCCGTGGATTCTGGCTTTAGACAGTTTCAAATCCTTAGTTTCCAGCTTCATTTGGTCGTATGCCTTCTTGAAGATGATGTTAACGAAACATCCACAATCAATTAGAATTCTCTTCACAAATGCTAGCCCGATTGTCACTGATATGACCATCGGGTCGATGGTAGGGGCCTCCACCTTATCCGCATCTCTGCTCCTGAATACAATATCATCATCCATCGTGCGCTGCTGCTTTGCAGGGGTCCCATCCTCCACATTCGAACAGCACTCATACTCCGCATGTCTTAAAGAGTTAGCTTATCGCTCCATCTCCTGCCAATTCTTATCCGCAGGATGAGGTCCGTCAGCAATCGTGTTGATAATCAATCTACCCACAGTCGAGCAGATTGTTCTGGTTGGTGTGGAGCTAGCCCACGTCCGGGGTCCGATGTCTCTTGTCTTCCGTCTTGTGGGTCTTTGACGAACTCCTGCAGTTTCTTCTGTCTAATCAGCTTTTCTATAGCGTCATGGAGGTGTCTACACTCCTCTGTGTTGTGCCCATAAGACTCGTGAAAGCGACATTACTTCCCAGTCCGCTTCTGTTCCTCCGTTGATTCCTTTGGGCGTGGTTTCCTATACTGAAAAGTGTTGAAAGTTGAAAAATAGATGTCCTCAAGTGATGCGTTGAGCCGGGTGTATTCATTGTTGGTCAGGATCCTTGACTTCCATTTCCCTGTCTCTCTTTTCTTTCCGGGATTTCCACCTCCGGATCCTTTAGACTGCCCAGGCTTGTTTTGGACGTTGACTTGAGCTTTTCTCGAATTATCGCCGGTTTTCTTCATGGCGACGGTACTTTTCACAGCCTCCTAAGAAGGCCCTGGTGCCTTGTCTCATCTTGCCCATCGAGCTTCTTCCCTTCTTATGAACTGATGAGCTTTCGAATAAAAACGTTCCAGCATGGCTGGGGGCTTTCCCACCAACCAATCTCCAAATTCAGAGTCCGGATCCACTCCACACATTACCGCCATCAAAATTGCGTGGTCGTTTGGATTGCTCACTTTGGTAGCAGCAACATGAAATCTCTGCAAGTATGCTTTCAATGACTCTCCCGGAGCTTGGATTACACTTGATAAGGACATCACATCCTTTGGACGAGTGGTGTGTATCCTGAATTGCTCTATGAATTTCATTTCCAATTCGTCAAAGCTGGATATAGATCGTGGGGGAAGTCAAGTAAACCATATGGTGGTAATTCCAGACAGAGTGATTGGGAAGCACCTACCCTTGGTTGCATCATTAGCTCTTGCTGAATCCATCATCCATCCATACCTCATCACATGCTGTCTGGGATCATTCTTCCCTTCGTAGGCTGGGATAGTCGGCATATTGAAGTTCTTGGGGTACTCAGCCTGCAGGATACCATCCGTAAAGGGAGTATGGCTTCTGGACACTCCTCAGTCTTCATTGGTCAAGCCTAGGTTTTCTCTCATCAACTGCCTGACCATAGATGTTAAGTCCGGAGTTTGTATGGAGGATAGAAGGTTGGGTTCCGTTCCACGGGACCGTGCGGGTTGATGTCCCGCCTGATTTGCGTCTTGGAGATTCAGGTGTCCGGTCTCTTCGTGGGATTGATTCACAATGCCTGCTTGTGCACCTTCATCCTTACGGCGTCTACGCCTAGGAGGTTCGTCAGCTGATGTTGAACTATCATATTCAGAACAAGGGGCAGGGTTACCTCCAGTATTCTGGCACTGCTGCTGAGCGAGCTGAGTCATAAGGTTAGTGTTGGCTTGAATCTGCTCAGCAAGTTTCCATCTACTTTCCTTGAGTTCTCTTATCAAGTTGTTGAACTCTGTTCGGGAAACGACTTCCGCTTGGTTTTGGGTGGAGGTCCCTGCACCTCTTGTTGCTTACTGATTTCTAGGTCCAACTTGTTGTACGCTAGCAGTTTCATGGACACCAGCGTTATGTGAGGCCAATCTGGTTCGTGGTCTTCCCATGGTAGAGTTGTTGGTTATAACTCTGAATAGAATCATCAGATGCCTTGTCAATTATCTTGGATCTCTTCTGGAGGATTTATGCAATCCAGTAGCTACAAAGCAGATCCTAACATCCTGAGAATTCAATTCTCAGTGAAAACACCAAAATGTTAGCACGAAAATTGGTCACTAACACCCTTAGAAAGATTGTGTAGAGAGATTAATGAAGAAAGTAAATTAAAATAGAGAACAATATGTAAATTTCAGTGCAGAGAACAAGAACACCAAATTTATAGTGGTTCTGCGTAACTGCCTACGTCCACTTTGAAGTTAATTTCTATTGATTTCCTTGATAGTTGGTTACAGATACAATCCGTTTCTAATTACTTGAATACAATTTCAAAACAAAAGATAAAGGCTTGAGTGTGTGTCGAATGCGGCAGAGCTTCCCCAGTGTTCCCAAAAAAATTGATCCTTTTCACTATGCCCCTGCCTCTCTATTTATAGACGAAGGTGGGTTGGACTTCCCTGGTGGGCCTGGTGGCTGAATATCTCGGCCCAAATGGAGTAATTTCTGTGTTCTGAACCATTGATGTCGAACGTCGAATGCCGAACAGTCTCCTCATGCCGAGGCAGTGAGGCCGAACACTCTGAATGTCGTAGGAAGCATCTGCACCGAACGATACTGGAAGAAGCCGAGCCAGTGACTTGGCTGAACGATGTCTTGGCTGAACGATGTTTATATGCCGAGCGAAACTTAGGCCGGACGATACTTTGGCCGAACGTTACCCAGGCCGAACTATGTCTTGGCCGAACGATTCTTAGGCCGGCCAATAGTTAGGCCGAACGATAGTTTGGCCGAACAATGTTTGAGCCGAATGGTAGTTGATGCTGGAAAATTCTACCATGCCGAACGTTATTCCATGCCGAACGTCTCTCAATGCTGAATGCTCGGCCATGCCGAACGTTCCATAGACGCCGAACGAACTCGGATGCCGGTCACCGAACGATCCAGTTGAGCCGATCGGTGGGGATGCCGAGTACTAAGTTACCTGGTCAAATCCCCAGGAAACATGTAAATATATACTCTAGTGTGTACAATTTGTTCCGACGGCTTTTTGTTCGATAAAAATTCGAAAATCCAAAAAGCATCTTTCAGTCACATTTTTAGTTTTTCATCAAACTACTTATTTTTGTAAACCAAATCTCAAAATGAGTTAACTAACATTATTAAATAATAAAAATGAGATATTGAGTATTTAAATCAGCTATTTGAATATATAAAATTTATTAAATATTCCTAAATCAAAGCGATAAAAGTTCTAGTCGTTGCATTCTTCTCTTCTTAAAGGAATTTCGACCCCGAAATTTCATCACAAGCTAAACCCAGAAAGAAAGAAACCAACACATAAATACTTAACATTATTCATAAGCCCATACGATGTACATAGATCGTCATATGCAATATCCGATTCGATCACTTACTCGAATACATCTTCCGAACTAGTATCGCTCATCCAAATTCCCTAGTGTGGACTACGATTAGGCTTCTAGATTAGAAACCTTTGTTATCCTTACATAGCCATATACTATAATAGAAAACTTCAGTTTCATATCAAGAACCGTCAGCAAGTGTTCGCCGTCAAGAATCGAGTGATAAATCCATATTCCGGTCAATGTGAATCACCTCAGAGTCATGTACTCAATCTTGGATTAAGAACCATACGAAAAAATGATTTACGTACAACTTACCTGCTTATCCTTATTGGTTCTTACTTATACTAATATCTTTTCCTTTCTCTAAAATTATTTATGGAAACATTTCATTTAATAATAGCTTCTTTTATCAAATAGCCTTTTTTATTTTGAATCCATTTTCCCCAAGGAAACATAAGAACTAAAATTCGATTTTTATTTTCAAAATTTCTTGAAATAATACTATATATTTCACAGAAAATATACATATAGATCAAGTAAAAAAATGATACCAAGGAACTAGGTCCCACCAACTAATATCATACATCCCCTTACCAAGAAGGGTAATACTTAAGAGAAGCGCTTACCATTCAAATACAACTCTTGTCCATTTTTAGTCATTTTCGAACTGCTCGAACTAGTTAACATAAAAATAATCATTCTCTTTTAAATCTCATTTTGAAACAATAAAATATATATTTCTAAAATTTCTATACTTAAAAAATACTTTAAAATGATACTTATGATTACTTTTCTCCAAAAATCATTTGAAATCCTTTTCAAAGACACCGGGAGTAAATTCTCAAGAATCCTCAATATTTACAAAATACATTTTGTAAATTAAATTTATAAAATCAACCTTATATAAAATTATTCCTTCTTTATAAAAACCATTTTAATGAAGTAAACTTGTTAAGCCTATGTTACTAATGAATGACTTACTGTCAAACAATGAAATTGAATTCACAAGATGTTCGTATTTAATCAAATCCAAAACAATAAATGCTTATAAACTGGCAAAGCAAAATCAATCAACAAACAATAGTCAATGCTCCAAATTGGATGACCATGACAAGTCAACACCAATTAATGATAATAATTGGATATTATCATTTCTTAACAAACAAACACATCATAAATGGCTATATCAATTTTTGAAAATTATTCTTTTATATATAAAATATAATCCTAGGTAAAATTATTTCATTTACAAATTTCAAAAAGGTACTGTGTCGGTTGGCCTTGTTCAAGGGTATAGAAACCCCTATCGATAACACTTGCTAGACGCATCGACCAGAATTCATAAACCACTGTATGGATCAATCAACATAATTTTTTTATAGTATTAACAAGTATGCCTCTCATATACGTGCACGCATGTGCGTGCATGCTCAACTCATTCTAAGGGGTCATTTACCCAATCTTTAATGTGTTTACCCGACCAATGCTAAGGTTCTCACTTAACATTCGGCTCATACAACTATGTAACGACTCTTCTTTTTGATCCTCAAAAGTCGACACTAATACATCCATGGTATTCATGTATCGAGATCTAAGTGTCGGAAAGACGGATTGTTGGGGTAAAGAAAAGAAAAGACAGAATATTATCTCATAATTTGATGAGAAATATATAATATACAAATGATCTTTGCAATATAAAAGTGTGATATACATACGTAAATCAGAGTAACTGACCTATCATCAGTTTGGACAGCTATAACAGCTCATCCTTACAATTGCTGACAAATACAAACAAGAAAATACATAGAAAGTAAAACAAAATACGGGAATACATCTTGGAAGCATCTATCTCATCTCCTATAGCCCTAAAGCATCCATAACTAAATATGAAAACATGCTCAGGCTGACCTAAGCATTATAAGAAAATAATGCGCGGATCATTCTATAAACCAGTGTGAGAAACAAAAACTATATGGATTGTTATATCTTTAAAACCATTCAAAAATAAAGGTATCTCGTAAGATTACACTACACATAAACATGGATGGGAGTTTACCTAACCATAACCAAACTATTTTATTGGAAATCTTGTGATATTATAATAATGTATAGAGTTTAAAATAAATATATAACATCCTTGGAGTGCATCTCACATTCCAACATAGTTGGGTACAACTAAGTCCTTGAGGCATGGATTGGAGATTGAATTGCATCAATGACAAGACTATTGCGGCACCATTTGCCATAGTACATCTCTGGAAAATGTACGAGGTTAAAAATCCTTTCAACCCCTGCCAATACAAAACCGACTACCCCTTTAACATGGCATACTAGATCACATCATCCTAAGGGTACCAAGGCTGCAAATGGATGCACCGGGTCATATCCCACTCTTCCTATGTGTATGCATACCAAAATCCATAAATAACAAATCTAGATCAAGGGATGATGCTCCTAATGGTAGCGAACCACATAAATTTGCTACGTATCCCCTGTTTTAGTCATTATCGAGTTATGAGGCTTGTGAGGTCACAATTACCTTTTTCCTCTCTTATCAAATCCCACTTAGAATGCTAACACTACCCTTCAGATAATAATGCAATGCCAGCATTCATCCATATAAGTTGTTCAGGATGCAAACTAACCGAAGGCACTAATTCTACTACATCCTTTTCGGAATCACCCTCAGGATTAGCAAAAGGTAGCTCCTACACTTCAAAGAACTTTGTCCTCAATTTTACCATCTCGAACCAATCACGAACCTCTTTCGAAGCGTAGAATGTGCATATGGTTTGGAGTGGATATGCTTTCGACTCATCAAATATAAGTACACTCCCCTTGTAACATCCCGTATTTTTGTATGCTTTAAATCGACGATAAACCACAGACGTCAGACTAAACTCATACAGAAGGGCGGATTGTTATGGGGTAAATAAGAAAAATAGAGAAAGAAAAAACAAATAGAATCTTGCAGCGGAACGACAAAATATAATAATCAAATAAACAGTTCATGAAGCTGTTTACAAAACATTTGATTATACTTATACGAAACATATCAGAGTTACACATACCAGGGAATAATAAAACAATGCAGCAGAACAATGTAGTAGTTAATAGTAATAATAAAATCTTCATCTTCGTCCTCCAAAAATAAGGTCTTCGAATCCTGCAATTCTCAGATTGACCCGAGCGAATTGAAAAGACAAAACACTCGATTCGGAACTAAAAGATCTTATGTAAGTTAAATCAACGGTAAATAATGTGAGTGGAATGGCTTCAAAGATGTTTACGAGATTTGACATCTCCTATCCAGTGTCAAACGTGAGTGCAGTAACTTAAGAGATGCCCGGGATTCACATCTCCTGAGGATCCGTTAAACTATTTACTATGTAGTAATACACGCTATTATAATAATGTAACAACCCGCATATTTTACGATTGTATATTTAAATATTTTATTTAAATATAGCATCGTTAGTCGGATTTTAGTCCAAAATGCTACTTTTTGCAAACGATGGAATTAGGACTCGGGACCACTTCCATTGAGTTCAAAATGGTGTTTGCGACCTTTTTGAGCATAAACTTCGATATGTTTGGTGCTAGCTAAAAATTTGACCTTTGCACTTTGCACTTTGGGTTTGGGTTAGCCTAAACTATTAACTCTAGCTCCACCCCCACTTCTCCTCACTTTCATTTCCTAATACCTTCAAGCTTTAGATAAAAATGGGGGAAGAGAAAAAGAATTAGAATTCGTAAGCCTTAGTTCCATTGCAAACCCAAGCTCTAACTCCAAATTCAAAGAGAAGCTATTGGTAAGCATCCTCTTCTTCTCAACTCATTCTACCTTCAATTTCAGAAATTGGTAAACATAGGAAATGTTTTTCTTTTAAGCTTAGATTCAAGCTTCTTGGGTTGAAATTGAAGAGTGATTGTTCTTGCCTTGCTCTATAGTTTCTTCTTCCTTGTTTTGTGAAAAAGGTGAGATTTTTATCTCATATCTATGTCTATAACTATCTTTGATTGTTGGGTATGAATTCCTAACACTTATGTGCATTTGCTTTTGGTTTGGATTGATTTGGTGAATATTTCAATTTTTGGTGTTTTGAAGTCAAATCCTTGAAAATCCTAACTTTGATGTTTGAACATGTTTTTAGTGATGCACTGAAGAGCCTATAAGGGCGGTTGTCGATTGGCATAAACCCCTAGCGCCATTGCACGTCCGGTTGCGAATTGGTTGAGTTTGCCCTTCATTTGTATAGGCTGAAAATACTGGAAAACAGGCACCAGTCGACTGACCCTCTGAGTCCAGTCGACTGACTTAGAACCCGAGAGTTTTTCCAAGCATTGGCCAGTCGACTGTTCTCATATTTAATTTACACATCATAATTATTAATCACTATTTTAAAAAGAATAAAACAAACATTTTTATAACTTGTTTTAATATACAAACATAAGTCAAAATATAATTTAAACAAACAAAACATTTGTCTTATATATATTTAAAATCATTTGGTTATTTTATTAAATAGTTTTGAAAAGCTTAATTCAAAAATAAATCACAATTACCAATTTCAAAATATTAAAATTAAAAAAAATATGCTACACTAATTAAATTAAAAATCAAACCTATCTATTTAAAATATATATAAATATATATATATATATACATATTAAATAGAAAACAGATTTATTAGCTTATTAAAAATAAATTCTATAATTAATTATTTAAATAAGGAAGATTATTGAATCAATTCAAACTAATCTACAAAAATTATCAATTCAATTTAAATTTTAAACAATGATTATTAAATTCAAATTGCCATAAATTTCGGGATATTACAATCCTCCGCCCTTAAAAGAATTTCATCCCCGAAATTTAAAACAAAGTTAATTTAATAATCTTATTAAAGATTAAATTTTAAAACACAGCATATGTTAATCATATGCTAACAACCAATGCAACCAATTCACACAATCAGAACAAATCTAATTATCCAAAAGAATTTTGGATAAAACTTTCACGAGTTTCCTATATATATATATATATATATATATATATATATATATATATATATCGGGATACTCGCTCTATAGAATCCAATCAATCAATACTACTAAGCAATAGAGTTCCTATCAACAACTCTAAACAAAATATCAGAATACAGACGAGTCTGACTCAACAACCAAACCTCATGAACTGCTGGTTCTACAACCAGAAATATCAAACACGTACACCCTCAGAGATACGTGAAACACCCTGAATCCCACTTATCCAAACTGGCAATTCAATTCTAGAAAACCAAACACTTATCTTACTAGAACACAAAAGAAACTCAAAACACCTAGGAGCTAGCTTTCCGGACAAAACAAAACTTATAGCTCCCTGGATCGGAGAAAAACTTAACCAAAACAAATCTCCGACTCCGTAATCCAAATTTCTCTCTCTCTTAACCACAAAATCTCTTCGAACAATCCTGGGCTACCAACATCCTTCCTGCTCAGCACAACTCATACTGATGCCACTAGAAACAAACTGGATCAAAACAATCCAACCCAACACAGAAATATGGTTCCACGGATCCATAAAGAAAACTCAAAAGTTCCTTCGAAACCTGAGCTGCTTCTCCCACTACTATCTCAAGGAACCATCCATCTACTAACTGAACCACCAGTTCCACTCCTGGAATACAAATCGATAAGAAAACTCGATCTTTAGATGCAGACAAATCTCTGACTTCCCTGAAGACATCTAGACAATCTCCAACAATCCAAAAGAATACTTAACTATCGCAAGTCACTTTTGTGATCAACTCAACCTAATATCCAAAGAAAGTGCTCTCTCTTTACCAATCAGAACAGCTTATGCTGGCCTAGCCAATTCACCAAAGAAAAAGATCCACTCTGCTGCTTCTAATCTCTACTTCAGAAAAACACTCAACCAGAAAACTTCCTGCCAACACAGAACACTCCGAACTGCTCCTCTAACACCAATGCCAAAGAATTCTCAATCCAAATCTCTCCAAGAAACTCGAACTTCAAAGCAAACAGAAACACCCTGCAGGACTCAGCCATATCACCAAGCAGACTCACTTCCTTACTCTTGTTCCAAAGAACATCTTCGGAGACATCCGTAGTCACTGCATCTCATCACGCAACTACTACTTCCTAAGGTATCAAGATACCATCACCCGCTTGCTTCTGCCCAACCGACAGATCCAATACTCAACTCAGCACTTCAAAGATGAATCTCCAAACCTTTACAGCTTACCTTCAGAGATCGATGAAGTACTTACACCAAGCAAAACTCACTCGAGACGGTATTAGGTCTACAGTCTCGACAAATACACTTCCAACCTCATTCATTCAAAGTCCAACCAATGGTAGTTGTGTTACACACACCACTACCTTATCTACCTTTATAACTTATATTGGAGAAACTAGAACGGGTAACCCAATTAGATAGGTAGAAATATAAATATATATATTAAAAATACAAATATGCTCTCTCTAGATAGACACCACTCCAGAGACTAGGTATTCACTCATCCTAGCGCTCTGGTACCAAATGAGACGACCCGACTTTCTACTCCCAGAAAATCATATCATCTTTAAGAAAGAAAGGGATAGAAAAGAGAAAAGAAAGAAGAGAAAGAAGAAACTACACAAGAATCTCAACCGCGGAACGAATAAATTATATTAATAACATAAGTATTACATAGTATACAACAACAATCAGAGTTGTACAGATAATACAACACACACTAGACAGTTATAAACACCTGTCTAGTTATTACAACTCAATACACAGTACAGAAACACTAAGAGATACCAACACAGCGGAAAACTATATATCTACACGCAGAAGCCTCCTGCTCCATTGCTCCTCCATAATTCGTCAAAGCTAATCTGAATCCCTTGGCTACTCGTAAAAATTTGAGTACCCAAGAGTTAAAGAGAAAACAGAAATAACTCCGGGTCAGACATGGGTCTGGTGTGAGTAACAGGTTAAAGTTGCTTAACTTTGAAAAACCTTTGAAAAGAAAAGGTATCACGTAAGACTTCCCACACATAAATATGGAAAAGTTTTTACCTTACACTAACCAAAACATTTGATAGGAAATCCAGTGATATTACAATAGGTCTAGGGTTTGCAAGTAAATAAGAAATAGCCGAAATTGTTACATGATTAAATTCCAGCAACTAGCCACAAAAGTGGGTAATACAGTCAAAACCATTGGCACTAATTGGATTTTGGATTCCATCAATGGATGGGCTACTGGGGTACCGTCCGTCACAGTACGTGGCCTAGATCACCGTACCGAGGAGTACGCCCGCTCCCCTGCAACACAAAGCCGGAACCATTCCTTACCGAATAGTTCCGAACAAGACCACCCTGCAGTTGTGATCAGCAACCGCACCGCTAACCGAAATAAAGGTACATCTAGACAGGGGTAAATCTCATTCTCAAGTGGGGGCTACCCACGAAGCCTTGCTGCACCTCCCCTGTTTTAGCCATTCCCGGTTGATGAGGCTTGAGGCTACGATTATCTTTATAGGACATATCACTTAGAATGCTCACCGTCCACCTGACGATGTTCTGAAAGCATTCAATCCATACAAGTTCGTTTCAAACGAAACCGAAGGCATTATCTCGTTACACTCATTTTGCAATCACCCTCAGAGTTAACGACGATAACCCTTGCACTATGAATCTTCATCTTCACTTCATCTTCACGACCTAACGTTACTTTGGATCCATGTGATTTTCGGGTATCCAAATATGGAAACCTGATCCCGGTCTCATCGAAATCCAAAACGTGTCTTTTAAGGCTAATTTGTTTTAGAGTTTAAAACAATGTCAATTCATTATCTATATACACACAGATAGATAGTCCACAACACAACAGGTAATCAACATTATCATTACCAACAGATAATTCATATCAAAATCAGATAATCCATATTATCATCCAAAAGCAACCCATGCATCCATATCATATAACATTACTCATCTCATAACTGAGATTACAAACCATACATGGCAACCAATACCAATCATCAAACAAAAGCAATAATCTAATGATCACTCTATTTTATAATTAATTTAAAATGAATAAAATTAATTACTTAATCTCTAATTAATTTAAAATGAATTAAATTAATTACTTCATCATTAAAATCCTGCTTATCTTAACCATAAATTGATTACAAACCAATTAATTAATCACCATCTCAATATTCAATTCAATTAATCGTTTACTGATTAACCATCTCTAATTACAATAAGTAA
This sequence comes from Allium cepa, assembly GCA_030765085.1. Taxonomy (NCBI): domain Eukaryota; kingdom Viridiplantae; phylum Streptophyta; class Magnoliopsida; order Asparagales; family Amaryllidaceae; genus Allium; species Allium cepa. Next base: position 444,195,459 of record CM060943.1, on the reverse strand, counting down.
TTAGCCTTTAATATTAATTACACAAGTTAATTATATTAAACTCCTTGCAAATAATTAACTTGTAATTGCTTAATTAATTAATTAACTAAAGTTAATAACATAAATCATTTATTCATTATTAATTATTCCTTAATTAATCAATTCTAAATTACATCATTAATTTCATTAATTAATGATTTCTAATTACAATTAATCAATCTCTCTATATAAATCAATTACATAAGTAATTAATCTGCAATTAAACCACATATATATTAATCAACCTTGATTAATAACCATCCAGTAATTAACTACTTTAATTACTCATCCCATAAATTAATTACTCTTAATTAATAATCTCAATTAATTCTTTGATTAATTTCAAAGTAATTTGATCTGAATTACTTTCATTATTCAACATCTTTAATTACATCCAGTAATTATTAATTAATTACTTCCTTAAGTAATTACAAACCCATAAATTACATAAAGTAATTATTCATCAATCCACACATGTTTAAATTAGTTAAACTTAATTAATTAATATAAACTAATCACATTAAGCCAATTAATTACATTAAGTAACTAACTCATTAATTACTTCCATAAAGTAATTAACCTTAAACAATTTCAAAAATTATTATTATTAATTAATTAATCCAATTAATTATTAAAATTAATCACATTAATTAATTGTTTAAATAATCTTAATGTTAATGACCTTCATTAATATTTCTTAATTACTTAATTAAGAAATTAACTCAGATTAATCATTATTAATTACAAATTAATTAATATATAATTACACCTTAATTAATCTCTAATTATTGATTAATTAAGTGTTAATTACAATCTTAATTAATCATTAATCACTTGATTAATATCTTAATCAATAATTAAAATTTTATTAACAATCCTTAATTATAGATTAATTAACCTTAATTAATTAATCTCAAATCTTAATTAATTAATTTAAAAATTCTTAATTTTTTAATTAACCATCCATATTATTAATTAACTAAATAATTAATTATTCATTTTAAATTAACTTAATAATTTAAATGAATACAATTCATTAAAATTTTAATTATCTTTAAGATAAACATTCCTTACTTAATAAATCATTTAAAAACAAACTGTTTCAATTTACTTAAAATTCCATTTAAACTTCATTTTAAAGTTTAAGATTTTAAAAAGAATACAAATTTTGATTTAAACAAGATTTTAAAAACAATTCAAAACTTTTATTGCATACGTTAAAAGAAACAATACATTTTTATAAAATAAGTTTTTAAAAGTATTTAAATCAATTCAATTTAAATTCACAACAATTTAAAAATTCTTTTAAATTCAAAATTGAAAATACAGCTTTTAAACTCATTCTAGATTTAACTTAAATCTTTAAAACTTTCCTTACAACCTACATTCTTCATTTAAATGCAAATCATTTAACCATTTTAAAGTAATTAAACATTTTAAATTTAAACTTTATTTTATGTTTAAAAACTTTAGTTCAAATTTAATTCTAGACAAAAACTCAGATTTAAATTCATCTTAAATTCCTAATTTAAAAATTCAAACTTCCAATTCAAATGTAAAACACATATGCATTTACACTTGTGAGTTTTAAAACCAAATTTAAATTTTAAAACTTAAATTATTTCAAATTCCGGATTCAAACTAAATTCAATTCATATTCAAATACAGATTTCCAAAAACTTTGTTTAAATTTTCAATTTGCATTTTATACTCCTCTTTTGATTTTAAAAACAGAAACAGGTTTCCTATGTCCATTAAAAACCTAAAATAAAAATTTAAAATTCAAATTATTACAAAACTAAGATTTAAACTGTTGAATTCATATTTAAATTTCAGGTTTAAAACTCGTTCAGATTTTAGTTTGCCTTTTTAAACCTTTACTTTAAAAATTGAAACAGATTTTCTATTAAACTGTAAAACCTGAAACAAAGTTAACCCTAGACTACCTTGAATTACTTCGAGTTAAATTCTAACCTGCTTCGAGTAAACTTTCCACTTACTCGAGAATTACCCGAGACAAAAATACAACTCCTTCCAACAACTACCATCACCATGCAAAGTACACTGCGCACGTGTATAGTGCCTCCGGCACCCTCTGATCATCATCGCGACCTCCCCTCGGTCGACGAACATCAACTCAGATCACCAAAACCACAGACTCACGCTCGAAAATAAAATCGAGAAAATAAATTCCCAAAACTTGGAACAGGTAGTGCCTACTTCAACCCAAACCTGTCAGCGCTTCCCATATGAAACTCTGGCAAAGTCTTCGACAACCCACCATCTACCAATACCCAAATTATGGCTGAACTCGATCAACTGTTCTTGCCGAAAAGATCACTTCTTTACTAGCCCAAAAACTAGGGTTCACAACTAAAAACTCCAATCTCATCATCAAAAACCAAATTTAACACAAACCAAGAATTTTCCTATAATCTCTGATAGCTACACCATCTTTAGAAGCAAATTCAACCAAAACGAATGCAAACATCAACTGTGCTTATCCAATATGTGTAATACAGTAAATTTAAAACTGCACTTTGGATTAAGCATTATAAATTGTAATATTTGATTTAAAATTCATAACCTTACTTGATGTTTTTATTTATAAACTTGAAACATGAATTCCTATAGTTTGAATTTCCACATTATACCCAGTGATGTTCTGTTTATTTCACTTCCAAGTGATATAAGGTTTTACCTATCATATATGAAAATTTTAAAACTTACTTCATCTTATAATATACAAGTTACATTCAAAAATTTAAATCCTAACAACAAACAAATCAAAGAAAAAGAATTTAAAATCACACAGAAATCAGGAATTTGGATAACAGAGATGCACAGTCAACAATATGCATATGTAAAAATGTTCACAGCAAATTCATATTTATGTTTATTTCTAATTTGAAAGCATGAAACAACTTTTATCTATTTAATTTATTATTTAAAAATTAGAGTTACTCACCATTTTAAATACTGACGAGTAGAGCATTATTTCAAGCTTCTGATTTTATTTTTTACAATCCTGCTTGAACTTCCTTTGCAAATGTTTTGAATGCCTTTAAACTTGAGCTTCAATTGTTTGATGTTCTAACATGCATGCAGAGACCACTCTCCAGATTTTACAAGAAAAATGCATATTTTCTTGTATCCAGATTACAGAAAACATGAAGCAGGCTATAGTTTGTTTACAGGGATTGATATGCAATTTGAAATATGTTACAAGGAATTTGATTTTGCAGGTTTGAGGAGCTACAGGCTTCTGTTTGAAATGTGTAGGTTACGTATTTGAAGAGGTGTTACAGGGATTTAGATTTTGGTATGAAGAGTTAGTAAACTGATTTTGTTTTTTTTTGAAGGGTTGTTTACAGTTTTTGGAAGAAAAAAAATGAAAAGAAGATTGTTTTAGAGATGAATAGAGCTGATAAATTTATTGGTTATGAAATGGAAATGAGAAAAGAAGGGAATGGGGAAAAATGTAAGTCTATATAACTTGTTTATGATTTATTTAAAATCAAAGAAATAAAATAAAATAAAAATAATATGACACTTGTATGAAATGTTAACACTTGTAAATTACCTTGCTTAAACACTTAACACATGTTATTTGAGGCCTTAAGAAAGCAACACATGTCTCTAAGGTAATTAGCATTTTTAAATTAAGTGTTAATGAATGTTTAAACTTAGTTAATTAGTTTTAATACTTAGTTATGTATATAAATAATTTCTAAAGAATAAACCAAGTATTATTATAAATAAAAACCATATACAAATTTATCATTTGAAAATAATATTTTAAATCATTTTAAATAAATTTATAAAGAGATTATAACTTATTTGTAATTTAAATGAATACATGATTCATTTATTAATTGTGTTTTAAATTCTCATATTTAATTTACACATCATAATTATTAATCACTATTTTAAAAAGAATTAAACAAACATTTTTATAACTTGTTTTAATATACAAACTTATGTCAAAATATATTTTAAACAAATAAAAAATTTGTCTTATATATATTTAAAATCATTTAGTTATTTTATTAAATAGTTTTGAAAAGCTTAATTAAAAAATAAATCACAATTTCCAATTTAAAAATATTAAAATTTAAAAAATGTGCTATACCAATTAAATTTAAAATCAAACCTATCTATTTAAAATATATAAATATATATATATATACACATATTAAATAGAAAACAGATTTATTAGCTTATTAAAAATAAATTCTCTAATTAATTATCTAAATAAAGAAGATTATTGAATCAATTCGAACTAATCTACAAAAATTATCAGTTCAATTTTAATTTTAAACAGAGATTATTAAATTCAAATTGCCATAAATTCCGGGATATTACGATCCTCCCCCCTTAAAAGAATTTCGTCGCCGAAATTTAAAACAAAGTTAATTTAATAATCTTGTTAAAGATTAAATTTTAAAACACAGCATATGTTAATCATATGCTAACAACCAATGCAACCAATTCATACAATCAGAACAAATCTAATCATCCAAAAGAATTTTGGATAAAACTTTCACGAGTTTCCCCGGTATATATATATATATCAGGATACTCGCTCTATAGAATCCAATCAATCAATACAACTAAGCTATAGAGTTCCTATCAACAACTCTAAACAAAATATCAGACTACAGACGAGTCTGACTCAACAACCAAACCTCCTGAACTGCTGGTTCTACAACCAAAAATATCAAACACGTACTCCCTCAGAGATACGTGAAACACCCTGAATCCCAGTTATCCAAACTGGCAATTCAATTCTAGAATACCAAACACTTATCTTACCAGAACACAAAAGAAACTCAAAACACCTCGGAGCTAGCTTCCCGGACGAAACAAAACTTATAGCTCCCTGGATCGGAGAAAAACTTAACCAAAACAAATCTCCGACTCCGAAATCCAAATTTCTCTGTCTCTTAACCACAAAATCTCTTCGGACAATACTGGGCTACCAACATCCTTCCTGATCAGCACAACTCTTGCTGATGCCACTAGAAACAAACTGGATCAAAACAATCCAACCCAACACAGAAATATGGTTCCACAGATCCATAAAGAAAACTCAAAAGTTTCTCTGAAACCTGAGCTGCTTCTCACACTACTATCTCAAGGAACCATCGATCTACTAACTGAACCACCAGTTCCACTCCTGGAATACAAATCGATAAGAAAACTCGATCTTCAGATGCAGACAAATCTCTGACTTCCCTGAAGACATCTGGACAATCTCTAACAATCCAAAAGAACACTTAACTATCGCAAGTCACTTTTGCGATCAACTCAGCATAATATCCAAAGAAAGTGCTCTCTCTTTACCAATCACAACAGCATATGCTGGCCTAGCCAATTCACCGAAGAAAAAGATCCACTCTGCTGCTTCTGAACTCTACTTCATAAAAACTACCCAGCCAGAAAACTTCCTGCCAACACAGAACACTCCGAAATGCTCCGCTAACACCAATGCCAAAGAATTCTCAATCCAAAGCTCTCCGAGAAACTCGGACTTCAAAGCAAACAGAAACACCCTGCAGGACTCAGCCATATCACCAAGCAGACTCACTTCCTTACTCTTGTTCCAAAGAACATCTTCGGAAACATCCATAGTCACTGCATCTCATCACGCAACTACTACTTCCTAAGGTATCAACATACCATCACCCGCTTGCTTCTGCCCAACCGATAGATCCCATACTCAACTCAGCACTTCAAAGATGAATCTTCAAACCTTTACAAGTTACCTTCAGAGATCGATGAAGTACTTACACCAAGAAAAACTCACTCGAGACGGTATTAGGTCTACAGTCTCGACAAATACACTTCCAACCTCATTCATTCAAACTCCAACCAATGGTAGTGGTGTTACACACACCACTACCTTATCTACCTTTATAACTTATATTGGAGAAACCTGAACGGGTAACCCAATCAGATAGGTAGAAATATATATATATATATATATATATATGTATGTATGTATATATATGTATATATATATATGTATATATATATGTATGTATGTATGTATGTATGTATACACACACACAGATATATATATATATTAAAAATACAAATACGCTGGATAGACACCACTCCAGAAACTAGGTATTCGCTCATCCTAGCGCTCTGATACCAAATGAGACGACCCGACTTTCTACTCCCAGAAAATCGTATCATCTTTAAGAAAGAAAGAGACAGAAAAGAGAAAAGAAAGAAGAGAAAGAAGAAACTACACAAGAATCTCAACAGCGGAACGAATAAATTATATTAATAGCATAAGTATTACATAGTATACAACAACTATCAGAGTTATACATACAATATAACACATACTAGACAGTTATAAACACCTGTCTAGTTATTACGACTCAATACACAATACAGAAACACTCAGAGATACCAACATAGCGGAAAACTATATATCTACACACAGAAGCCTCCTGCTCCATTGCTTCTCCACAATTTGTCAAAGCTAACCTGAATCCTGACTTAAATCCCTTGGCTACTCGTAAAAGTTTGAGTACCCAAGAGTTAAAGAAAAAAAAGAAATAACTCTAGGTCAGACATGGGTCTGGTGTGAGTAACATGTTAAAGTTGCTTAACTTTGAAAAACCTTTGAAAAGAAAAGGTATCACGTAAGACTTCCTACACATAAACATAGAAAAGTTTTTACCTTACGCTAACCAAAACATTGGTAGAAAATCCAGTGATATTACAATAGGTCTAGGGTTTGCAAGTAAATAAGAAATAGCCGAAATTGTTACATGATTAAATTCCATCTACTTGCCACAAAAGTGGGTAATACAATCAAAACCGTTGGCACTTATTAGATTTTGGATTCCATCAATGGCTGGACTACTGGGGTACCGCCCGTCATAGTACGTGGCCCAGATCACCGTACCGAGGAGTACGCCCGCTCCGCTGCAACACAAAGCCGGAACCATTCCTTACTGAACAGTTCCGAACAAGACCACCCCGCAGTTGTGATCAGCAACCGCACCACTAAGCCGAAATAAAGGGACATCTAGACAGGGGTAAATCTCATTCTCAAGTGGGGGCTACCCACGAAGCCTTGCTGCACCTCCCCTGTTTTAGCTATTCCCGATTGATGAGGCTTGAGGCTACGATTATCTTTGTAGGACATGTCACTTAGAATGCTCATCGTCCACCTGACGATGTTCTGAAAGCATTCAATCCATTCAAGTTCGTTCCAGGTTCGAACGAAACCGAAGGCATTATCTCGTTACACTCATTTTGGAATCACCCACAGAGTTAACGACGATAACCCTTGCACTCTAAATCTTCATCTTCACTTAAAATTCACGACCTAACGTTGCTTTGGATCGATGTGGTTTTCGGACATCCAAATATGGAAACCCGATCCCGGTCTCCTCGAAATCAAAACGTGTCTTTTATGGCCAAGTTGTTTGAGTTTAAAACAATGTCAATTCATTATCTATATACACACAGGTAGATAGTTCACAACACAACAGGTAATCAGCATTATCATTACCAATACATAATTCATATCAAAATCAGATAATCCATATTATCATCCAAAAGCAACCAATGCATCCATATCATATAACATTACTCATCTCATAACTGAGATTACAAACCATACATGGCAACCAATACCAATCATCAAACATAAGCAATGATCTAATGATCACTCTATTTTATAATTAATTAAAATGAATAAAATTAATTACTTAATCTCTAATTAATTTAAAATGAATCAAATTAATTACGTCATCATTAAAATCCTACTTATCTTAACCATAAATTGATTACAAACCAATTAATTAATCACCATCTCAATATTCAATTCAATTAATCGTTACTGATTAACCATCTCTAATTACAATAAGTAATTAGCCTTTAATATTAATTACACAAGTTAATTATATTAAACTCCTTGCAAATAATTAATTTGTAATTGCTTAATTAATTAATTAACTAAAGTTAATAACATAAATCATTTATTCATTATTAATTATTCCTTAATTAATAAATTCTAAATTACATCATTAATTTCAGTAATTAATGATTTCTAATTACATTTAATCAATCTCTCTATATAAATCAATTACATAAGTAATTAATCTGCAATTAAACCACATATATATATTAATCACCCTTGATTAATAACCATCCAGTAATTAACTACTTTAATTACTCATCTCATAAATTAATTACTCTTAATTAATTATCTCAATTAATTCTTTGATTAATTTCAAAGTAATTTAATCTGAATTACTTTCATTATTCAACATCTTTAATTACATCCAGTAATTATTAATTAATTACTTCCTTAAGTAATTACAAACCCATAAATTACATAAAGTAAGTATTCATCAATCCACACATGTTTAAATTAGTTAAACTTAATTAATTAATATAAACTAATCACATTAAACCAATTAATTACATTAAGTAATTAACTCATTAATTACTTCCATAAAGTAATTAACCTTAAACAATTTCAAAAATGATTATTATTAATTAATTAATCTAATTAATTATTAAAATTAATCATACTAATTAATTGTTTAAATAATCCTAATGTTAATGACCTTCATTAATATTTCTTAATTACTTAGCTCAGATTAATCATTATTAATTACAAAATAATTAATATTTAATTACAACTTAATTAATCTCTAATTATTAATTAATTAAATGTTAATTACAATCTTAATTAATCATTAATCACTTGATTAATAAATCTTAATCATTAATTAAAATTTTATTAACAATCCTTAATTATAGATTAATTAACCTTAATTAATTAATCTCAAATCTTAACTAATCAATTTAAAAATTCTTAATTATTTAATTAACCATCCATATTATTAATTAATTAAATAATTAATTATTCATTTTAAATTAACTTAATAATTTAAATGAATACAAATCATTAAAATTTTAATTATCTTTAAGATAAACATTCCTTACTTAATAAATCATTTAAAAACGAATTGTTTCAATTTACTTAAAATTCCATTTAAACTTCATTTTAAAATTTAAGATTTTAAAATGAATACAAATTTTAACTTAAACAAGATTTTAAAAATAATTCAAAACTTTTATCTCATATGTTAAAAGAAACAATACATTTTATAAAATAAGTTTTTAAAAGAATTTAAATCAATTCAATTTAAATTCAAAATAATTTAAAAATTCTTTTAAATTTCAAAATTGAAAATACAGCTTTTAAACTCATTCTAGATTTAACTTAAATCTTTAAAACTTTCCTTACAACCTACATTCTTCATTTAAATGCAAATCATTTAACCATTTTAAAGTAATTTAAACATTTTAAATTTTAAATTTATTTTATTTTTAAAAACTGAAGTTCATATTTAATTCCAGATAAAAACTCAGATTTAAATTCATCTTAAATTCCTAATTTAAAATTTTAAACTTCCAATTCAAATGCAAAACACATATGCATTTACACTTGTGAGTTTTAAAAGCAAATTTAAATTTTAAAACTTAAATTATTTCAAATTCCGGATTCAAACTAAATTGAATTCATATTCAAATACAGATTTCAAAAAACTTTGTTTAAATTTTCAATTTGCATTTTATACTCCTCTTTTGATTTTAAAAACAGAAACAGGTTTCCTATATCCATTTAAAACCCAAACTAAAAATTTAAAATTAAAATTATTACAAAACCAAGATTTAAACTGTTGAATTCATATTTAAATTTCAGGTTAAAACTAGTTCAGATTTGTAACGGCCCGCAAATCCGTACCCCTTGAGTCAACACTATTCTACAACAATCAACTCAAGTTGTACAGAAATACGAACTATTTGGGTTAAAGAAGAAAAGGTAGAAGAAGAAAATAGAAAACAACAGCAGAATCTAACCATCGCAGCGGAATAAAATATATAGATAATAAATAATTTTACTCAAAAATCAAATATCTCTGTTTATATATTACATCATCGGAGTACATCAATCACAGCTCAACATGAATATCATACAATGGATACACAACAACTCAACACAGCGGAATATATACATAAACAAGTACGTAAGTACGTATCGTCATCCAGCTCGTCTCCTGAGTTCCATAGCATCATCATGTATCCTATAATACTCAGTCTGACCCGAGCATTACAGTTAAATAACACCCGAGTCAGTTTGGAATACCAACGTGAGAAAATCACACCCAATTGATTATTAAAGTTCTCAAAAATCCTTTGAAAACAAAAGCATCTCGTAAGACCACGCCACAAATAAACATGTCGGGTTTTTACCTTACGATAGCTAAAACAATTTTTATAAAAATCCTCTGATATTATAATAGGGTCTATTTACAAATACTTATAAAATAGCCGAAATTGTTACATTCATTAAATTCCAGCTACTAGCCATAGAGTGGGTAATACAAACAAAACTCGTATAAGGCTCATGGGGAGAATGGATTGCCAACAATGACTAGGCACTGGGGTACCATCTGTCACAGTACGGGGCCTAGATCACCGTACCGAGGAGTACGCCCGCTCCCCTGCAACACAAGGCCGGGACTACCCCTTACTGGATAATCCCGAGTGAGATCACCCCGCGGTTGGGATCAGCAACCGCTCACTAAGCCGAAATAAAAAGGGATATCTAGACAGGAATGACCTCACCCTGCTTGGGTGCTACCCACCTAGCCTTGCTGCATAACCCCTGATTTTCAGTCATTCCCATTTGATGAGGCTTGAGGCTAAGCGTTACCTTTTTAGAACATATCCCTTAGGATGCACATCGTCCACCTGACTATGTTTCGCAAGCATTCATCCGTACAAGTCCGTCCCGGGTTCGAACGGAACCGAAGGCACTATTCCTACTACATCTATTTTGGAAATATCCTAAGGATTAGTAGCGACTAGCCCTTGCACTTCACTGCTTCATCTTCGAATCCAAAATCGTTTTTCACGAAAATGCACAAACCGGATCGAAGTGGTTTTTGAGAAATTAATCTCGATCCGGTCTCTTCGAAACGATCAACGCATTTGTCCAATATTGATAGTCGGTTATTTAACTATCAATTTATATTCGCAAACAACCATCAACCAATAAATAATTTCCCAAATTATTTATTTATCTCAAAATATCTTTACAAGATATATTTCAGATTTTCAACCCTTTTTAAAACAGTTCCAACCCAGTTTCCGCTCATGAAATACATTACCCTGATATTTATTTCCTTTGGGACACCAAGTTCAAAATACTTTTAGATTTTTAAATAAATTTTAAAAGCACTTTATTATGGAACATACTTTATAACTTTAAACTCAAAACTACTTTAATACTTTATTAAAATATATATACTTTAAGAATATTTTAAATAAAACCACTTTATAAAATGTGAACTAATTTTTCTTTCAAAACATAATACCAAGTCTCCTTTATATAATTACTACATTAATAGATTTGAAAACACTTGCTTTAAAGGTTAAACATTAGAGATAATAAATTTCCTAAACATGCTTTTTAAAACCATTGTTAAAACTTTTACTTATATTTAAAATTGCTTTGAAAACCATACTTGGCTATCCCGAGAAATACTCTTCTCTTTCACATCCTTTAAAAAATAAATCTCCATTTATTTTTAAACAAATTTACCATTTCTTTAATAAATTCACACCTTGAATTTACTTCCAAATCCACTTCACCTTTATAAACCCAGATTATAAAATTCAAGATCTCACTCTTCTTTAATTTCAATTCCAGACACTTAAATAAAATTCACAATTAGCTTCTAATTTACTTCACTTTGAGATAAATTCCTTTACTTACTTTATTTATTTTAAATTCCATTAACCTTAAGATTTTTACTTCCTTATTATGAGTTAAAACCCTTCAAAAATACCAATTTCAAATTTCCAAAATTCCTTCTTATCCTTCGATTAAATTTAAGCCTTAATTTAAAAATGACTTATTTAATCTTTAAACTAACATCACTTTAGTTTAAAATTTATTCCCCTGTTAATTCAAAATTCCCTCTTTTTCCATATTTATTAGAATTTTGAAATTGCTTTTACTTTATTTTATTTTTCAATTCATTATTAAATTTATTCAAATTCCTGAGACTTTATTTTACTTAAAATTTTGTTCTCTTATTTCTTTTCACAAATCTGGTTCTATAGATTTTGATAACTCATTACATTGAGATATTCAACTCAACCATACCACCCAATATTTCAATTACCAATAAAATCGTCACAGGATATCAAATATTCATAACATAGAAAATTAAATGATCTAAATAAATTTGAGGAATCCAGTTGGATCCCTCCAACCTGTTTCCTGCATCCACAGATGTTAGTACAATATATAATACCAATTTCAAATATATACTATACTATACAGCACATCAATCAATTCATCCATTCAAAACATTTATATAAATTTAATCATTTAAATTTAAATTTAAATTAACTGAGTGAGATTAACTCACCTTTGACTACGCATGCAACCATTCCAACCCAGCTTGTTTTCTTTTCAGATTTCAAACCTTGAATAACCATTTACAGTTTATTAACATTTGAACCAATCAATCAGCTTATTACCATCTATTAATTAAATTTTTAACTAATTTCCTTTATTAAATTTCTTTAAGTAACTAAGAACAAATTAATTTCCATAATTCATTATTTAAAAATTTCACTAGTAAACGGAAATAGGTATATATGTGTATTTATTTATTTTATTTTATTTTCCATCTTGAAACTCATGTATACTTAAAATAATTTATAGATTTTCAAAACTTTCACATTTAAAAATTCCTATTTACCTTTCAAACCTTATACATATTTTGCTTATCACAATATATATGTATATATTCTAAATTGGAAACTGCATATATATGTTTTATTAAATTATATAAAATACACCATACCTTACTGTCAACTCTCTGCCCCTCCCAGCTACCCATGCGTGAACAATCGAGGCCAAATCCACCCAAAATCGCGTTCTGTCTCGCCTATCAGAACAACTCGACGTCGCGGCCTCTACGTCGTCGCTGTGCTATCCCAAATGACTCGATCGGTCTGATCACGAGCCACGACCTTACCGTCGACAGCGCCTTCCTCGGTCGCGCCCCCTCCAAGCGACGCGAGAACTCCATGCCAGAATCGCAAGTACCCCTTTATTGAACGGCAAACTCTTTCACCAACGAACCAACCTCCACCGATGCCGCTTCACATACGAATGCACACCAATCTAGTTCGAATACCCTCAAAGGCGATTTGAGGGACACGATGGATTAGAGCCAGAAACTGGAAAAGGGAGTCGCGACTTGAATCGGAAACGAAGGAGATCGGCTCGATTCCAAGAATTGTATTTGGAACGCGATTATTTTATATATACGGTTCATCGAAAGAACTGAAGAAGAGGGGAGGGGAACGAGGTTAATTTGAGAGGATCTTAGGTTATCGGCCATTGATTTTCTTTTCTTTGAAGCTTTGAATCAGCAATTGCTTTTATAAAGGAGAAGGAAACAATGATTGTGTTTTTGACAATTGCGTGATGTTTATAAAAGAGGGAACATAATGGAAAGAAAGGTTGCGTGCTGAAGTGGGAAGAAAAGCAGTGATGTGAATAAAGTTTCGGCTGAGGGCGATTTGTACGTGAATATATAAATATATAAATAAAATTTTAAATTTAATTTTCCGATGTAAATTTTCAACGCGCTTATATGTCATACGCTCACACAACAACTCCGATCAATACGAAATTTGAAATCCGATAATAATTCAATATTATGGATCCGATGGAACTGGTTTTGTCCAATTCCGAGACTGTGCCTCGGAAAGCTATTTTTAAATTCAATTTAAACGATAAAATTTTCAAAACTGAACCATTCAGTGTTAGATTCAATTTTAACACTTCTATCATCTTCAACGTTATCAATATAAATTTCATAAGCCTTCAAATTATTTTTAACAAGCTTAAAACTCCAGATTCAACATTTTACCCAACTTCAAATTATTTAATTGAATAATTTAATTATCAAATAAATTGTGATATTCGTAATACAAGTTAAAATTACTCCTTTGAATATTTACAATCAATTAAATATTTCGATTTTAAATACTCGAAAATTCCGGGTCATCACAAGATTTTAGTTTGACTTTTTAAACCTTTACTTTAAAAATTGAAACAGGTTTTCTGTTAAACTGTAAAACCTGAAACAAAGTTAACCCTAGACTACCCTGAATCACGTCGAGTTAAATTCTAACCTGCTTCGAGTAAACTTTCCACTTACTCGAGAATTACCCGAGACAAAAATACAACTCCTTCCAACAACTACCATCACCATACAAAGTACATTGTGCACGTGTACAGTGCCTCCGGCACCCTCTGATCATCATCGCGACCTCCCCTCGGTCGACGAACATCAACTCAGATCACCAGAACACCAAAACCACTGACTCATGCTCGAAAACAAAATCGAAAAAGGAAATTCCCAAAACCTGGAACAGGTAGTGCCTACTTCAACCCAAACCTGTCAGCGCTTCCCATATGAAACTCCGACCACCATCGCCTTCGAAACTCCGGCGAAGTCTTCGACAACCCACCATCTACCAATATCCAAATTATAGTGGAGCTCGATCAACTGTTCTTGCCGAAAAGATCACTTCTTTACTAGCCCGAAAACTAGGGTTCACAACTAAAAACCCCAATCTCATCATCAAAAACCAAATTTAACACAAACCAAGAATTTTCCTATAATCTCTTATAGCAACACCATCTTCAGGAGCAAATTCAACCAAAACGAATGCAAACGTCAACTGTTCTTATCCAATATGTGTAATACAGTAAATTTAAAACTGCACTTTGGATTAAGTATTATAAATTGTAATATTTGATTTAAAATTCATGAATTTACTTGATGTTTTTATTTATAAACCTGAAACATGAATTCCTATAGTTTGAATTTCCATATTATACCAATTGATGTTCTGTTTATTTCACTTCCAGGTGATATAAGGTTTTACTTATCATATATGAAAATTTTAAAACTTACTTCATCTTATAATATACAAGTTCCATTCAAAAATTTAAATCCTAACAACAAACAAATCAAAGAAAAAGAATCTAAAATCACACAGCAATCAGGAATTTGGAGAACAGAGATGCACAGTCAACAATATGCATATGTAAAAATGTTCACAGCAAATTCATATTTATGTTTATTTCAAATTTGAAAGCATGAAACAACTTTTGTCTGTTTAATTTATTTTTAAAAAATTAGAGTTACTTACCTTTTTAAATACTGATGAGCAGAGCATAATTTTAGGCTTCTGAATTTTCTTTTTCTTTTTTTTAAATCCTGCTTGAACTTCCTTTGCAAATGTTTTGAATGCCTTTAAACTTGAGCTTCAATTGTTTGATGTTCTAACATGCATGCAGAGACCACTCTCCAGATTTTACAAGAAAATACAGATTTTCTTGTATCCAGATTATAGAAAACATGAATGCAGGCTATAGTTTGTTGATAGGGATTGATATGCAATTTCAAATATGTTACAAGGAATTTGATTTTGCAGGTTTGAGGAGCTACAGGCTTCTGTTTGAAATGTGTTGGTTACTGATTTGAAGAGGTGTTACAGGGATTTAGATTTTGGTATGAAGAGTTTGTAAACTGATTTTGTTTTTTTCCGAAGGGTTGTTTACAGTTTTTGGAAAAAAAATGAAAAGAAGATTGTTTTAGAGATGAATAGTTTTCAGCTGATAAATTTCTTGGTTATGAAATGGAAATGAGAAAAGAAGGGAATGGGGAAAAATGTAAGTCTATATAACTTGTTTATGATTTATTTAAAAATCAAAGAAATAAAATAAAATAAAAATAATATGACACTTGTATGAAATGTTAACACTTGTAAATTACCTTGCTTAAACACTTAACACATGTTATTTGAGGCCCTAAGAAAGCAAACATGTCTCTAAGGTAATTAGCATTTTTAAATTAAGTGTTAATGAATGTTTAAACTTAGTTAATTAGTTTTAATACTTAGTTATGTATATAAATAATTTCTAAAGAATAAACCAAGTATTATTATAAATAAAAACCATATACAAATTTATCATTTGAAAATAATATTTTAAATCATTTTAAATAAATTTATAAAGAGATTATAACTTATTTGTAATTTAAATGAATATATGATTCATTTATTAATTGTGTTTTAAATTCTCATATTTAATTTACACATCATAATTATTAATCACTATTTTAAAAAGAATAAAACAAACATTTTTATAACTTGTTTTAATATACAAACTTAAGTCAAAATATAATTTAAACAAATAAAACATTTGTCTTATGTATATTTAAAATCATTTAGTTATTTTATTAAATAGTTTTGAAAAGCTTAATTCAAAAATAAATCACAACTCCCAATTTCAAAATAGTAAATTAAAAAAAATATGCTACACCAGTTAAATTTAAAATCAAACCTATCTATTTAATATATATAAATATATATATATATATACATATTAAATAGAAAACATATTTATTAGCTTATTAAAAATAAATTCTCTAATTAATTATTTAAATAAAGAAGATTATTGAATCAATTCAAACTAATCTACAAAAATTATCAATTCAATTTAAATTTTAAACAGAGATTTTTAAATTCAAATTGCCATAAATTCCAGGATATTATAGTGACAATTTTTCGAGTGGAAAACTACAATTTGTTCGTAAATACTTAAGTTAAGCCAATGGTTATGTGACATGAAGCTAAACTCATTTATTTACTAGCTTAGTGTAATTCACACTTTTCATCGATCATTGAGGATCATTTTTGTGATTTAGACTAGAGATATGCTATATCTCTTTGTCCACGTAGGGGACGGTACCTCGTTTTATTGAGTTTTGACTCATTTCGTTTATAGGCTAACGACCTTATAGTTCTTTAGAGTTTTGAATCAATTCTTATGGGCTACCGACCCATGTTTCTTTATGGAGTTCGGTTCATCGAACGTACCTTTGTACTACGTTGTTGTACCGACTTATCAGGATCATCGGGCGTACCATTGTACTACGTCATTGTTCCGAAATATTTGACTTTCTGGTTCCTCGGGCGTACCGCTATTGTACTACGTCATTGCACCGGCTCTATGGTTAGCGACCATGGGATAGCGTCCTGTTTGTGATACACGTGTTGGCGAGTTATCATGCTCCCATTTTGTGATAGGCCTCCCCCTTTTTGTGATTTCTGGATTTCTAATTGATGATTTCTAGAATTTGGGTTTCACCAGTTTAATTATTGGTATCGATATGATGACAATATATTTGGTTTGGTGAATAAAATAAAGAATATGATATTCTTTTTGAATCTATGAGAAGATTCTTATGATATTGATTAATCTGTGGTTGATTTTCAATTGCATACTTATCACAGTATGGCATTATTGTTATCATACACATTTGTCATATCTCTTATTCTATCTCATTTTCATCTGATAGTTATAGCTAGACCGATCCGTTTATTATTTTCTTATTAAATAATACTTGGGTCAGACCGAGATGTTACAAGTGCTTCTGCTTGACTCCTCATCTAGGGGTTATTATCTGACTTTTGGCTAACTACTTTAGATTAGCAGTTTTTGTTTTATACATTCGAGATAGAGACTCTTTGATGTATACATATTCTTTTGTCTAGCACTTGTATCTATTCTTTTGTTATATTGTGGATCTTGTTTGACCACTACTCTGATGTACACTTCTATGTGATATATTCATATCTATTTCCGCCTTTGTGATATGGATATCTGTGACTGATTTATGTTATGCTTATTTCTGTATTTGTTTCGAAGATTATTTAGTCACTATGTAGTAACTTTGAGTTTGTATTGGTATGTCGGATTCCCTCTTGAAATGAAATGCATGTTATTCTATCTGACATATCGGTGCTGGCATAAAGTAATTACACGGATGGATGCTCCTAAACAGCCTTATTCTTCTTCCTAGTTGACGGCATTACTTCGTAGTGTCCTTGGCTAGCGTGAGTACAGAGGTGGGGTGTCACAGCTTGGTATCAAAGCCAAACTTCTGAACAATGTAGAATAATTTAACAAGGATCGTCGTCCTAAGTCCATCTTAGGAGTCGTGCCTTAGGATTTAATTCGAGTTTTCGTACCGTCTTATCTTATTTTCTTTTGTGATGCCTTGTTTTATCAATCATTATTGTTTGGTATTCATTTTGAGAATGACCTTTTTTCTTCTTCTTTCTTTCTTTCTTAAAGAAGAGAAATGGTTAGACCAGGTTGTCCCAGTGCCGGTCAATCTAGTGCTACTCCCGAGGATGAAGTATTTATGTCTACACAACAACCTCTAGATCTAGTAAAGAATGCTCAGGCTGCTGGACCCATTCCAGAGCCTACTAATCCAAAATTCGGATTTGCACGCTTGTGCAATGATTATACAAATTTGGGGGGGGAAGCCATTCAGGAGTTCCGAGTGCGTTATCGAAGTCCAAGCTTGGCTTAGATCCTGCGATCGCATCTTTTCTCGCATGAAACTTATTGACCTTCATCATGTCCAAGTGCCTTCTAGCATGCTCCAAGAAAGAGCATTAGATTGGTATGAACTACTTATTTCTAAAATTAATGAAGCGGATCTTACTTGGGAGGAATTTCGGGAAAGATTCGAATCAAAGTTTGTGCCGGAAGCTGAAAAAGTGACTTTGGCCCGTCGTTTTATTGACCTTGTTCAAGGTGAATCTTCTGTAGCAGATTATGTCGCATCTTTCGAATCCCTCTCTAAATATGGGGTCGAGTATGCAAATACTTCATTGAAGAAGAATAAGAGATTTGTCTCTGTCTTGAATAAAAATCTCAAGAAGCCATTACTTCTGAAATTGGAAGTTTCTTTTGACCAACTTATTGATATCGGTCTTCGACTTAAAGAGGCCGATAAGCAAAGTGATGTTGAATTTGTGGGTGCCAAACCAAACTACAACAACAACAAGAAAAGGACTATTAAGTTCAGAGGTCGAAATCCCAACAAGAAAGGGAAGCAAGCAGCTTCAGTAGCAAAGACTCCTACCCCTAGTTGTGGGCAATGCTACAATTGTGGTTCTAAGGACCATTATGTCAATAGATGTCAGAAACCTCTCTTTTGTCGTTATTGCAAAAGTTTGGGTCATCTTCTATCTTCGTGTCCCAAACTTCAGGGCAAGAAGGTGGGAAAGCTAAATGTTATACATTCCCCTAGTAACACTTCTCATGGTCAAGGTATTTCTCATTATATCCTTGATGGCATTATTATGTTTCATGATCAACCTATTCGAGTTCTTTTTGATACGGGTGCATCCCATTCTTTTATATCAAAAGGGCTTGTTGATACTTTTTCTTTAAGTGTTATGGATTTAATGACTTCTTTGAGAATTGCGAATCCGGTTAGTGGATCCGCAACACTTAGTTTGTTTTGTAAAGACGTCGAGATTATTTTATGTGATTTTTCTTTCCGAGCCAATTTACATGTCATGCGTTACTTAGGCTTCGGAATGACTTTGGGAATGGGTTGGCTTAACCGTTATGAAGCCCATACCCTATGTCCTAAGCGGACTATTCATCTTCGACATCCTCAATCGGTTAAGCAGGTTTCTATTGTTCTTAAAGATTCAGACTCCAACTTGGCAGCATCTTTATATTCTTTAAATCCTCATGATGACGATAATGATGATGAGGAAGATGTCATTTCTCTTATTCACGCTGTTCATGAATTTTCCGACATATTTGAGCCCATTTTAGGATTACCCCCTAAGCGAGCAATTAATATCAGGATTAATCTAATTCCTGGAGCTTTGCCCATTACTCATCCTCCTTATTGTATGTCCAATAAAGAAAATGAGGAGATGCGCAAACAATTATCCGAATTGGAGACGAAGCAGTTTATTCGCTCTAGTTCCTTTCCTTGGGGAGCTTTGGCTATTTTTATGAAGAAATCTGATGGTACACTTAGGCTTTGCGTTGACTACCGTAAGCTTAATGATATCACCATCAAGAATAAACATCCCTTACCTCGGATTGATGATCTACTCAATTAGCTTAGTGGTGCTAGAGTCTTTTCATAGTTAGACTTGGCAACCGGTTTTCATCAGCTTCGCATTTCAGAGGATAAGATTCCTTTGACGTCATTCCGTACTCGTTATGGATCTTATGAATGGCTTGTTATGCCATTTGGCTTAACAAATGCTCCGGCTTACTTCATTGACCTTATTAATCGAGTTTTCAAAGACTTCCTCGATCGATTTGTTCTCATCTTTATAGATGATATTCTCGTTTATTCTAAAACCGAGGAAGAGCATGAAAAGCATCTTCGGATTGTGTTGGAAACTCTTAGGAGCAATCAATTGAAAGCAAAATTTTCTAAATGCCACTTTTGGCAATCTGGTGTGAAGTTTCTCGGTCATATTATTTTCAAATCCGGAATTTCCGTGGATACTTCAAAGATCGAAGCGACACAAAATTGGAAGAGACCGGAGAGTGTGATGGAAATTCGTAGCTTTCTTGGATTGGCGGGTTATTACCGTCGGTTTAAAAAAGACTTTTCTAAAATTTCCGTGCCTCTTACTAGCTTGACAAAGAAAGCAGTAAAATACATTTGGTCGGACAAATGTGAAGCTTCTTTTCAGAAATTAAAAGAACTCCTTTCCGATGCTCCTATTCTTGTGATTCCGTGGGGAACCAAGATTTTATTGTTTATACTGATGCTAGTCATGTCGGGTTGGGTGTCGTTCTTATGCAAAGAGAAAGTGTTATTGCTTATGCTTCTAGGCAATTAAAGCCTGCCGAGACTAGATATGCCACTCATGATTTATAACTCACGGCTATTATTTTCGCCCTTCGAATTTGGCGTCAATATATTTTGGGAGAGAAATTTGTTCTCTACACCGATCATAAATCTTTAGAGTATTTATTTTCCCAAAAGGAACTTAATTTGCATCAACAACGTTAGCTCGAGTTCCATGTGTCTTATGATCTTGATATTCTTTATACTCCCGGAAAGGGAAATCGTGTTGCCGATGCTCTTAGTCGTAAGCAACAAGTGGTTGTTTCTATGATGATATCCGAATGGAATGATCTCGAGACTTTATCCACTTGCAAGATCCAAGATCGTGAATCCAATTTATGTGCATCTCTTGTTTTATATAGCCTTGAGGCTCATCCATCTCTTTTAGACCGACATTCTTGAAGCTCCAAAGCTAAATCCCGAATTGGCTCTTCTTAGCCAAAATTGTAGGGATAAAATTGATATTAAGGGTTTGAAAGACTTTGATATTGATTCTCGTGGTGGTATTCGAAAATTTGGTAGACTTATCGTGCCAAATATTAGTGATCTTCGTAAAGATATTTTAGAAGATTCCCATCGTTCTAAATTTACCATTCATCCTGAAAGTAGTAAAATGTACGCGGATATGAAGCAACTTTATTATTGGGATGGAATGAAATCTGATATTGCTAACTTTGTTAAGCGTTGCATGACTTGCCAACTTGTCAAGGCCGAGCATCAAAGGCTTAGTGGGTTATTGCAACCTTTGGACATTCCAATTTAGAAGTGGGACCAAATTTCCATGGATTTTATTGACGGACTTCCCCACTCTCGTTTGGGTCATGATAGCCTTTGGGTGATAGTTGACAGACTTACAAATTCCGCCCATTTTATTTTCATTCGGTCCAATCGGACCGTACCTCTTTTGGACAAACTCTTTATTAAAGAAATTATTAAATTGCATGGAGTTCCTACTTCTATTGTTAGCGATCGTGATCTATTGTTTACTAGTGGATTTTGGAAGAGTCTTCAAAAAGCTTTGGGAACAAAGCTTCATTTTAGCACCGCTTATCATCCACAGTCCGATGGACAAACCGAGCGTGTGAATCCAACTCTTGAAGATCTTCTTCATGCATGTGTTCTTGATTTTGGTGGAAGTTGGGAAGATCATATTTCTCTTGTTGAGTTTTCCCATAATAATAGCTTCCAATCTAGTATTGGTATGGCACATTTCGAGGCACTCTATGGAAGGCCATGCCGATCTCCTTCTTGTTGGCTTGAGGCCACTGAGAAGTTGGTTTTAGGTCTAGAGTTTATTTGTGATTCCATAGAAAAGATTGACCTTATTCGTCATAAGATGAAAGAAGCTCAAAGTAGGCAAAAATCATATGCCGATAACTGAAGAAGGAAATTAGAATTTTCTATGGGAGATTTGGTGTTTATTCATGTTTCGCCTATGAAGGGTGTCGTGCGTTTCAGTCGATCGGGAAAATTAGCACCTCGATATGTTGGTCCATTTTCCATCACCGAACGTATTGGTTCCATGGCTTATCGCCTTTTATTACCGGCTCAGTTTTCTGCTATTCATGACGAATTTCACGTCTCTCAACTATGGAAATGCCTTCGAGATTCCGATTCTATTCTTGAGCCCGGTGTTGTGGAAGAAACTGAAGTTTCACCTAATTTGACTTATGACCAAGATCCTATTCGAATCATCGCTTCAGAGGTTAAACGTCTTCGAAATAAAGATGTTTCTCTTGTGAAAGTTCAATGGTCCTCAAATCCTAAGGATTGTTCTTGGGAATCTAGAGAATTCATCGAGCGAACACATCCGGACTTACTCTCCCGTGTTCTTGAGGTGAAACTTCTTATTTCAAATTTCTTTTGTGTTGATATGCTTTTATGGTTGTTACTTTTATTTTCTTCTTAAATATTGCAAGGACGCAATTTCTTTAAGGAGGGGAGTCTGTAACAATCCGCATATTTTATGATTGTATATTTAAATATTTTATTTAAATATAGCATCGTTAGTCAGATTTTAGTCCAAAATGCTACTTTTTGCAAATGATCGAATTAGGACTCAGGACCACTTCCATTGAGTTCAAAATGGTGTTTGCGACCTTTTTGAGTATGAACTTCGATATGTTTGGAGCTAGCTAAAAATTTGACCTTTACACTTTGGACTTTGGGTTTGGGTTAGCCTAAACTATTAACTCTAGCTCCACCCCCACTTCTCTTCACTTTTATTTCCTAATTCCTTCAAGCTTTAGATAAAAATGGGGGAAGAGAAAATAAATTAGAATTCCTAAGCCCTAGTTCCATTGCAAACCCAAGCTCTAACTCCAAATTCAAAGAGTAGCTATTGGTAAGCATCCTCTTCTTCTTCTCCAACTCATTCTACCTTCAATTTCAGAAATTTCTAAACCCTAACATAGGAAATGTTTTTCTTTTAAGCTTAGATTCAAGCTTCTTGGGTTGGAATTGAAGAGTGATTGTTCTTGCCTTTCTCTATAGCTTCTTCTTCCTTGTTTTTGTGAAAAAGGTGAGATTTTTATCTCACATCTATGTCTATAACTATCTTTGATTGTTGGGTATGAATTCCTAACGCTTATTCATGTGCATTTGCTTTTGGTTTGGATTAATTTGGTGAATATTTCAATTTTTGGAGTTTTGAAGTCAAATCCTTGAAAATCCTAACTTTGATGTTTGAACATGTTTTTGGTGATGCATTGAAGAGCTTATAAGGTCAGGTTGTCGATTGGCATAAACCACTAGTGCCATTGCTCGTCCGGTTGCAAATTGGTTGAGTTTGCTCTTCATTTGTATAGGCTGGAAATACTGGGAAATAGGCACCAGTCGACTGACCCTCTGAGCCCAGTCGACTGACCTGGAACCCGAGAATTTTTCCAAGCATTGGCCAGTCGACTGATCTGCTTGTATTCAGTCTACTTTACCTATTTAGCCCATTTTGCTTGAAATTCCTATTTTTATCGATTCATGTTTTTCCGATTTTTTGTTATCATTTATTATCGACTTTGATGGCTTCTATTTTGGAATTTTTGGGTATATCCATTTTGATGGATTTGGAATCGATTTCTTGGATTTAATTCACGTCTTTGAACGTGAAATTTTTGGTGATGGATTGTTTCTACAATCAATTTTGTGATTTGTCACTTTAAAATTAAAGGTTTATATACATGTAGTAAATACGAAAAATCTCTCATTTAAAACGATCAACTCTATTTTCAATACAAAGCTCGTTTATAAAACCTTTTTCCAATCTATTAGTATACACAAACCTTTACCTCATTCGTTTGAGAAATCTAATTAAACGGCTTAGTAAAACAAGTGGTATGAAATGCTTGCGTTCACCTCATCGGTTAATTCTTTGAATTGTTCGACTGAAACTCTTGTGACAATTTTTCGAGTGGAAATCTACAATTTGTTCGTAAATACTTAAGTTAAGCCAATGTTTATAGGACATGAAGCTAAACTCATTTATTTTCTAGCTTAGTGTAATTCACACTTTTCATTGAACATTGAGGATCATTTCTTTGATTTAGACTAGAGATATGCTACATCTCTTTGTCCACATAGGGGACGGTACCTCATTTTATTGAGTTTCGTCTCATTTTTTTTATAGGCTAACGACCTAATAGTTCTTTGGAGTTTTGACTCAATTCTTATGGGCTAGCGACCCATGTTTCTTTATGGAGTTCAGCTCATCGGACGTACCTTTGTACCACGTTGTTGTACCGACTTATCAGCATCATCGGGCGTACCGTTGTACTACGTCGTTGTTCCGAAATATTTTAGTTTCTGGTTCCTCGGGCGTACCGCTATTGTACTACGTCGTTGCACCGGCTCTATGGTTAGCGACCATGGGATAGCGTCCCGTTTGTGATACACGTGTTGCTGAATTATCATGCTCCCATTTTTTGATAGGCCACCCACTTTTTGTGATTTTTGGATTTCTAATTGATGATTTCTAGAATTTGTGTTTTGCCAGTTTTATGATTGGCATCGATATGATGACAATATATTTGGTTTGGTGAATAAAATAAAGAATATGATATTCTTTTTGAATCCATGAGAAGATTCTTGTGATATTGATTAATCTCTAGTCGATTTTCAATTGCATACTTATTACAGTATGGCATTATTGTTATCATACGTGTTGTCATATCTCTTATTCAATCTCATTTTCATCTGATAATTATAGCTAGACTGATCCATTTATTAATTTCTTATTAAATAATACTCGGGTCAGACCGAGATGTTACAGGTGCTTCTGCTTGACTCCTCATCTGGGGGTTATTATCTGACTTTTGGCTTACTACTTTAGATTAGTAGTTTTTGTTTTATACATTCGAGATAGAGACTCCTTGATGTATACATATTCTTTTGTCTAGCACTTGTATCTATTCTTTTGTTATATTGTGGATCTTGTTTGACCACTACTCTGATATACACTTCTATGTGATATATTCATATCTATTTCCGCCTTTGTGATATGGATATCTGCGACCGATTTATGTTATGCTTATTTCTATATATTTTTTCGAAGATTACATAGCCACTGTGTAGTAACTTTGAGTTTGTATCGGTATGTCGGGTTCCCTCTTGAAATGAAATGCATGTTATTCTATCTGACATATCGGTGCTCGCACAAAGTAATTACACGGATGGTTGCTCCTAAACAGCCTTATTATTCGTGCTAGTTAACGGCATTACTCCGTAGTGCCCTTGGCTAGCATGAGTATAGAGGTGCGGCATCACAAAAAATGTCTATAGTAAAATAAACTTACTTTTAAAAAGCATTAAGGCTTTACATTTTCCACCTTAATACGTAATAGTCTAAGTAGTCCATCCAGTATCAGCGTATCTCCAGATTGAGCGACTACCCTAAATACTCACGGGCCACGGGAGAATACAAAACTCGTACAAGGCGCGCTAGGATCGGTGGCACGACACAACTAGGCAATGCAGGGTAGATATACCAATTACGCTTTCAGACCGATGGTAATGCATAGCAGCTACTACCGCCCACCTCGAGCCAAAACCCCAAAATCAAAAGGGCCCCAATCAATCAAAAAGTAATAGAATGGTATCGAAGGAGTATGTCCGATAAAAGGTGCTACCTTCTTAGCCTGTCGATCGCTCCTTTTTTAGCCACCTTACGCCAACTCACGTGAGTCGGGTCAACGTATATACCTCAAAGGAAAAACCGCCACCACCCTACTTCATTATGGAATCTACATGATTGTTAAAGTGGTTCTCGAAGTTGGCAGAGAGTATGACGACTTTCGATCCCAGTCTCTTTAACAACTAAATGTTATTATAACACCGCGGTCATTTCAAAATAATTATACTTCAAAACTAGAATATACTATCCATTTCAAAACCATATAAATATGATATCGTTTCCCCTTTAAAAACCAAATCAATATGGTATCTTTTTTATTTCAAATATATCCTTTTCTAAAGCCATAACACTTTCAAAGTTATAATATTTTGAAATCAAACGCTTGAAATATAACCTTTCAAAACATAATACTTTGAATTTCATAACTTTGAAACATAACTACACCACTTAAATGGCTTAAATATTAAATTACTTTATATAATAAAATAGCTTCTTCAATTTCACAAATCAGTTCCAAATACAGATTTGAACACCCCAAATAAACCATTTCAATTTCCATATATTTCAAGCTTTAAATGTTCCACCATTTCAAAACTAATTCTTTGATAATTCTATATATATCGAATTCAATTACTATTATTTAGATTTGAAATGTTTACACAATAAATCCAATATCATTTAAGTAAACTTTTCAACTTCACGTAACCGGATATTCCTTCAATTTATTTAACTTGATATATTCATTTTAATCAACTTGATATTCATTTAAATCACTCCAAACCAAAATCAAGTTATAAAAATCATACCCTTTGAAATCTCAATTTTATTTAAATTTCAAATCAATTTATTATAGTATAATTCTTAAATAATTTAATTCAAATCAATTTCATATTTATCTTCCAACCTAAATTTTTTTTAGTGATTATAAACTCTATATACAATATAACTTAAACATATACTTAACCATATTATATAAAACAATCAAAAATTTATTATTCAACTTATTTTATATTTCAAAACAAATGTATACGTAGCTAAAAAATAATAATAAAATAACATTTATATAGTATCTAAATCAATATGGATATAAAACCATACATTTCTTTACAAAACCATAGACATTCATTTCAAAATATTTTTATATATAGACCATGGTGTCCGTTTATAATTTTCTACCATATGGTTAAGTGATACAGATATTTGTCATTTCAATCCGCAATTGAAAATATAAATGCGGTTATATATCATTTCAAACCGCAATCCCAAACGAAATAAAATCCATAACAACTTGTAGTTTATAATAATATAAATACAGCATCCATTCATCTAATATCAATCATCAACCATTTATCACAATCATCATCCATTTCAATCAATAAGATCAATGTAGAACAGATAATAAATTACAGGTATTTACTGACAGTTTATATTCAATAATAAATTAAATAACTTGTTTATCTAAATAAATTCAAATAAACTGAGATGATGATTCAAAATATGCCAAACAGTCATAAATAAATTTCTAATCACATCAAAAATCAATGTAACAAACATAAGAATTTTTAGAAGTTGTGAGTGGATTAAAACACTCACCTTTTGAATTTAAATTGAATTTAAATCCAATTTAAACCCAATATTTGAAAAGTCTCAAAATTTGTCCAAACTAGTGTCAAAATGTATGGAATTTTGACACGATCCTAACAGAAAAACCCGCGTGTAAATCGGGCATCGTACGCGAAAGTTATGTCAGTTGGAACATTCAGAAATTTAATTAAATTAAAAAAAAGAAACTACCTCTCCTCTGCCACATCACGCAACAGAACCTTCTCCCCAAACCCTAACTGCTCCTTTCAGTTTCGAGCAGAGCCGCCACAAACATGATGCATCATCGCGACGCCACAGCCATCGGCTAGGATCGCGACCTGCCTTGCCGCGACTTCGCCTAGGGCTCATACCGAACCACGACGCGCCACATCGTGGATCGACGACGAAAATCCACTCAGCCTACCGCCTTCAAGCTAAACCGTAGTCGAACTAATTCACCAAATCCAAACGTCAACAACCCGAATGAATACCATAGATGAACTACGCGATTGACTCTCTTCACAGCTGTACAAACCAATCGACGATGAGTCGTGGGTGATCGTGTTCGATTGAACGGCCGAGAATAACCCTTGAATTTCTGGCAATCGATTATCGAAACGCAAAAATGAATAGCAGATCTGAGCTGCGTTCGTCGAGAGCTTCGAATCCATATAAAATTTGATATTATTTGAGGAGTTTAAATTTTTGGCTTTGAATTTTATTTGAAATTGCAATTGGAATTCTGGTTCTGACTACCATTGGAATGAGGACGAGCAACTGGAATTGTATGTATAGAAAAAATGGATATAAGAAATAGGCTAGGGTTTATAACGAGGTATATATATATATATATATATATATATACACAAAACTAAAATTAGAAGAACGGATACGATTGGTTTGGACTGTTGAACGATAATTGGCCCGAAAAGCCGTTTCGACTCCGGAATGAAATTGGGTCAACCCATATATCAAAATATATGTTTTTGAACACTTTAAAATCGATGGAACAGGTTTTAACTCCAAATTCCATCGTATGAAGAAGTTATGCTAAAATAAAGTTATTTCAAACTGATTTTAATTGATTTTAATTAAATTGATTTCTACGCGTTTCAAGCCCGTACGATCAAACGACAAGCCCCATCGCCACGAAACTTAAAATCCTATTATAATTCACCATTACGGATCCGATGAAACTAGTTTCGTCGAAATCCGAGTCAATGGTCAAAATGGTTATTTTACATTAATTAAATAAATCAATATTAAATTAAATAAATCAAATTTTCAATTTCATACCTATAATTGACAATTTTTATCATTTTTAAATTTCTTAATCATTTACACTAATTTAAATAAATTTAGATGTCAATTTAGTGTTAATTAATTTATCAATTCTAGTGCTAACCTCATTTTCCTTAAATCCAGAAATTATAAATTTAATTGGGGTTTTTAAGCACAGGGAAGAAGTTGCAAAAAAATTTAGTCTCAGGGACAGCAAGTTTGTTTTTCAGTACGAAGGACACTTTGTAGTATAAATCATAGAATGATAGATGCAGTTATCATTTTCTGTTTA
Source organism: Allium cepa (assembly GCA_030765085.1). NCBI lineage: Eukaryota > Viridiplantae > Streptophyta > Magnoliopsida > Asparagales > Amaryllidaceae > Allium > Allium cepa. The sequence goes on along the minus strand of CM060943.1, from coordinate 444,166,319 downwards.
CACTATAAAGTGTCCTTCAGACTAAAAAACAAACTTACCGTCCCTGAGACTAAATTTTCTTGTAACTTTTTCCTTGTGCCTATTTTCCTGAATTTAATTTCCAACAATTCCATTTGATTTTATTTTCATTCTATTAATCAATTCGTTGATGTCAGATGGATGAAATTAACATTGGATTCATGATCTATTACTTTAATATTCTCAAATTTCAGCTAAATTTACATTAACATACTAGCTAAATATTTTAATTTCATTAAATTGCAATAAATCCAATTACTGAAATAATAAATTCCACTAAATTAATAAATCCCTATTTCCATTTTCTATGTTCAACCAATTATCATTTTATGAATAGAATTAACATTATTTTCGAATATTATTTTAATTTACATCATGTAATATTTAATTTAGATTTTTTGCGATAAATTCCAATTCAACTTAACAGATTAAATATACAGGTAACTAATAATAACTGTTTACAGACCAATGTTACAGTTGCTTACATAACGATGGTTTTAATAAATTACCATTCATTAAATTTTATTTCATTAAATAAATTCAATATTCACATTTGTTTCCATATACTCCATTTTATACCTAAGTATAAATTAAATCCAAATTGTTAATATTATCTTTAATTATCATTGTTACCATTCATTTTAGTTATTACTCCATTATCAAATTAATAATTTCTATTCCTTCCAATATTTAATTACCAAAGCCTTATTAAGTTGACAAATTTAATTATCAAAATTTATGGGTCGTTGCACTCTCCCCCACTCAAAAATTTTCGTCCCCGAAAAGGAAAAAAAGGGAAAAGAAAGAATTGAGTAGACAATACATCTTATTCAAAAATGTTAATTTTATAAACAAATAAATTTACAAATTTTACAAATTTATAACCATTAAATCTTCTTATACTTCAATTAATAAAGTTTGGAAAACAATTTTCAAAATTTTCGTAAGTCCAAAATTTATGGAAAATTTTGGCAGAGTCTCCTTTGTACGGGGAGGCTTGGAAGAAAATATAATATCAAATATAACAATATCATTTCCAAAAATAATATATCCCCATACGGGAAAACAATATAATAACGCTATAAAACCATAATCCGAGAACATACCTATTTGTCGGGCAAACAAACGCTTAATTATGAAACCAAAAGCAGTAGTGATTGCTTCCATAACCTGTATTTCACTTATATAATCTAAAAAGAGTTAATAATTATATAAAATGAAATATTTAAAGTTGTTTCAACCATTAACAAACAAATGAATATCAAACAACAACAATCACTTGCAACCAATATACAATCAAAAATCAACACAATCAATTATCCATTCATATCAAACAAAACTAATAGTTGTTTGGGTTCAAAAACTTCAAATTGTACAGAATGAAAATAAACTACTAAGTGCACCTTTTACTCAACATTCTTAGATGAAACTAAATAGATTATTCATACATCCAAATAATTTTAAAGTACTCTTGTCCAAACAACCATAAACCAAACAAACAATGACCCCAAGCATAAATTTAGTTCATACTTATTAATTTCATTTCACAACATTTAATGCTTCACTTCCTTTTCATTCATATAATAATTTATCTTTTTAATATACATTTAACTTCTTATAATTTTCCATTTATTTTCATTTGTTCGTATCGTGTAAATTTTCCCTTTTTATTGTATTTAATTATAGTAACATTTCAATTATAACTTAAGATTATAACACTATAACATCAATTTCTTATTTATAAAGGACTTCATTGAATGCTTTCATTACTTAAGGTTTTACTCGTATAATATTCTATTACATTTTCTTAGTAGACATTTCAACTTTTACATCTTTTGGTAAGTTATATATGCTTTTTAAGAAAGTAATTGAAAATTACACAAGTTTATTATTTTTTTCTTTTTTTAATTAAGTTAATGTTCAATAATAATGTCCTTTGTTTCGTAGGTTACAAATGTCAACTTTCTTTTAATTTTCTTTATAACTTAGCATTAAATCTCTTATTTCATTTAGAGGTTTCAATTATTTGTTAAATTCCACTTCACTACACTAATTGAAACTATTAATTAACAGAAACTTAAGAACTAAATATCGGTTTTAATTTCAAATCATTTTAAAATAATAGATAAATGTATATACTTACAACTTATATATCCAGTTATATTTAAAACAATTTAAAATTTATATTTGTTCATCAAAATAAATCTGCAGTAAAACTACTACAGCGGCCTTCCCACTTCGAAACTCAAAAATGAATGTCGATGATGCGTGCACTCATTACCGAAATTATTTTCCAGCGACAGAGAGGGGAGTATAGAACTTATTTATTTCCAAAGTTTATTTAAAGCAATTCTTTCAAATTATATTGAATTATTTATAACGGAAAATACTTATAATCAATATTATTATATTCCAAAAATCCTTTGAAAGCAAAATGTTTTCAAAATCCCATAACTAAGTTCTAAAATTTTCAATTTTATTTATTTTAATTTGAATCTTATTTCCAACCAATATTTATAAATTTCACTACCTAACAACCAATATATTACAACCAAATATATATCATTTATAAAAAACTTATTTATATATATAGAAAATATAAAAGGAAAAATTATTTCATTTATCTATATTCAAAACAAATATTGTCGGTTTGTCCTATTAAGTGTTTAGAAATCCCTATTGACGTCATAGTGTCCTATGCACCAACCAGAATTTATAAATACAAAATGGAACAAATTAACACAATATAAAAACATTTTATAACACTAACAAATATGCTCTCTCATACATATGCACTGAGCGACTTGTTATAGGGTATTACTCCTTTATTAATAAAGAGTCAGACCCCACAAAGCTAAGGTTTATCGCTACACCAAAGCTCTGATGCCGCATTGTAACATCTCACCTTTTTGTACGCTTTAAATCAACGATAAACCACACACTTCAAACTTAAACCATACAGAAGGGAGGATTGTTATGGGGTAAATATGAAAACAGAGAAAGAAAAAACAAAAAAGAATCTTGCAGCGAAACGATAAAATATAATAATCAAATAAACAGTTCATGAAGCTGTTTACAAAACATTTGATTATACTTATACAACATATTAGAGTTACACGTACCAAGGAAAAAATGCAGCAGAACAATGTAGTAGTTATAATAATAAAATCTTCGTCTTCGTCTTCGTCCTCTAGAAATAAGGTCTTCGAATCCTGTAATGCTTAGACTGACCCGAGCAAATTGAAAAGACAAAACACTCGAGTCAGAACTAAAAGATCTTATGTATGTTAAATCAACAGTAAATAACGTGAGTGGAACGGCATCAGAGATGTTTATGGGGTTTGAAATCTCCTATCCAGTGTCAAACATGAGTGCAGTAACTTAGGAGATGCTCGGGATTCACATCTGTAATGACCCATAGATTTTCAATAATTAAAATTGTTAATTTAATAAGATTTTTGAAATTTAATATTAAAGAAAATAAAAATTTGTGAATTATTAATAAAAGTTGTGATGTAATAATGAAAATACCTAAGAGGTAACGTAACAGGTTAATTAAAGTTAATAATTAATGAATTTGAATGAAATTCCAATTAAATAAAATAATTTAAATGTTATGACTTAGTTATAATGGGAATATGAGAAAAACAAGTGAAATTATTGAATTAATATGTGAAATATTATAATAGATAGTAGTTGTTTGTAAAGAATAAACATACAAGTATTATAAAGGGCATAATGATGACAAATGGTTATCATTACTAGTAATTTACCAATTTAAAAATAAGGGTAATTAAATGTTACTTTAATGATAATTAATATAATAATGGAAAGTGCGCATGTAAATTTAATAGAAACATCAATTTATTTATAAGGTAGTAATTGATGTAATAAAACTATGAAACCAAGTAAATAAATTAATTGAGAATATAAATCATAATTAATGTATATATTTGGCAAATATAATAAAGTAGAAATAGTAGTTAATACAAGGGAAAGATGGATATTTGAATATAGTAGTGTAATGAAAGACAAACAAAGATTAAATAGGTTTATAGAGTAGTATAGGCTAAATAAAAGATTAGGATTGAATCAAATTACTTTGATGGAGATTAATTATAATTAATTGGATTCAATTTATAATAAATGGGTTATTGTAAGAAATGAAGTTAGATACTAAATAAATTGAAACTAAGATGAAATTTGAAACTATTTATGCACTAAGGCATATACCAATGATAATTATAACTCATAAGTGTGATTGAAAGTAAATGGTAACAAATATTTTATGTTACCTATTTATTTAGCCTGTTAATCTAAATGTGGTAAAAATTGAAATAAAACTAAATTAAATATTTGGTTAATGTGAATTTAGTTAATTAAATAACATTTACTTTGTTCCTAATATGACAATTGGTTGAATAAAAGGAATGGAAATTCAAGATTTATTAATTTATTGGAATTTAAATTTAATAATTGAATTAATTGAAAATAAATGAAATTAAATATTTGATTATTACGTTAATGGAGATTTAGATGAAATCTGAGAATATTAATGTAATATTTTTAAATCTAATGTTAAATCCATCTATTTTACAACAATGAATAGAATAATCATTAATTTATTTAATTAAATGAGACTTTTAGGAATTTTATTTGTAATTTCTGAAATTAATGAATTAAGGCAACCACTGAAATTGAAAATTTAATCAACTCTGAATTGACATTTAAATTTGGTTGAATTAGTGTAAATGATTAAGAAATCTAAAATGATGAAATTTGTTAATTATAGAGTTGAAATTGAAAACTAGATTTAAATAATCAATTACTAATTTATTTAATTAATGTAGAAATAGCCATTTTGGCCACTGACTCGGGTTTCGACGAAAATAGTTTTATCGGATTCGTAATAGTGAATTATTGTAGGATTTCAAGTTTCGTAGCGATTAGATTTGTCGTTTGATCGTACGGACTCGAAACACCTAAAAATCAATGAAATTGAAATCAATTGAAATCAATTTGAAATAACTTGATTTTAGCATAGTTTCTTCATACGATGGAATTTGGAGCTAAATCCTATTCCGTTGCATTTAAAATATTTTAAAATATCTATTTTGATATATGGGTTGACCCAATTTCGTTCCGGAGTCAAAACGGGCTTTTTGGGCCATTTATCATTCAGCGCGTGTATCCAATCGTGTCCATCCATTCTGATTTCAGCTTGCCTTTATATACCTTGTTATAAACCCTAGCATATCTCTTATATTCATTTTTTTATACGTACAATTCAGCTGTCTCTCCTCCTCAATCGCAGACAATCAAATTCTAGATCCAATTGCAATTTCAAATCAAATTCAAAGCGAAAATTTCAAACTCCTCAAAAAAATTCAGAAATTTTTTATATCGAATATCTCGACAATACGAATCAGTGTATGGAGTCTGTTTTCTGAAATGAGGATTGAGTCACGGAGATTTGCGGTCAAAGGTCGAAGTTTCAAAACCCTAAGCCAAATTAGGGCTTTCTGGTTTTGGCTCCAATCGGCGAGAACAACTTATGGGTTTTGTGGAGATTTGCAATTTGAGTTGATCCGTGGTGGTTGCATCACCTATTGTTGAGGGAGGCGAGTGGAATTTCATTTTTAAGATTTCGAAACCCTATAGTTTCGGTGGCGGCGCGGTGATCTCGGGGGTAGCGGAGGCCTGCAGCCTCAGGCCAAAGGTAGAGGGGGAGGAGGCGAGTTCGTAGGCAGTGGTGCCATGGTCAGCGGCGGCCGGTGGTGGCGAGGAAGCGCAGTCAAAGCTTGGAAGTTGGGTCGTGCGTTGTGAGTTCCTGTAGATTGAGCGCGTGAGGGAAGAAGGATGGTGATGTGGCCTTGACTTCTTTTTTTTTCTTATTTTATTTATTTAAATTCAAATTCAATTGTTCTAACTAATATAACTTTTGCGTACGAACTCCGTTTCGTGTGCGGTTTTCTCCGCTAGGTTCATATTGGAATTCCGGACATTTTGGCCCTGGTTTGGGTGGATTCTGAGACTATTTGAATTTTGGGTTTAAATTGGATTTGAATCCAATTTAAATTCAAAAGTTGAGTGTTTTAACCCACTCACAACTTCTAAAATTTCTTATATGTGTTAAATTAATTTCCGATGTCATTAGAAATTTATTTATGAATGTTTGGCATATTTTATCATCATTCCAGTTAAATTAAATTTATTGAATTAAATTGTTATTTAATTTATTATTGCATATAAACTGTTATTTAATTTATTACTGAATATAAACTGCTAGTAAATACCTATTATTTATTGTCTGTTCTATATTGATGTTATTGTTTGAATTGGATGATGATTGTGATAAATGGTTGATGATTGATATTGGGTGAATGAATGCTGTATTTTATATTGTTATAAACTACAAGTTGTTATGAATTTTATTTCATTCGAGATTGCGGTTTGAAACAATATATAACCGTATTGTTATTTTAAATTTGGGATTGAAATGATAAATATCTGTATTACTTGACCATATGGTACAAAATTATATACAGACACCGTGGTCTATATATATAAATATTTTGAAATGATTTTCTATGGTTTTGGAAATAAATATACGTTTTAATAAATATTAATTTTTGATATTATATAAATATTATTATATATATATAATATAGTTAAATTCTTGAATTTAAGCCATGTATAAATTTGTTTATTAAACATAAGTTTAATAATGGAGTTTGATTGCTTTATATTATATGGTTAAGTACTTGTTTAAGATATTGTATATATAGAGTTTTAATGGCTTAAATAAAAATTAAGTTGGAAGATAAATATGAAATTGGTTTGAACTGAATTATTTAAGAATTATACTCGAATAAATTTGATTTGAAATTTAAATAAAATTGAGATTTTAAAGGGTATGATTCTTATAACTCAATTTGGTTTAGAGTGATTTAAATGAATATAAAGTTGATTTACATGAATATATCAATTTAAATAAATTGAAAGAATATCCAGTTATGTGAAGTTAAAAGTTTTCTTGAATGATATTGGATTTATTATGTAAACATTTCAAATCTCAATAATAGTAATTGAATTTGATGTATATGGGATTATCAAAGAATTAGTTTTGAAATGGTAGAATATTTAAAGCTTTGAAATATATGGAAATTGAAATGGTTTATTTGGGATTCAAATCTGTATTTGGAATTGATTGTGAAATTAAATAAGCTAATTTATTATATAAAGTAATTTAATATTAAACCATTTAAGTATTGGAAGTTATGTTTCAAAGTTATGGGTTTCAAGGTATAATGATTTGAAAGTGCTACGATTTTGGAAAAAGGAAAATTTGAAATTAAAAAAATGATATTATATTGATTTGGGATTTCTTTAAAATGATATCATACTGATTTAGTTTTGAAACGGAAATGATATCTTATTTATATGGTTTTGAAATGGATAATATATTCTGGTTTTGAAGTATAAATTTTTTTAAATGACCACGGTGTTATAATAACGTTTGGTTGTTAAAGATACCGGGATCGGAAGTTGTCATACTCTCTGCCAACTCTGAAAACCACTTTAACAACCGTGTACGAGGTAGAGATTCCAGAATGAAGTTGGTTGGTGGCGACGTTCCTTTGAGGTATATACGTGGACCCGACTCCTGTGAGTTGGCATAAAATGGCTAAAATAGGAGCGATTCCGGGCCAATGAGGTAGCCCCTCTTATCGGACACACTCCTTCGATATTATATTCTGACTTTGAGACTTATTTGGTGGCCACTTTTGATTTTTGATTTTTGGGGGTATGGCTCGAGGTGGGCAGTAGCTGCGCGCTATGCATCACCACCAGTCCGGATGGAAATTGGTATATCTACCCTAGCATTGCCTAGTTGTGCCGTGTCACCTACCCTATCGCGCCTTGTACGATTTTGGTTTTCTTTCGTTTCCCGTGTGGTATCCTCTGGTGGCTTCCCGATCAAGAGGGACCATGATATTGGATGGACTACTAGGACTATTACGTGGTAAGGGCTATATAGATAACCCCTTTACGCTATTTAAAAGTAAGTTTATTTTACTATAGACATTATTATTATAGTGAAATATTAATACATAGCAAATAGTTTAACGGATCCTTAGGAGATGTGAATTCCGAACATCTCTTAAGTTATTGCACTCACGTTAGACACTGGATAGGAGATGTCAAACCCCGTAAACATTTTTGACGTCGTTCCACTCATATTATTTACCGTTGATTTAACTTATATAAGATCTTTTAATTCTGACTCGACTATTTTGTCTTTCATGTCGCTCAGGTCAGCCTGAGTATTTAAGGATTTGAAGACTTTCCTTCTGGAGGACGAAGACGAAGATTTTATTATTACTATTTATTATAGTATTCCACTACATTCTTACTGTTCCACTACACTATTTATTGTTCTCTGGTATATGTAACTCTGATATGTATTGTATAAGTATAATCGAATATTTTATAAAACAGCTTCATGAACTGTATATTTGATTATTATATTTTATTGTTCCGCTGCAAGATTCTGTTTTGTTCTTTTTCTTTCTCTTCTTTTTCTTATTTACCCCATATCAATCCGCTCTTCTGCTTGGTTTAAGTCTGACATGTGTGGTTTATCGTTGATTTAAAGCGTACAAAAGGTGGGATGTTACATCTGGATCAGAGCTTTGGTTTAGGGATTAACCTTAGCTTTATGGGGTCTGACTCTTTATCAATAGGGTAGTAATACCCTATGATGAGTCACTGAGTGTATATATATGAGAGAGCGTATATGTTAGTGTTATAAAAAGGTTTTAATATTGTGTTAAATTTCTCCGTTTTGTATTTATAAATTCTACTTGATGCATAGGATGCTATGACATCAATAGGGATTTCTAAACACTTAATAGGACAGACTGACACAATATTTGTTTTGAATATATGTGAATGGAATAATTTTTCCTATTATATTTTTTATATATAAAATAAAATTTTATAAATGATATATATATTTGGTTGAAATATATTGATTGTTAGGTAGTGAAATTTATAAATATTGATTGGAAAATAAATTGAAAGTGAAATAAATGAGAATAAACTGGAAATTCAGAACATAAGTTTCGGGGTATTGGAAATTTCTTTCAAAGGATTTTGGAATATAATAATATTATTTAGATGTATTTTCTGATATAAATATTTTAATATGATTTGAAAGAATTGTTTCGAAGAAACTTTGGAAAGTGATAAGTCTGTACTCCCCTGTCTGTTGTTGGAAAATAAATTCGGTGATGAGTGCACGCATCATCAACATTCATTTTCGAGTTTCGATGTGGGAAGGCCACTGTAGTAGTTTTACTATGGATTTATTTTGATAAACAACTATAAATTTTAAATTATTTTAAATATAATTGGATATATAAGCTGTAAGTACGTACATTTATCTATTATTTTAAAATGATTTGAAATTTAACCCGGTATTAGTTCTTAAGTTTTCGATAATTAGTAGTTCAATTATTGTAGTGAAACGGAAAGTAACTAATTAATAATTGGAACCTCTAATTAAAATAAGAGATTTAATGCTAAGTTATAAATGGGATTAAAATAAATTTGAAATTGTAACCTATGAAACAAAGGCTATTAGTATTGAACATTAAGTTAATTAAAAAAATAAAATAAACTTGTGTAACTTTCAATTGCTTTCTTAAAAAGCATATATATAACTTACCAAGGATTTAAAAGCTGAAATGTCTAATAATAAGAAAATGTAATGGATATTATACAACTAAAACTTGAAATAATGAAAGCATTTAATAAAACTCTTTAATAGATAAGAATTTGATGTTGTGGTTGTTATAAACTTAGGTATAATCGAAATGCTAGAAAGGTAAGTATTATAAATAAATAATTATAAGCTTGAGTTAATGAACTGATATGCTAAGAAATTGAATTTAACATGAATACTATAAATTAATGAATGTTAATAAATGGAGAATTATAATAAATAAATGTAAATTAAAAACGTAAACCATTATATGAAAGAAAGGAAACCAAACAACAAATATTATGAAATGAAATTAATAAGAATGAACTTGGTCTATTGTTTAGAATTGTTATTTGTTTGGTTTATGGTTGTTTAGGGAAGGATACTTTAAATTGTTTGGATGTATGAATAACCTATTTAGTTTCATCTAAGACTGTTGAGTAAATGGTGCACTTAATAGTTTATTTTCCATTCTATACAATTTAAAGTCTTTGAACCCGAACAACTATTTGATTGTTTGATATGAATGGTTGTTTGCTTTTTGCAAGTCATTGATGTTTGTATTGATTTGTTTGTTTATGGTTGAAGCCACTTTAAATATTTCATTTTATATAATTTTTAACCTCTTTAGATTATATAAGTGAAATACAGCTTATGGAAGCAATTTTTACTGCTTTTGGTTTCATAAAATAAGCGTAAATTGCCCGACAAATAGGTACGTTCTCGGATTACGGTTTTATAGCGTTATTATCGTTTTTCCCGTGTTGGGATATATTATTTTGGAAAATATATGTTTTTGAAAAGCAATGGGCTAAGGGAGCCCTGCCCTTTTATTAACAATCACCAAAAAGTACATAGAGAATACATGCAAAACTACTGTTTATGATAGAGAAAAAAACATAGCACACTGGCTTTACAAATCCTATGCTAATACAACTACAAATCAAAACAAAATATTAACACAACAGCAAAACAATTTCAATATACACCTAAAATCATCTCAGCCTTGCAACCCTTCTTCGAATCCTCTTATGCATCTTACTGAATAACACATCTTCATTCTCAAATTTCTGATCAAAAATTCTACTATTTCTTTCTCTCCAAATTTCATAAACAAAGATCTTTAGAACTATCAACAGAATTTCAGATTTAGCACACTTCCATCTTGTTGCCTTAAAGATATTATACCATTCTATTCTTGAATTTTTCATTGGTCTATAAAAATTTCCATTGGCACGCAATCTATTCCACACTTTAAATGTAAAAATACACTCAAAAAATAAGTGGGTATTTGATTCAGAGGAGGATTGACAGAAAACACATTCATCATTATTAAGCAAACCAAGTTTTAATAGCTTCTGTTTAGAATTAATTGCATTAGCCATTATTTTCCAAAGTAAAAGATTTTCCTTTGCTGATGACTTACTTGACCATACTCTAGCTGCCCAAGGAAAAGTATCCACATTTTTATTATTCAACAAAGCCTTGTATACGGTACATATTGCATGCTTTTTTCCTTTTACAGTCCAAAGAACTTTCTCATTTTTATTATTCAGTGGCAAGGATTCTAAATACTGCCATAAATCTCTAACCTGTTTAGAACTGCAATAAGGAAGATTAATAAAACCATCACTAATATAAGATTTGACTTTTGCATTCAGTGGTATACCAGTGAGCATCTGCAGAGGATAAGATATAATTTCCTGAATTCTCAATCCTGCCTTAGCCCAAGGAGTAGTCCAAAAATTTAACTCATTATCAACCATAGGGTTACATTGTATAATTGGTAAAAACTTAGATCTTAACTTTAAGAGATTCCTCCAACTCCAGCTGCACAATTGTGGTATACTGATAGACCAAAAATCTTTACCCTTTAATAAATTTTTCATTACCCACCGAGTCCAGAGATCTTGATTATTAGATAATATCTTATCATAGTAAATGGACATAGCAGCTACATTCCATAATCTAATATTTTTTATCCCCAATCCACCTTTATTCTTTGGAAGTTGTATTTTCTTAAATGAAATTGGGATTAATTTTTTAGAAAAGGGATCTCCATGCCAAAAAAATCTATTCAAAGCACTATTTATCATTGATACAAGTTTACATGGAAGGATATAGTGTCTCATCCAATAATTGACCATTGCAGTTGCAATACTTTGAACAATTATTAATCTCCCAGCTTGTGATAGCTTTGTATTAGGCCAGACTAATAATTTTTTAATTATTCTCTCATAAAGTGGCATACAATCTGTAGTAGTTATTCTTGCTTTGATGATAGGAAGACCAAGATATTTTTCAGTTTGTTGCATTTCACTAAGTCCAGAGAATGTAATAATTTCTCTCTTAATCTCATCATTTGTACCCGCAATCAGAATATGAGATTTCTTAATATTAATCTTCAACCCAGTGATAGTGTAGAATTTTTCCAGAACTTCAATTACAGTGGAAATATTAGACATAGTTGGCTTTGTAAAAATGATTAGATCATCAGCAAATAAAAGATGTGTTATTAGAGGCTCTTTACATTCTGGATGCAGCTCAAACTTCCCATTATTAACTTGCTCAATAATCAAAGCATTTAATACCTCCATTACAATAATAAACAAATATGCAGAGATAGGATCACCTTGCCTAATACCTTGCGTACCTTTGAAAAAACCTTTAGAACATCCATTCCTAACTATTGAGTAATGAGGGGTAGAAATACAAGTATAAATCCATGCAAGCATTGGCTTTGGAAAGTTCATTCGAGAAAGAATTGCTATAATAGAGCACCATGATATCGAGTCAAAAGCTTTCTGTATATCAAGTTTGATCAAACATCTAGGTGAGATACTTCCAATTCCATAACCTCTTGTAAGTTCTTGAGTAAGAAGAATATTATCACTTATATTTCTGTTTGGAAGATAAGCAACTTGATTGTTGGATATAATAGAAGATAGAATATTCTGAATTCTATTTGCAATGATCTTGGAGATAATTTTATACAGCACATTGCAACAAGAGATTGTTCTAAAGTCAGAAACATTTCTAGCATAAGTACATTTTGGAACAAGGGCTATGTTTGTTGCATTAATTCCCAAAGGTAATTTGTTATGAGAAAAGAAATATAGAATTGCTCTGTTGACATCTTCCTTTATAATATTCCAAGAATGTTGATAGAAGAAAGCACTAAATCCATCTGGACCTCCACTACTGTCAGGCTTCAAAGAAAAGACTGCCATCTTAATCTCTTCAGGTAAAACTTCTCGAATTAATTCACCTGCTTGCTCAGAATTCAAAAAAGGTAACTTCACAGAAAATAGAGGTGAAAGGTTAGGAGTCATTGGCAAAGGGTTGGCAAGTATAGATGAGAAGTATTCAATAAAAGCTCCATTAATAGAATCATCATTCTCTCTAAGAACTCCATTCCTATCAAATATACTCGTAATTCTTTCTTTACATTGTTTAATTTTGATAGAGTTATGATAAAATCTTGTATTCCTATCACCATGTTTATCAATAGTTTCATGAAGTTGTTCCTTTTTCATCTAGCTTCAAATTCTAATGCCTCAAGCAGTTCATTTGACAAATCAGCTTCCTTTCTGGCTAAAGATGCATTCAGATTATCAATTTGTAGTTGCTTCTGAATAACAAATAATTTCTCTCTAATTCCATCAGATATTTTTGAACCCATTCCAAAATTTTCTTTTGCCCAGATTCTTAAATTTGCCTTCAATTTCTGCAGCTTTGACTTTAGAATAAAAAGAGGATTGCCAAAAAAAATTCTCTTGCCATACCTGCATCACAATGCTTAAAAAATCCTTATGATTAGTCCAAGTTTTATAAAATTTAAAAGAAGGATTTCTACTAATTGCCTTCTCCCCCCAAGATAAGATGATAGGTGAATGGTCAGAAATAGAAGGATTTAGGAATTTGCAAATGAGGTTTGGCCAAAGATTTAAAGAGTGAATATTATAAAACGCATGATCAAGTTTGCAATAAGTTCTAGGACCACATTTACTTTTATTGTTCCAAGTAAACACTGCACCAGAGGATGGAATATGAACAAGAGATGAATTTAATAAATCTTGATTCAAGGGAGAAATGTCTTTTAAGGAGAGAGGAATACCTCCCATTTTTTTGATCAGTTGAGTACATACAATTAAAATCTCCAATGACAATCCACGGTAAAAAAGTATGAGATAAAGAAACAAGATTGGAAAGAAAAGACAGTCTTTTTGCAAGATTGTTTTGAGCATAAACAAATGTAATCAAAAATGAACAATTAGAAGACAAAAGAGATGCACTGAAGTGAATAAATTGATCACTTTCTTGCAACTTTGTCAATGTCAGAACCTTTGAATTCCATAAAACCAATAATCTGCCAAAAGGAGCACTATGTAAATTGTCCTCATGATCCCATTCGGGAGCAATGTTCTTACAAGCTAAATCTGTTTGCATTTTATTCAACTTTGTTTCACTGATAACAATAAGTTGTAAATGCTGACCCTTAATTAGCTGCTTTACTTCAGCTTGTTTTGATGCAAGATGACAACCTCGTATATTCCAATATGCTATATTACTGCTTAACATCATAAATGCTTGGGCATAATAATATTAGAAGGGTGTTTCCTTGTATGCCTTAAGCCACTTAACTGAGAATTAGCTACATTAAAAGTCTCAGAATCATGTTTGCTTCTTGGTTGTACTTCTTCAATTCCATAGTCTTTACCATTGTTTAGATCTTCTGTTGTTTCATAGAATGAAACTTTCTTCTTACCCTTTTTTCCTTTTTTGTTGCTTGTAACTTGCACTTCAATAAAATCCTTTGCACAGCATGGAGGGGGTAAAATTAAATGACTAGGAGGAGAAATATTAAGATAAGGAGAGGTAAGAGAGGAGGATAGATCAGGTGATTTATTTGGGATGGTGTGATTATGAGATTGTGCAGAGACCTGAGGGGAGATAATAGATGTGGCATGTCCAGATGATTGTTCAGTGACATGTTCAGTAACTTGTGAAGAGGTAAGAGGGAAGGCAGTAGTTTGACTAAAGGAAGAGGAAAGTTCAGAGGCCTTTGAGGAGGTATATGTGGAGGAAAGTACAGTATGTTCAGAAACTTGATTAGTGGCATGTTTAGTGGCTTGTGAAGAGGTAAGTGGGGAGGCAGTAGTATGTCCAGAGGAAGTGGAAAGTTCAGAGGCTTTAGAGGAAGCAAATGGTGAGGTGAGTTCATGATCAGAAGTATGTCCAGAGGCTTGTTCTGTGGTATGTTTAGTGGCTTTAGAAGAGGAAAATGGTGAGGCAGTAGTATGTTCAGAGGAAGATGAAAATACAGTGGCTTTTGAGGATGCATCATGAGAATATTTATCATCTGATTTATTCTTGTCACTTGAACACTCCTTAGCAATTACTTCAGCAATTTTTCCATCAGTGAAACAATTAATTTGTTCATTATTCACATCCCCTTCACCAATATCAGATAAAATCTGGAAAGGATTATTTGTAGCAACCTTTATTCCCAATTCCATCTTACCATCAGATTCTTTTTGTATATTACAGTTTATATCCAAATTCTTTTCTTTATTATCAGGCATTTGAAAACTTTTGAACTCATTCAAATTATCATTACGAGTTTGCTGAACCATATCCTTCTTCTTCCATGGTTTCAAAGAATTCCTATTATTAAATCCAACATTGTGAAACTTCTGCACCTTCTCTTTCATATTACCATGTTCCATATTTTCCTTATATACAAACTGCTCATTTTCACCAAGGTCATTACAGTTTTGCATATCCAAACTTTTCCTTATATTATTACCTGAACAGAACATAGTTTCATGTCCAAATACTTTGCATTTACTACAGATTTTTAGCTTCCAATCATATTCAACTCTAACATGTGGACAACAATCACCTAAGCCTTTAATTGCAATAAAATCAGGAAGTTCCTGTTCAGGAGAAATTTCTATTAACGCCTTAGCATATTTAAATCTTGACAGCCTTTCTGTACTTTCATCAAGGCAAATCAACTTTCCCACATGACAAGCTAACCAATTGATTCCAATTAAAGTCCAAACAATTAATGGAATTCTATAGAAATGAACCCAGATTGGTACCTTTTTAACTTGTTCCTAGAAATATCCAAATGAAGGATTCCATGTTGTAATAATGAACAACTTTCCTTTAATAAAAATAGGTTCAGATTGCAGAATTTTGATCCTATCCTGATCATTCGAAAAATTAAAGAAAAAATTCTCATTATCAGATTTAATATCCACTTCACCTTGTAATCGCCAGATACTTCTCAGATGCTTTGACATTGTTAAGTAAGATAGAGGACCATCTAAGAAAAATCCAACTAAATGATCTGCCCAATACTTAATACCTTCATCTCTCACCTCAACAGGAAGCATTTTAGGAACCCTATCTTTCTTAATATCAAAATGTCTCGGAACAAAGACTCCTGCATTTCTAGACTTTTTCTTGAATAAAGAAGTCCACTGAAACTCAGATTCAGAAAATCTTGATTGATGAATATGATTCAGCTCCTAATTCACATTAACTCGAATCAGAGATGAATGATTTATGGAATTCAAAGAAACAAGAACAGACAAAGATGAAAGAGGGATCTCAGAAGGAGGGGGGATATCAGAAGGAGGGATAGAAGGGAACGAAGAAACAGAAGAAGAAGGAGGGAACAAAGAAGGAGAAGGAGGAGGAGGAGGAGGAGGATGGGGGATCGGAAAAGTAGAAGAATGTGCCGCCATTACATTGATTCAAATCTGGAGCCTCTCCGTACAAAGAAGACTGCCGAAATTTTCCGTGAATTTTGGACTTAGAAAATATTTTGAAAATGTTTTCCAAACTTTATTAATTCAAGTATAAAAAGATTTAATGGTTATAAATTGGTATATTTTATTTAAATTAATTGATTTTGTAAATTTATTTGTTTATAAATTTAATATTTTAGGTAGGATATATTGATTCTTAATTCTTCTTTTTCCTTTTCGGGGACGAAAAATTTTGAGTGGGGGAGAGTGTAATGACCCGTAGATTTTAAATAATTAAAATTGTTAATTTAATAAGATTTTTGAAATTTAATATTGAAGAAAATAAAAATTTATGAATTATTAATAAAAGTTGTGATGTGATAATGAAAATAACTAAGAGGTAACGTAATAGGGTTAATTAAAGTTAATAATTAATGAATTTGAATGAAATTCCAATTAACTAAAATAACTTAAATGTTATGACTTAGTTATAATGGGAATATGAGAAAAACAAGTGAAATTATTGAATTAATATGTGAAATATTATAATAGATAGTAGTTGTTTGTAAAGAATAAACATACAAGTATTATAAACGGTATAATGGTGACAAATGGTTGTCGTTACCAATAATTTACCACTTTAAAAATAAGGGTAATTAAATATTACTTTAATGACAATTAATATAATAATGGAAAGTGTGCATGTAAATTTAATAGAAACGTAAATTTATTTATAAAGTAGTAATTGATATAATAAAACTAGGAAACCAAGTAAATAAATTAATTGAGAATATAAATCGTAATTAATGTATATATTTGGCAAATATAATAAAGTAGAAATAGTTGTTAATACAAGGGAAATATGGATAATTGAATATAGTAGTGTAATGAAAGACAAACAAAGATTAAGTAGGTTTATAGAGTAGTATAGACTTAATAAAAGATTGGGATTGGATCAAATCAGTTTGATTGATATTAATTATTATTAATCGGATTCAATTTAGTTATTTTAAGAAATGAAATTAGATACTAAATAAATTTAAACTAAGATGAAATTTGAAACTATTTATGCACTAAGGCATGTACCAATGGTAATTATAACTCATAAGTGTGATTGAAAGTAAATGGTAACAAATATTTTGTGTTACCTATTTATTTAGACTGTTAATCTAAATGTGGTAAAAATTGAAATAAATCTAAAATAAATATTTGGTTAATGTGAATTTCGTTAATAATGGGAAATAACATTTACTTTATTCCTAATATAACAATTAGTTGAATAAAAGGAATGGAAATTCAAGATTTATTAATTTATTGGAATTTAAAATTAATAATTGAATTAATTGCAAATATATGAAATTAAATATTTAATTATTACGTTAATGGAGATTTAGATGAAATCTGAGAATATTAATATCATAGTTTTAAATCCATTGTTAAATCCATCTATTTGACAATAGTGAACGGAACAATCATTAATTTATTTAATTAAATGGAACTTTTGGGAATTTTATTTATAATTTCTGAAATTAATGAATTAAGGCAAACACTAAAATTGAAAATTTAATCAACTCTAAATTGACATTTAAATTTGGTTGAATTAGTGTAAATGATTAAGAAATCTAAAATGATGAAATTCGTTAATTATAGAGTTGAAATTGAAAACTTGATTTAATTAATCAATTATTAATTTATTCAATTGATGTAAAAATAGCCATTTTGGCCACTGACTCGGATTTTGACGCAACCAGTTTCATCGGATCCGTAACGGTGAATTATTATAGGATTTCAAGTTTCGTAGCGATCAGATCTGTCGTTCGATCATATGGGCTCGAAACGCCTAGAAATCAATGAAATTGAAATCAATTTAAAATAATTTGATTTTAGCATAACTTCTTCGTACGATGGAATTTGGATCTGAAACCTATTCCATTGCGTTTAAAATATTTTAAAACATCTATTTTGATATATGGGTTGACCAAATTTCATTCCGGAGTCGAAACAGGCTTTTTGGGCCATTTATCGTTCAACGCGTGTGTCCAATCGTGTCCATCCATTCTGATTTCAGCTTGCCTATATATACCTTGTTATAAACCCTAGCATATCTCTTATATTAATTTTTCTATATGTACAATTCAGTTGTCTCTCCTCCTTAATGGCAGACAATCAAATTCTAGATCCAATTGCAATTTTAAATCAAATTCAAAGCAAAAATTTCAAACTCCTCAAAAAAATTCAGAAAATATTTATGTCGAATATCTCAACAATACGAATCTGCGTATGGGTTTGTTTTCTAAAATGAGAATTGAGTCATCGGGAATATGCGGTCAAAGGTCGAAGTCTCGAAACCACAAGCCAAATTGGGGATTTCTGATTTTGGCTCCAATCGGCGAAATCAACTTATGGGTTTTGTGGAGATTTGCATTTGGAGTTGATCCGTGGTGGTTGCATCACCTATTGTTGAGGGAGGCGAGTGGAATTTCATTTTAAGAGTTTTGAAACCCTATAATTTCGGTGGTGGCATGGCGATCTAGGGGGCAACGGAGGCCTGCGGCCTCAGGCCGAAGGTAGAGGGTGAGTAGGCGAGTTCGTAGGCGGTGGTGTTGTGGCCAGCGGCGGCCCGTGATGGCGAGGAAGCACGGTCAAAGCTTGGCAGTTGGGTCGTGCATTGCGTGTTCCTGTAGATTGAGCGCGTGAGGGAAGAAGGATGGTGACGTGGCCTTGACTTCTTTTTTTTCTTATTTTATTTATTTAAATTCAATTGTTCTAACTGATATAACTTTTGCGTACGACCTCCGTTTCACGCGCGGTTTTCTCCGCTAGGTTCGTATTGGAATCCCGGACATTTTAGCGCTTATTTGGATGGATTCTGGGACTGTTTTAATTTTGGGTTTAAATTGGATTTGAATTCAATTTAAATTCAAAAGTTGAGTGTTTTAACCCACTCACAACTTCTAAAATTTCTTATATGTGTTAAATCAATTTTCGATGTCATTAGAAATTTATTTATGACTGTTTGGCATATTTTATCATCATTCCAGTTAAATTAAATTTATTGACTTAAATTTTTATTTAATTTATATTTGCATATAAGCTGTTATTTAACTTATTACTAAATATAAACTGTTAGTAAATACCTGTTATTTATTATCTGTTTTATATTGATGTTATTATTTGAATTCGATGATGATTGTGATAAATGGTTAATGATTGATATTGGGTAAATGAATGCTGTATTTTATATTGTTATAAACTGCAAGTTGTTATGCATTTTATTTCATTCGGGATTGCGGTTTGAAATGATATATAACCGTATTTTTATTTTAAATTACGGACTGAAATGTTAAATATCCGTATCACTTGAACATAGGGTAGAAAATTATATACAGACACCGTGGTCTATATATAAAAATATTTTTAAATGATTTTCTATGGTTTTGGAAAGAAATATACGGTTTAATAAATATTAATTTTAGATATTATATAAATATTATTATATATATGTATATATATATATATAGTTAAATTATTGAATTTAGGCCATGTATAAATTTGTTTAATAAAAATAAGTTTAATAATGGAGTTTGATTGTTTTATATTATATGGTTAAGTACTTGTTTAAGATATTGTATATATAGAGTTTTAATGACCTAAATAAAAATTAAGTTGGCGGATAAATATGAAATTAATTTGAATTGAATTATTTAAGAATTATACTCGAATAAACTTGATTTGAAATGTAAATAAAATTGATATTTTAAAGGGTATGATTCTTGTAACTTAATTTGGTTTAGAGTGATTTAAATGAATATAAAGTTGATTTAAATGAATATATCAAGTTAAATAAATTGAAAGAATATCCAGTTATGTGAAGTTAAAAGTTTTCTTAAATGATATTGGATTTATTACGTAAACATTTCAAATCTAAATAATGGTAATTGAATTTGATGTATATGGGATTATCAAAGAATTAGTTTTGAAATGGTGGAATATTTAAAGCTTTGAAATATATGGAACTTGAATTGGTTTATTTGAGGATTCAAATCTATATTTGGGATTGATTTGTGAAATTAAAGAAGCTAATTTATTATACAAAGTAATTTAATATTAAACCATTTAAGTATTGGAAGTTATGTTTCAAAGTTATGGGTTTCAACGTATTGTGATTTGAAAGTGCTATGATTTTGGAAAAAGGATATATTTGAAATTAAAAAAATGAAATTATATTGATTTAGGATTTCTTTAAAATGAAATCATACTGAGTTTTGAAACGGAAATGATGCCGTATTTATATGCTTTTGAAATGGATATTATATTCCGGTTTTGAAGTATAATTTTTTTGAAATGATCATGGTGTTATAATAACGTTTGGTTGTTAAAGACAAGGATCAGAAGTTGTCATACTCTTTGCCAACTCCGAAAACCACTTTAACAACCGTGTACGCGGTGGAGATTCCAGAATGAAGTAGGTTGGCGGCGGCGTTCCTTTGAGATATATACGTGGACCCAACTCCCGTGAGTAGGCATATGGTGGCTAAAACAGGAGCGATTCTGGGCCAGTGAAGTAGGCTATGCGTTACCACCAGTTCGAACAGCAATTGGTATATCTACCATGGCATTGACTAGTTGTGGCTTGTCACCTACCTTATCGCGCATTGTACGAGTTTGGTTTTCTCCCGTAGCCCGTGTGGTATCCTCTGGTGGCTTCCTGATCAGGAGGGACCATGATATTGGATGGATTACTGGGACTATTACGTGGTAAGGGCTATATGGGTAACCCCTTAACGCTACTTAAAAGTAAGTTTATTTCACTATAGACATTATTATATTAGCATTTCACTATAGACATTATTATATTAGCGAAATATTACTACATAGTAAATAGTTTAATGGATCCATAGAAGATGTGAATCCCGAACATCTCTTAAGTTACTGCACTCACGTTAGACATTGGATAGAGATGTCAAACCCCGTAAACATCTCTAACGCCATTCCACTCATATTATTTACTGTTGATTTAACTTACATAAGATCTTTTAGTTCTGACTCGAGTGTTTTGTCTTTTCAATTCGCTCGGGTCAGCCTGAGTATTTCAGGATTTGATGACTTTCCTTCTAGAGGACGAAGACGAAGATTTTATTATTATTATTTATTATAGTATTCCACTACATTCTTACTATTTCACTGCATTATTTATCGTTCTCTGGTATGTGTAACTCTGATATGTATTGTATAAGTATAATCGAATATTTTGTAAAACAGCTTCATGAACTGTATATTTGATTATTATATTTTATCGTTCCGCTGCAAGATTTTGTTTTGTTCTTTTTCTTTCTATGATTTTATTATTTACCCCATAACAATCCGCCCTTCTGTATGGTTTAAGTCTGACGTGTGGTTTATCGTCGATTTAAAGCGTACAAAAAGGCGGGATGTTACAACATCTCCTGAGGATCCGTTAAACAATTTACTATGTAGTAATATTCGCTATTATAATAATGTCCATTGTAAAATAAACTTACTTTAAATAGCATTAAGGCTTTACATTTTCCATCTTAACACATAATAGTCCCAGTAATCCATCCAGTATCAGCGTTTTTCCAGATCGGGACACTACGCTAAATAATCCATGGGATACGGGAGAAAACCAAACTCGTACACGACACGCTAGTGTAGGTGACACGGCACAACTAGGCAATGCCAGGATAGATGTACCAATTACGCTTTCGGACCGGTGGTAACGCGTAGAAGCTACTACCGTCCACCTCGAGTCACACCCCTAAAATCAAAAGGGCCCCTATCAATCACAAAGCAAAAGAATGGTATCGAAGGAGTATTTCCGATAAAAGGTTCTACCTTCTTAGCCCATCGATCCCTTCTGTTTTAGCCACCTTA
Organism: Allium cepa; assembly: GCA_030765085.1. Classification (NCBI taxonomy): domain Eukaryota; kingdom Viridiplantae; phylum Streptophyta; class Magnoliopsida; order Asparagales; family Amaryllidaceae; genus Allium; species Allium cepa. The sequence continues at coordinate 444,143,876 of CM060943.1, read as the reverse complement.
TGCCAACCCATGGAAGTCGGGTCCGCGTGTATACCTCAACGGAAACGCTGACACCATCCTACTTCATTCTAGACTCTCCACCGTGTACACGATTGTTAAAGTGGTTTTCGGAGTTGAAAGAGAGTATGACGACTTCCGATCCCGGTCTCTTTAACAACCAAACGTTATTATAACACCGCGGTCATTTCAAAAATAATTATACTTCAAAATCAGAATATACTATCTATTTCAAAACCATATAAATACGATAGCATTTTCCCTTTAAAAACCAAATCAACATGGTATCATTTTTATTTCAAATATATCCTTTTCTAAAACCATAACACTTTCAAAGTTATAATATTTCAAAACTAAACGCTTGAAATATAACCTTTCAAAACATAGTACTTTGAATTTCATAACTTTGAAACATAACTACACCACTTAAATGGCTTAAATATTAAATTACTTTATATTATAAAATTGCTTCTTCAATTTCACAAATCAATTCCAAATACAGATTTGAACCCCCTAAATAAACCATTTCAATTTCCATATGTTTCAAGCTTTAAATATTCCACCATTTCAAAACTAATTCTTTGATAATTCCATATATATCGAATTCAATTATTATTATTTAGATTTGAAATGTTTACACAATAAATCCAATATCATTTAAGTAAAACTTTTCAACTTCAAGTAACTAGATATTCCTTCAATTTATTTAACTTGATATATTCATTTAAATCAACTTGATATTCATTTAAATCACTCTAAACCAAAATCAAGTTATAAAAATCATGCCATTTGAAATCTCAGTTTTAATTAAATTTCAAATCAATCTATTCGAATATATTTCTTAAATAATTTAATTCAAATCAATTTCATATTTATCTTCCAACCTAATTTTTTTTAGTGATTATAAACTCTATATACAATATAATTTAAACATATACTTAACCATATTATATAAAATAATCAAACTTTATTATTCAACTTATTTTATATTTCAAAACAAATTTATACGTAGCTAAAAATCAATAATAAAATAACATTTATATAGTATCTAAATCAATATGGATATAAAACCATATATTTCTTTACAAAACCATAGAAATTCATTTCCAAATATTTTTATATATAGACCACGGTGTCTGTATATAATTTTGTATCCTATTGCCAAGTGATACGGATATTTATCATTTCAATCCGCAATTTAAAATATAAATACGGTTATATCTCATTTCAAACTACAATCCCGAATGAAATAAAATCCATAACAACTTGTAGTTTATAACAATATAAATGCAACATCCATTCGTCCAATATCAGTCATCAACCATTTATCACAATCACCATCCAATTCAATCAATAAAATCAATATAGAAAAGATAATAAATTATAGGTATTTACTAGCAGTTTATATTCAATAATAAATTAAATAACTATTTTATCCAAATAAATTCAAATAAACTGAGATGATGATTCAAAATATGCCAAATAGTCATAAATAAATTTCTAATCACATCAAAAATCAATGTAACAAACATAAGAAATTTTAGAAGTTGTGAGTGGGTTAAAACACTCACCTTTTGAATTTAAATTGAATTTAAATCCAATTTAAACCCAAAATTTGAACAGTCTCAGAATTCGTCCAATCTAGCGTCAAAATGTCTGGAATTTCGATACGATCCTAACAAAAAAACTGTGTGTAAATTGGACATCGTACGCGAAAGTTATGTCAGTTGGAACATTCAGAAATTTAATTAAATAAAAAAAAGAAACTACCATTGCTCTGCCAGGTCACGCAATAGAACCTTCTCCCCAAACCCTAACTGCTCGTTCCAGTTTCAAGTAGAGCCGCCACAAACACGATGCATCATTGTGATGCCATAGCCATCAGCTACGATCGCGACCCCCTACTGCCTTGCCGCGACTTCGCCTAGGCCTCCTACCCAACGATGATGCCCACATCGTCGATCGATGACAAAAATCCACTCAGCCGCCACCATCAAGCTAAATCCTAGTCGAATTAATTCACCAAATCCAACCGTCGACAACCCGATTGAATACCTTAGATGAACTACGCGATTGACTCTCTTCACAGCGGTACAAAAGAATCGACGATCGGACGTGGTGATCGCGTTCGATTGAACGGTGGAGAATAACCCTCGAATTTTTGGACAGTCATTGATCTAAATGCAAAAACTTATCGCAGATCTGAGCTGCGTTCATCGAGAGCTTCGAATCCATATAAAATTTGATATTATTTGAGGAGTTTGAATTTTAGCTTCGAATTTTATTTGAAATTGCAATTGGAATTTTGGTTCTGGCTGCCATTGGAATAAGGAGGAGCAACTGGAATTGTACGTACAGAGAAAGTGAACATAAGAAATAGGCTAGGGTTTATAACGAGGTATATATATATATATATATATATATACACAAAGCTGAAATTAAAAGAACCGATATGATTGGTTTGGACCGTTGAACGATAAATGGCCCAAAAAGCCTGTTTCGACTCCGAAACGAAATCGGATCAAACCATATATCAAAATATCTGTTTTTGAACATTTTAAAATCGATGGAACGGGTTTCAAGTCCAAATTCCATCGTATGAAGAAATTATGCTAAAATCAAGTTATTTCAATTGATTTTGATTGATTCCAATTAAATTGATTTCTAGGCGTTTCACGCCCGTACGATCAAACGACAAGCCTGATCGCTACGAAACTTGAAATCCTATTATAATTCACCGTTACGGATCCGATGAAACTAGCTTCATGGAAATCCAAGTCAGTGGTCAAATTGGCTATTTTTACATTAAATAAATTAAATCAAATTTTCAATTTCAATTCTATAATTGACAATTTTTATCATTTTTAAATTTCTTAATCATTTACACTAATTTAAACAAATTTAGATGCCAATTTAGTGTTGATTAATTTATCAATTCCAGTGTTAACCTCAATTTCCTTAAATCCAGAAATTATAAATTTAATTTCCAATAATTCCATTTGATTTTCTTTTCATTCTATTATTCGATTCATTAATGTCAGATGGATGAAATTAACATTGGATTCATGATCTTTTACTTTAATATTCTCAAATTTCAGTTAAATTTACATTAACGTACTAGTTAAATATTTTAATTTCATTTAATTGCAATAAATCCAATTACTGAAATTTTAAATTCCAGTAAATTAATAAATCTTGATTTCCATTTTCTATATTCAACCAATTATCATTTTATGAATAGAATTAACATTATTTCTAAATATTATTTTAATTTACATCACATAGTATTTAATTTAGATTTATTGCGACAAATTCCAATTCAACTTAACAGATTAAATATATAGGTAACTTATAGTAACTGTTTACAGACCAATGTTACAGTTGCTTACATAACGATGGTTTTACTAAATACCATTCATTAAATTTTATTTCGTTAAATAAATTCCATATTCACATTTGTTTCCATATACTCCATTTTATAACTAAGTATAAATTACATCCAAATTGTTAATATTAGCTTTGATTATGATTGTTACCATCCATTTTAGTTATTACTCCATTACCAAATTAATAATTTCTATTCCTTCCAATATTTAATTACCAAATTTTTATTAAGTTAACAAATTTGATTATCAAATTTTACGGGTCGTTACACCCCTGCTTATCGGTCACTCCGAAACTAATGGATAGTTTATGGTAAACTCAACTTTTGTTCTTTTGAAAATAAAAGGACAATATATAAGAGCGAAGATCACCTCCTAACTATTTAAGCAGATGGATTTCCTTATCATTTGTTCTACAAGAACACAATGAGTTTATACATATAGTATAGCATCACCAAAGATAGCTATAACATATAATTCGTACGTTTATTCTAGATATTTCCAGAGTTATATCTGGTCAAGATTTGATAGTCGGTTATTTAATTATCAAACCAATAAACATTCAAATTAGAGATTGAATTTCATGTGGAAACCACTAATCCTATTAATTAATTCTTTTATTAATTAGAACCACTTTGTAAATACTTATTTTAAATACCTTTGCAAAAATATGCATATGCATACTACTCAATTACTATTAATTTATACTCTTTCAATACTTAGAAAAATATTCATACACTTATCTCAATGTTACAAGTATATTCACAAAACACTACACTTTAAATACATAAAAAATGTATCCATATACTTATCTAGACGCTATAAGTATATTCACAAATCTTATGAAAGATTTCAATTCCAAAACCATACATAATTGGGTTAAAACAAATATAATTTAAAACATTGATAACAATGAAACTCGAAACACTTTTTTATTTTTGTGTTAAGTATGAAAAGAATACTTTCCATATCATCATAATTTAAAATGATCATTTATGAAAATCGGGTTTCATTCTTTTTATAAAATTCCCTTTTTATAAACTCATTCCATATTTACAAATCTTTTATAAATCTCCAAATTAATTTATAAAACTTGTTTTATAAATTTCTAAAATTATTTATAAAACTCCTTTTATAAATCTCTTACACTTGACACTTTTTGATATTTCGACTTACCCTATCCCTTGCCTAGAAATTTTGGTTTTAGATCTCACAAATGGATGATTAGTCAAATTCACCGGCTTTTAATGCTTAGTATTGGACTACTAAATTTCCATTAATAACTAAGTTTGTATACAGAAATAAGATTTTGACTACTTAACATCAATCTTCGACTTCAAACTTAAAACTAAACTTAAAATACTCTTTAAAATTTATGTGAGGCCCCAAATTATTGAGATAAAAATAATTTTAAAAGGAAAGAAAAGAAAAAAAGAAGAAGAAAAAAAACAGTTAATGGAAAATATTCAAAAGAATAAAATAGTTTGAAAATAAATAGAATAAGTGAAATAAATAAGGAAGAAGATAATTGTTTTCAATAAATAATAATGAGAAGAAAATAGCTAAGTATGAATGAGTTTTATATTCATATATATATATATATATATATATATATATATATATTGTATATATGTAGTCAGAGGAGTATAGAGTGATAAAATGAACTCTTATGATAATTGAAATATATGAAACCAGATTAGTATTATATAGGTATAAATACATTTAAAAAAACAAATCAAGGGAAACAAATAGTTTGAAATATTAGTAAGGAATTAAATTGGCAAAAGATATATATATATATATGTAAACATTTCAGATTTGTTTCAAAAAAAAATATACATGATGTTAATAAGTCACATGAAACTAATGTGCATATGAAACATGCAAATGGCATATACCCAGGAAAGAAGAAAAGTAACTGTTTTACCTGAAATGGAATCAAAAAGAAAATGGCATAATTAGCCACAAATATATATACAAAATTCTCTTATTTGTGTGAGGATAAAATAGGTTTTTCTCTCCACTAAAACCCTAGCTAAATGTTTTAAATCAAGGGTAAAGCAGCAGTTTACTCTGAGGGAAAATAGAAAGATATAAAAAAAAGAGTAAACTGACACTGTCTTCAAGCCTAAGCATTCTCGGGGAAAAGAAGAAGGAAGGTGAGTGATTAATCACTTATGAGATTTAAGGCATTAAGATCCAAGTTAAGGGCAGCCATATTATTTTTATAAAAACCAGATCATGTTTTGTTTGATTTTTATTCTCCGAATAAATAAATGTTGATTATGGTTGGTATTTTGGCTGAGTTATTGGTTGATGCTTTGATCTGTTTTGATTGCTTTTGGTTGATGCTTTGGAAAGATAAACCCCCTGATCATAGAAAAGGATTCTGTAACTTTTAATCTAGCTTTTATATGGAGATGAACTAAACATTTTTGCTGAAAAGTAGAGTATTAATAAAGAGTGAAGTAGGCAGTGTGAATAAAGAGATTCATGCTTATGTCTAATTCATTTTAAAAATGATATGAACAATGCAATATCATGTATATGCGCTGATTTGTTCCAATCATAAGTTAATATGTTTTTATGGGTTTTTCTCAAAAACCATACCCTATGTTCACAGTAAAATGAATGTGATATTTCATCTGACTTCTCCAGATTTATGTAAGGCATGGGAATATTTCTGGACATAAATATTTATGCAAGTTTTAGAAAATGTGATTAAATAAAAATGACCTTAAAAAAATGAGATGTGGTATTTTGCATGAATGCTTGGTATGTCTGGCTGAAATCCCTGGGTGAGTTCAATACCTTGTGATTTATGGAAAGAAGAAAAGAATATAAAGCCTTTCAAGTATTAATAAAATTCTCCTGAAAATAATGAGAAGGTTCTCTAAATTATAAGCTAATTTAGGAGTAGTGCCTTGATCTATTCATCATCAGGTGGATGATGGGTATGTGCATGACTTGCTTAAGTCCTGTAGGCCTCTGTGTAAAGGGTTAATGGAATTGAGTCCCTTTGCAATGCACATATGGTGTTCAATGGCAAGAGTTCAGACCAATTAAAAGATAAGTGGGATTGAGAAATTAAGCTATGGAATTTAGGGAGTAAATCCGTAGGAGTATATGTATGTATAATTGAATAGTGTGGATGGATGATCGCTTGTGTGTTTGTATAATGGAAAGAGCTTACATTAGGTATATACTCGGATTTTAGCATAATAAGCATTTGATATATATAAAAATTCTTTGCATAGTAATTAGACAATTACAAGCTATTTTTTATGATTTCACTCACACCAGAATTTGTTTTCTGAACCTATTTGTTGCCTTTGCAATATTTGGGGTGTCTCATTTTTATGGAGGCAGTTCAAAGCATTGCTGCAGGGAAAGATGCATGAGTAGCTTGCTTGCATGGATATTTGAAGATCTTGTTGAATTTAAAATGCTTAAGAAAAGTAGTAGTATTGTTGTAATAAATAAGCTATGCAAACTCTATTATGTCTTATGTATTTCTCAGAATTGATGCTTGCTTTGTCTACTTGAAAAGAACATGTAAAAACTTAAGTATTATATGTGTTTGTGAGTTATTGATTTAAGCAATAGATTCTGGGAGTTTTCCAGTAGATTATAATGAAGTAGATTATGCCACATGTGGACATATTCTCTTTGGCAATGTTTGTTTAATTTTAGTTATAAGGTTGAAGATGTTTTTGAATAAATATTTACTAAAGTATTAAGTGGATGGGTTGAACATGGTCATGGCTAACCAGTAAATCTTAACCATGTCTTATAATTGATATAAGTCCATGCAAAAGCTTGAAGTCTTAGCTTGCAATCCTACTGGACATCTGAATTACCAGTTGAAGCCTGTATTACCTTATGCAGTGAGTTGATGTGCATGCATTGAACTTGAAGTCTTCACTGTAACCAAATTGAATTAAAACATGTTGTCTATATACATGATTCAAAGCCTTATTACATTTGGTTTTAATCAAGTCTATTGTAGTTTGTAGTGTCATGTGGTTTGTTTGTGTAATAAGCATGTCCACTACTCCACTGCATATTGCTCACTGTCATTTGTTCTTTACTTAGAGTTCATCAGTGTCTTAATTATGTGTTCATTTTGAAGTTTTGCCTTATTCTAATTTTTAACATTGCCTGACCATATGAATACATTATTGTCACCTCTAACTTGGGGTCTAGGCTTGTTGCCTTGACCATACCGACTTCATGTTTATATTTGCCCTTCACCTGAATAAGTTGTAATTGCTGCCTTCATGTATATGCTAAGTCTTCTTTAGGAATGTTAGTCTAAGTTTGCAATTTGCTCATTTATACTGTTTTCATCTGTTTGACCTTTAAACTAGTTTATAACCTTATTACCTATATGATCATTACATACTCTATGAACCAGGATATATGCATTTGGCTTGACATGATTTGTTTATGTTTGAATTTAGAATCCGGTCTAGACTAACATTTATGAATTGTTTTAATATCCTTTATTAATCTAAAACCACCTGTATGAATTTCTAAATCCCAAAGACCAAATACATGGGGTGTAAATCCATAAATCAATCAATCTGGTTTATAAAGTAACCTGGGAATTAAAACAAGAAAATAATAAGTGGTAATATTTGAATCCTATGTTAGTCAAGCTTGAGTTAAAATAATAATAATTAAAGAGTAGAAAAAAAGGGCTATGTGACACAAAACCTCTCAAATATGAGAAATGTTGTGTGGTTAAATTTCTTTGCTACTTTAAAACTCCGATAGGCAAAGAAACATTTATATATCTTCATAAAAATAAATGATATGATTTGATTTAAATACTGTTATATTTATATTAGTAAATTCTGGATCTTGGGAAAGTAATTAAAAGATGTGATCCCTTATTAAAAAAAATTCAACTAAAAATCCCTAAAAATATAGGAAAGAATAGTGGGTCACTTCAATTTCAATATCAAATCTCATTTGAAAATCCTTGTTTAAAAACCACTTCTTATTAAGAACGAATGGATCTTTCCATTATATACAAGTAAAAATTTACTTTATAACTTCAAATAATTCTTTTTAAAGTGAATATCAAATTTCAAACCTCCTTTAAAACACTTTTAAACAAAGTTTAAAACTCCATTCAAATCATGACTTAAAACCATCACCTTTTAAAAACAATCCAACTTTGAAAAGTAAACTGATTTCCTATAATAAATCACTTGTTTAAATATTTCAAAATAAATATTTTAAATCTCAAATCTATTTAAAACAATTATATAACTTTTATAAACCATAATTGATAAGAATTCACAAATATCTAAAATAGATAACTTTTATAACTACTAAAATCGTATATTTCGATAACTACACCCGTAGCGAGTATCGCTATATAAACCATAACTTTTACAACTTAGTCTTATAAATAAAATAAGTTTTAAACTCCTCTTGATTTTATATTATATATTATTATAAGTATAGAAAAAATTAACTTTAAATAAAAGTCGAAGACAAATAAAAGCATAGGTATAACATTTAAAAGTCAAAAAGTGACTTAGCGACTATTACGGCTTTTAAACAAACCAATATTTAATTTCATTATAAAAAGAATTCATCTTCCAAATCATATAATCATTTTCAACTTCACATCATATCAAACAAGTGTAGAGATCATATATAAAACATTATAAACATGTAAATATACTATTCAATTACGAATAAAATACATGTCAACAAAGTGCTCCTATAGCGACTATAACTATATGGGAACTTCTATTTCAAGTCCAAGTTCCCTACTAATTCTTATTTGCCATTAATAAGCTCGAATACAAGTCCAAGTTTAAATCAAAGTCAAATTCCATTGAGTTCATATATGTTAAAATGTAGGTCCATACTGTTGGATCATAGGTTTTGACTGCTGACATGGAACAACAATCCACGAATATAGGACTATGACAACATCCAGACTCAATGACTCAAAGTATGGTTCGTATAGTTATATATTTTATTAAGAGTCATCAAATATGTATATAGAGTCTAGTTTAGTGCCTTTTTTAAAATATTTACTCAAGAATCATCATTCACATTCAAATAAACTTGCACGCATATATTAATCAAAATCAAGTTTTCAAAACATACGTGGAGCAGGGCTCGAACTCGAGTCACTAGTTTAGAAGGCAAGTGCTCTAACCAAATGAGCTATGGTAGTTTTTGTTTAACAATAGAATTCAGTCGACTGAATACATTCAGTCGGTCGACTGAATCCGTGCACTTTCAAATGCACGTGCACGATTTAAATTTAGTCGATTGAATATTCTAGAGCAGTCGACTGGCCACTGTATAACTGCCATATTTTCTGAATAGACACTTCCTTTCATGAACAGCCTTCTCCTACGTGAAGAGTTGTAGCCATTGTTGTTCGTAGAGATCTCTTCACCAGCAGTTGCAACTTCTTAACTACTATATATATGCATGAATTTCAAGATCAAATTAATTCACTTATTTGCTTATACTTGAATCATATTTTCTGAATTAACTAATCTCTTGAATTCATACATTCATTGCTTACAATCGCAATTCTATATTTCTAAAAGCAATTTAAGCTTCCTAATCGTCATGTACACATAACCGCGAACATCATATTGAGGAAAAGATTATAGAAAGGTTGTACTACAAGTGACAAATCCATGTTATTAGAACACACAAGGTCAAGACAATCTACTTTGTAATCAAAGTCATGTTCGGTTGCTCAGGCGGTCAAAGTCCTGCTCTGTTGCTCAGGCGGTCAAAGTCATGTTTGGTTGCTCAGGCGGTCAAAGTCCTATTTGGTTGCTTAGGCGGTAGAAGTCATGTACGGTTGCTCGGGCGGTGTAAACCCATTCCTCCGGATTAAGTGTGGGTTGCTAGTTTTAATTCCAGAAGGAGTCTGGGACTGGGCGTAGAACGGGAGTTCGAACCAGTATAAAAATTCCTAGTGTCATTTTACTTTACTGCTATTATTATTTTCCACACTAGTAATTTTTATACTCATATTCGGCATTAGTAGATAACTTAATTTATATCGCATTGCCACTACATTTACATTGCTTACAACTGTTGGCCGTTTCGATCCTATAGCATATTCATTTGGTATCGGAGCACATAGCATCTTTCAAATGGTATCAAAGCTTGGAATTATATCGATCGTCAGAATAATATAGAATAATGGTCAGAAAAAGATCTGGTCGAAATACAACGAGCAAAAAGCCTGAAACTATCAAAGCAATGACCAATGAGGACCGTAAAAAGGTACTTTCTGATTTATAAATTTCTACAAATGATAATAATGAATTAGTTAGTATAAGCGATAAGATCTCAAAGCTTAATTTTCTTATTTTAGAAAAGATGAAATCAATCAAACTTGAAAATGAGAAGTTGAAAAATGAGAAATTAGATTTAGAAAATCAACAGGGTGTTTTGAAAAATAATTTTGAGGCTCTTAAAGATTTTCTAGACGAACGAAATACTATGATTGAAAAAGAAAAAGAAAAAGAAAACTTTTCAAAAGAAATTACGGATTTGAAAAGATAAAATGATTTATTACAATAATCTTTAGATAATTCAAAATTTTGAATTTTTCTTCTCGAAAATGAGAACTATACGTTAAAAAAGAAAAATTCTAAATTAAACAAGCAAATTGATATTTTGAAAAACAGTAATATTTCTTTTGAAAATAATACTTGTGACTTTAAAGAAAAATTTGATAAACTTAACATTGAAGTCGCAAAATTTAATAAACGTCAAAATGATTTAAACATGATTTTATCTAGTATAGACCTTTACATGATAAAAGTGGTTTAGGTTAAAATAAAATTGATCATAGAAATAGCACTAGATACGTTTTCATGTATAGTAAATATGTTAGTACTATTACTAGAGCGCGAGTAAAGTCTAAGTCTAAATTTATAGAAATTCAAAGACTACTATAACCAATAATGTTTATAATTTCTTTAGAAGTACAAAATCATTGGCGGGAAATATGAATAAAAATTATCTAAGTATTTTGGTTCCTGTTAATTGAAAAAATAGAGAAAAATACATTGATGATTATTTTATGGTAGTTAATAATGAAAATTATATTTATAAAGATTCGACCACACCCAAATGGGTATGGTTTTCTAAAAATTAGGAATCTATAAAAACCTTGGGTATCTCATGCTTTAAATGTTAATTTTTTTTGATACCTTACATTATAAGCAGTAGTTATTTTGTTCTATATTGTTCAATTTTAACACTTATGTTGAATATAATTTTTGTCATCATATAAACTCTCCTTTTTGTCGATGACAAAGGGGGAGAAAGATATTGCTCTAACACTATTTGCACGAATAAACAATGCAAGCACAAATTAAGAGGGATAAAAGATTAATTATTTATAGGAATATATAGCATAGATTCGGGGGAGAAATCTATAGCATAATTACAGGAATATATTTAGAGGGAGAGATAAATCAACAAAGCTTGTCAAAGATTCGTCCGTAGAAAATGGAGTTGTCATCATCAAAAAGGGGGGAGAATGTTGGAACATAGGTTTTGATTGCTGACATGAAACAACAATTCACGAATCTACAACTACCACAACATCCAGACTCAACGACTCATAATATGGTTCGTATGGTTATATGTTTTATCAAGAGTCATCGAATATGTATATAGAGTCTAGTTTAGTGCCTATGTTAAAATCTTTACTCAAGAATCATCATTCACATTCAAATAAACTTGCATGCATATTTTAATCAAAATCAAGTTTTCAAAAAATGCAAGGAGCGGGGCTCGAACCCGGGTCACTAGTTAGGATGGTAAATGCTCTAACCAAATGAGCTTTGGTAATTTTTGTTTAATAATAGAATTCAGTCAACTGAATACATTCGTCAGTCGACTGAACCCGTGCTCTTTCAAATGCACATGCACGATTTAAATTCAGTCGATTGAATATTCTAGGGCAGTCGACTGACCACTGTATATCTGCCATATTTTCTGAATAGACACTTCCTTTCATGAACAGCCTTCTCCTACATGAAGAGTTGCAACCATTGCTATTCGTAGAGATCTCTTCACCAGCAGTTGCAACTTCTTAACTACTATATATATGCATGAATTTGAAGATTAAATTAATTCATTTATTTGCTTATAACTAAATCATATTTTCTAAATCATCTACTCTCTTGAATTCATAATTTATTGCTTACAATCACAATTCTATATTTCTAAAAGCAATTTGAAACTTCCTAATCTTCATATACACACAACTGCACACGTCATACTTGAGGAAAAAATTATAGGAAGGATGTACTAAAAGTGACAAATCTATGTTATTAGAACACACAAGGTCAAGACAATCTACTTTGTAATCAAAGTCCAGTTCGGTTGCTCAGACGGCCAATGTCCTATTTTGTTGCTCAAGCGGTCAAAGTCCTATTTGGTTGCTTAGGCGGTCAAAGTCCTATTTGGTTGCTTAGGCGGTAGAAGTCCTGTTCGATTGCTCGGGTGGTGTAAACCTATTCCTCTGAGTTAAGTGAGGGTTGCTAGTTTTAATTCCAGAAGGAGTCTGGGACTAGACGTGGAACGGGAGTTCGAACTAGTATAAAAATTCCTGGTGTCATTTTACTTTACTGGTATTATTATTTTCCACACTAATTATTTTTATACTCATATTCGGCATCAGTAGATAACTTAATTTATATCACATTGCCACTACATTTACAATGTTTACAACTGTTGGCCATTTCGATCCTATAGCATAGCAGTCATTTTCATTTGGTATCGAAGCACATAGCGACTTTCACATATTTGTATATCCATTACTGTGCTATTTAAAGCAACAAATTAATGTGCTTTTTAATGCACTATAACATACAGCAATATGGTTTTCCAAACAAGCATCAAGATTCGCATCACCGTAGCAATTTAATCAATGCATAAATGTATATTTAAAACATCAAACAAGCATATATTTTTCCATCCAAAATATATATTAAAGGGAAGAATTTTAGGATGAGCAGTGTCACTTATACCAAGTGATGTGCACGCAAATTTGCATATTTTTACAACCATATTTTATCGAATTTAATTAAATAAATGAACATATATGATAACATGTTTAAACAATATTTCAATTATTTTCAAATCATCATTTATTGATCCTCATATAGGGGTAAAATGGTCATTTTTGTGCATATATTAATTTGAGAAAATTTACTTGGAAATTTTTATGTTATTTTGTATGTTCTTGTATTCAAATTACAAGTGGCTTCATGGAAAATATGCATACACAAGAGAAAACAAAGGAACAAAGATAGAAATAATTCAAACCATGTGACATATAGGACCCCACCTACCCACTTACTATGCTGTACAATTAGGAGCTAATGCATATGCCAAATGGCTATTAAAGTTACATGCACACTTAATGGAAGATTATCTCATGCTAATGATAACTTGGTGGCCACACTTTCTAAGAGAGTAGTTTGGCTAGTTCCCAAAAATATGGATAAGGATTTCAAACTTGTATAAATATCCCTTATGTTCATGTAATTAGTCTCTCTTAGCCTCGTTTGAGCCACCATTTAGTTTGGTTTTAGGCCCAAAAATAAATTACAAACTCTCTTTTTATTTTCATGGCTACTTAACAATTTTCTATGTAATTTTATTTTCATTCAATTTAGTTCAAGTTCTTTTCTTGCTTCTTTTCTTTTATGTTAGTAGCTTAGTTTTATTTATGCAAGTAGATTGGCTTTTATTTCATTTTAATTAGCTCTCTTTTTAATTAGCTTACATTTTCATTTAGTTTTTATTTCATGTTGAATGCTACATTTATCGAAATGACAATAAATATGAGGGTCTAAACTACTTCAATTTAGGGGTAATGAAGCTCTCTTAATCATGTAGATTCAACATTTTTATAATTTTTTATCTCTTTTTGTGCTTAATAAAAAATATTGAATGGGTTAAACTTTTTGTTTTGGCTTTGAATTTGATAGCCTATATTGTTGACACCAAATAGGCTATGCTTAAACAAACACAAACACAAATTATGTGATAACTTGGATTTTTGAACATCTGTTAACTGGTAATTAACAAAATTAAATTTATTAAATACTGATTTGTATGTCAAAAAAATAACATTCTGATAAGTATCTGGATATATATATAGAGAGAGAGAGATTTGAAACTATAATAAATGTTGAAAAAAATAATCTCTGGATAAATGAATAATATATTTCACTATTTAATTTAAGATTATATATATAGATATATGCAAATTTTATAACGTTGAAAATTTTAAGTGTGTTCATATAAAAGTATATAAATGTGTTTATATTAAAATATATTAATTTGAATTTAATGTGTTTATAATAATTTTAAAAAGCTATTTCAAGTTAAATTTTATAAAAAAAACCCAAGATAAATATTTATTAATTAAAGTATGATAGTTAAAATGAGATATAACAAAAGAGTTTATTATGCTTTCTTTTTAAATATACATGTATATATGTGTGTTTATTTACTAATGTACAATTAATTTTAAATCATTTTCTTTAAAAGCTATATAAGGAAATGTATGAATAGAAAATGTATATTAAACATTTAAAGCATAATTCATATATAAAAAATATAATACATAAATTATGTTAAACATAAGTACTTAATAAAATCAAGGGTTTAAACATAAAAATAATTGGTTTGACATTTGTAAGATTATAAAAACATGTTTAAACATTTGTAAGTTTCATATATCATGCAAAAACAAGCGGCAAATAATTTCTTTGAAATTTAATTATATATAACAAGTGTTTTTAGAGAAACCTAGCTACTTAAAAGTTCAGTTCAAACTACCTAAAAATTTTCCATCTCTCTAAAACCAAACCAGAAAAGAATTCAAAACTGAAAAATTTCAATCTGAAGTCAAACAACAAAAAATCTTCAACCTGATTCAAGAGCAAAGATCAACTCAATAAACATCAACAAATATTCAGTTTCAAGTTGCAATTCAAATCAAAATATCAAGCAAGCTAACAATCAAGGTTCCAAATCAAAATAAAAAGCCCGACTCTCCATTTTAAACTGTGAGTAAACATTCCTTTTTAAAGCTTAAATTTGTTATCGTAGTGCATATGATAAATCGAATATGTTATGTTATGGAAACATGTTTGCATGGATGTGGTTACTTGAATTATAATTCAACTGCTCTGTTTATTGATATGCATGACTCTGTGTGTGTGTCTATATATATATATATATATATATATATATATATATATATATATATATATATATATATATCAGGCTCTTTTATGTGCTTCAGGCTCAAGAATTCATTTTAAAAATTCAAACAGTTTTAGGTTGGGATCTTTAAGGGAAAATTGTTTGTATTAGCAAAATTTTATTTTTAAAAATATCATTAAGTATATTTAACTTGTAGGATTACTGGAAATTGAAAATTGCAGTAAAAATTAAATTATGTTCAAAAATTAGATGTTTAAACCTTGGGTTTTAATTACATCATCTAATTCGTTGTCAAAAACTATGATTTTTGAAAGTAATTTCCTGATTTTTAAGTTTGTAAATGATGAGATTTCGCGAGATGATCAGATTTGGATTTCCTGTAAATTGCCTGCGATCGGGGAGGAGATGGTCGTCATGGTCGAGGCTGGAGGAGACTTGAGAGGTGGGGATCATTGGAAAAATAGTAAAGGATTTTATTGATAGCCGTAGTTATCTGGGAAAGCAAACTAGGGCTTTGAAGCCAGTTTGGTCGTCGAAGTCTCATGTGTTCGTGTGACGTCGTGGGCACGTCGGAGACGATCGGAGTGGGGGGGGGGAAATGGTGCGTAAGTCTTCGGCGAAGTTTCGGTCGAGGTGTTGGCCTTCTTGGTGGCTGGTGATGGTGGCACGTGGTGTTCTTGTCGATCTGTGTTGGTTCCAATAGGTATCGTCTCGCTCGATTTTGAATTCATGGGCGACAAGTTGTCCTAGGTGGTCGAGTCATTTGAGTGGATCATCGGCAATAGCTGGGTGATCGGAATGTTAGTCGGAGACAATCTGGCCTTGAGTGCATGTACACTGGTGTCATTTGTATCTGCGGGAGGTGCGAATCGGGAAAGAAATGGTTTGCTCGGGTGCATGCTCGAAGTTGTGTGATAAGTGTCTCAAAGAAGAGTGATTACGTGAGTAACTCGGGAATGAGAACGGGTATTTTGTTAATTGGCCTGGGTTTTAATCATAGCAGGTTCTTAAAAATTTAAAAAAAGTAATTTATGTTCGGTTTTTTTTCAACCTGGAGTTATTTGTACCAGGTTTTAAATGTTTAAAATAAATTTTGGACCATGTTTAAAAGGTAAAGTAAAAGCACAACCAAGTTTTTAAATTATAAAGAAAACATGTATCAAGTTTTGAAGTTTTAAAGTTTAAAGTTTTAAAGTTTGAATGTTTTAAAAATTGAGAAATTAAAGTAGATAAACAAGTTTCCAAAGTAATATTAACCTAGTTCTAAAACAAATGTATAGATTATAAAGGCAAATATCTTTGAGAAATAAAATTGTTTCGATGTGGATAATTTAAATAGTGGGTTAATAATCTCTAATTGTTTTCAAATAATGGGATGTGATTAATGAAAGTGAATAAAAGATAATTGCTTAATAAAAGTAATTAGAGGATAATGAATGAATGTAATTAATTAAAGTATTCATTAATTTAAAGGATTAATTAATTACGATAATTAATTAAAGTGTTGGTTAATTGATATAAGTAATTATGAATAAATACTTATCGAGAGTAATTAAAGAATAATTACTTAGTGTAAGTAATTAAGGACAATTACTTAATGGATAATTAATTAATGTAATTAATTAATTTATATGATCTAATTAAAGGTTAATTATTTAATAATTAAAGGTAAATTAATTTATGTAATTAATTAAAGGATAAATTAATTATGTAATTAACATAAGGTTAATTTATTTATGACTAATTAAGGGACAATTAATTAATGTAAGTAATTAAGGGATTGATTAGTTAATTTCATTATTTAATTAAAGTAATAATAAATGATTTGTACTTAATGATTAAGTAAGGTAAAGAAATTAATTTATTGGTTTAAATTAATTATGAGATTAATTAATCTTGCTTTTGGATGATTAAGTTATGTTGAATTCCTTGAATGATTAATGTGTGATGCTCTGTGATATGCAATGCTTGGTTGAACTGAGATAATGTAAGTTATCTATCTGTGATGAAATGTTGTGTAACCTGACATCATGTTTAATGAATTGAATTGTTTTCCCTCAAACAACTTGGATTAAGAGGACATTGGATTCGAAGAAACCAGGGTCGGCTATCAGCAAATGCCCGAAACCACTTCGATTCTTTATATATTTGAGTTTAGAATCAAATAGGCTAGAATGGAACAATTAAGTAACATGGCCATTTAAAATGAGTAACAGTTTGAAGTATTGTTTGGTAATAACTGATTGACTATAATGAGTTAAGTATTCAACGTAAGGTACGAGTTACCCGGGGCTTTAGTTTTGTTTTTAAGGCTTAGTATTTAAAATTTTATGGGTTTACTCGCACTGGTTTCCAGCCTGACCTGGGTGTTACTTTGATGTAATGCTTGGGTCACACCGAGTATTACAAATTTTCAGGTTAGGATGTTCTGGAGCTCAGGAGGCGAGCCGGATGTCAGGAACGTAAGAGTATATTCTACTGTATATTTGTATTTGTATTGATGATAATCTAGAACAAGTTATTAGGACTGTTTAGTTTTATTTGAGCATTGTTTCACTCTGATATATTATATGTAAAGTGACAATTATAGCTTTCTTTGTATAAATGCTATTATTTGATATTATATTTAATCCACTGCGAATGTGTGATGCTGTTGTTTTCTGTTTCTTCTTTAACCTTCTTCTTCTTTTTACCAACAATCTGAAATTTCCGACATTCAATTGCGCGGCACTTCTACAGCGAACGTATTAGTGTCGAATTTTCGAGATCGAAAATTTAGGATCGTTACATTTTGGTATCATAGCTGAAGGTTAAGCAAAAACCTTGGCTTTGGTGGGTTACTCATTAAAAATAGGTTCAGTAATACCCTAAAATGAGTTGAGCACATTATATGAGAGCGTATTTTTTATTTTCTTACATAAAGATTTTAAACAGTTTTTAAAATTAGTTCTTATAAACTTATATTTTGATATAAAAAATGGTTTTTCTAATTATTATATATATTAAGAAATTGGTCGTTGGTTATTGAAATTGAATAGGATAATAAGAATATAGGTTGGGATTCTACTAATTAAGTCTAATATAGGTTAGGAAGTTCCACTAATCCAGTCTAGAGGAAGATGGAAAAGAGTGAAGAATGGATGATTAGACGCAGAGAGCGAAGAGCAGCTGCACACAAGGATCGAGAAGAAGCAATTCAGGAGTATGAGAAACAAGTTAAGGAAAGGGCTGGACCAGGGCCTTATGATAATGTCACCTGCTATAGATGTTTCAATAAGGGTCATTACGCAGCCAAGTGCAGTAAAACAAGGGAGGAATTGAAGGGTACATTCTAATGGTTTCGCTTTGAGATCTTATGCTTTAAGTGTCATAAGAAAGGAAATTTCCTAAATCATTGCCCTGAAGTGAGAAAGGTGAAGCGTAAACCTATAGAACCTGTCAACGAGTCGACTATTTTCTATCATTGTAAGGAGTTGGGACACATCGCTAGAAAATTGTCTCAAGAGAAGGAAAAAGAATAAGGTTGTGGAACATCCTACAGGAAGCGTGAAGGTTATCTAGATTGATGGGAGGGTAGAAACCGTTTGTGGTAAATTTTTGTAAGTGGGGATATCCGGTTGAAAAGTGTATGTTCGGGCTTTTTCCTTTGGAAGGAAGTCCATAGAAAGGATTCTTTAAGAATACTAAGGCTCTGTTCTTTTCCAAACCCCTAGATAATAGAGAAGACATCTAGATTTATGACTTCTATAAGACTCTCATTTTGGATAAATGGATGTAATGTTTGAGCTACTAGTGTGTAGTCTATCAATATATGGAATATTTTGTGGCAGTACAATCTTAATATAAAATTATTTTATTTATCTGAGAATTGAATTGTAATTGATTCAAAGGTGGAATTGTAATGAATTAATTGAAATTTGATATTGAATTAAATTTATTAGGAATAAAATTTGATAATTTGGATGTTTATTTACCTTGGCTTAACTTGATATCATCCTACTGTTATTAATAATATATGGAACTGTGAATCGGATTGTTTAATTGAGATAATAAATATCCATTACTGAAATTACTTAGAAATAAAACTTTAATTAAATGATTTTGATTTTTGGAAATAAAATTTGAAATAATGGAAATGGAATCATTTTGAACTTAAGATTTAAATGTTAAAAAGAACTTGTAAACTGAAATTGTATAAGAATTGGTTTTTAAGTTAGAAGTTAAAATTGGATAATAATTGGATTTTGAAGATTAAATTGTTTAAAAAGTTTTGAACTCTTATTTGAAATTTGAAATAAGTTAAGTGAAGGCAATTCGAAACGGAAATTTGAAATATGGTCTTATTATTAAATGGTTTAAAGATTTAAGTTGTTAATTTAAAAGTAAAGGTTAATTTGATTTAAGAGATTAAATCAATATTTAACTCGAATTTGTGTAATTCGAGATGGATTAAAGTTAAGATTTGTAATGGAGATAAATTCAAATGAAAAATTTGAATTGAAGTGGAAGGGAGATTTAAGTTAAATAAGTTTAAATTCGAATGGGAATTAATTTTAATTTGGGATAGGAATTGAAATTAGTTCAAGTTAAATTTAAATTGAATCAATTTAAATGGAAGT
Source organism: Allium cepa (assembly GCA_030765085.1). Classification (NCBI taxonomy): domain Eukaryota; kingdom Viridiplantae; phylum Streptophyta; class Magnoliopsida; order Asparagales; family Amaryllidaceae; genus Allium; species Allium cepa. Next base: position 444,123,616 of record CM060943.1, on the reverse strand, counting down.
GGAAATTGGAAATTGATTGAAAATGGAGATTGGGAAATTGAACAGTTTGGCTCTGAACTATTTTTCAAATAAATTATTTTAATATAACTGTTTTAAATCTATTTTTCCTAGCTATTTACTGTACGACCTTTGTTTTTAAAACCTAAACTATCTTATACTTATTTTACAATTATTTTTGGAACTATTTAACTATTTTACAACAAATTTAGAACTATTTTATAAACTAGTTACTATTTTACAACTACTTTATAACTAATTACTATTTTACAACTATTTTGCAATTATCTCACTATTCTACAATTATCTTACTATTTTACAACTATTTTATAAATACATGACAATTTTATAGCTATTTTACAACTAATAACTATTTTTAAACCACTTATCTATTTTAAACTTTTCAAGCTATTTTCTAAATTCAAGTTGGTCAGAATGCAAACTGTTGTAATTGAAGTAATAACCCAAATGAAAATTGAGGAATTATGGGTAAGTGAGTAGAATTTAAAATGAATGTGTATAAAATGATGGTTGATTTAGCTAATAATCAATGATGATAAATACGTAGGATGTACGTATGTTATTCTATTCGCATAATGAATTGATCCAGATTTTAAGCAAAGAATTTTGAGATATTATATCGATCTGGGTAAGGATTTTTCACTCGATTTTCGACGGCGAACCCTGGATATGGATTTTTGGTTTATTTTGGAAATTCTCTATCATAGTTACGACAATGCAAGGAGAATGACGGTTTCCGATCAAGAAACCATATCTGAGTCCACACAAGAAAGACGGGTGGACGATACTAGTTCGGAAGTGAAATTGTGTGATCAAGTGGGCGACCAAATTTGATATTGCGTACGGATGGTATATGTGCATCGTACGTGCTTAAATGTAATAGATATTGAAAATTTGAAAGAAATGAAAAATGATGATAGAAAAGAAAAGTATATTTTGAAAAATATACGATGAGTGAGAATAGAAGTTGGATATCTCTGTAACTGAAACTCATTTTATAAAAAGTAAGTAATGTGGCAGGTAACTTTATAAAAGAAAATTTAATGTTGATTTGGCATAAGTAAAGTTATGTATATATATTTGTTATATATGATAAACTCCCTCTATGTTGAATCTAAAAACCAAGAGAAAAGGTTTTTGAAAAATATTTGAAGTATAAAAAGGGAATCTTTATAAGTGATCCTAAGATTTTTTTGAAGTTGGAAAGGATAAGTTATATATATATATATATACACAAATGATTTTATGAGTATGATCTTGGGAAAAAGCTTTTGGTACCCATGGATTTTGAAAGGCTTTTGATTTTTAGAGAAAAAAAATCAATTTTTGGAAATTTGGAAGGCCAAGTTTGGAACTATCGATTTGAGATATCGATTTTGTGTAAAGGAGATTTATGTTAATCATAAAGGGTATGATTTGAAAGATACTATAAGTGTATAGTATAAAATATTTTGAGATTGGCTCTGGAGAAAAAGGCGCTCCCATGAAATGAACTTCTTAGGAGATCCACGGAGTGGTTCTGCCTTGAGCCCTAGGGGGGATGCTCCAAACTGGATCCTGGGAGGAAGTCCGGAGAAACTGAAGTTCCATAGGATTTTGTATATGGGTAGAGAAAGTCGAGGGCGCTGATGCCTATAGAGACATTTGGGTTATGCTGTGACGACAGTGTAAATCGATGTCACTGCGATCTACTGCGGACCATAGAAGAAGTCATGCAGCCGTGAGAGCCAACCGTCTACGTTTGATTTTGTCGTGATGGCTACGTAACATCGATAGACTGCGATCTATGAAGACATAGCGAAAGTCGTGTGGCAGTGAGTGCCTGCAGGCTACATTGGGACTCGACCGATGTAGTCTGCGATCTATGTAGGAGTGGTGAAGTTTCATTTGGCAGCGAAATACAAGGGCGTTGATGCCTACAATTATATGGGTTTTTTCCATGATGGAAACATAACCCCCGTTGTAGCTGCGATCTGTGGCAGGTTCCATGGCGTAATCGAGGGGCGTGGAGTGCCTACGATTATCTATGGATTTTGTCGGGATGACAACGTAACCATTGGGTTAACTGCGACCACGGAGGGGGTGATGATTTCCAGAGCATTCTCACCAAAAATGATTTCTACATTTTCAAAAAAAATTCTATATTTTCACAAAGTTTTCGAAAATGTTTTCCAAATGTTTTCATTGGTTGTTGAAAACGGGTTTACCAAGTACTTATAGATTTTCATTCCTACGCCTGATCAACGTATGACCGAAATTCTGTAAGAACGAGGTTGGACTTGTTGAGACATCGAGTTATAAAATGTATTTTTTTTTAAAGTTATTTGGTAATATTATATAAATTTTAAGGTCGTCTAGTAAAAAAATGTTCAAAGGATAATTTAATTTATAATAAGCATTGTAATCAAAATTCTGGCTTCGTTCCCTTTCGGGGATGAAAAGATTCAAAGGGGGAGGAATGTGATAACCTAGATTTTTGAACATATGTTAATTGGTAATTAGCAAAATTAAATTTGTTAAATACTGACTTGCATGTTAAACAAATAACAATCTGATAAGTATTTAGATATATATATATATATATAGTGGTTTGAAACTATAATAAATGTCAAAAAAAGAAAATCTTTGGATAAATGAATAATATAATTCACTATTTAATTTAAGATAATATATACACACACACACATATGCAAATTTTATAATGTTGAAAATTTTAAGTGTGTTCATATACAAGTACATAAATGTGTTTATATTAAATAATATTAATTTGAATTTAATGTGTTTATAATAATTTTCAAAAGCTATTTCAAGTTAAATTTTATAAAAAAACCTAGATAAATATTTTTTAATTAAATTATGATATTTAAAATAAGATGTAATAAAAGAGTTTATTATGCTTTCTTTTTAAATATACATGTATATATATGTGTTCACTTATTAATGTATAATTAATTTTAAATCATTTTCTTTAAAAGCTATATAAGGAACATGAACAGAAAATATATATTAAACATTTAAAGCATAATTCATATATAAAAAAAATATAACATATAAATTATGTAAAACATATGTACTTAATAAAATCAAGGGTTTAAACATAAAAATAATTGGTTTGACATATGTAAGATTATAAAAACATTTTTATACATTTATAAGCTTCACATGCCATGCAAAAACAAGTGGCAAATAATTTCTTTTGAAATTTAATTATATATAACAAGTGTTTTTAGAGAAACCTAGCTACTTATAAATTCAGTTCAAACTACCTAAAATTTTTCCATCTCTCTAAAACCAAACCTGAAAAGAATTCAAAACTAAAGACTTTCAATCTGAAATCAAACAACAACAAATCTTCAACCTGATTCAAGAGCATAGATCAACTCAATAAACATCAACAAAGATTCAGTTTCAAGTTGCAATTCAAATCAAAATATCAAGCAAGCTAACAATCAAGGTTCCAGATCAAAATCAAAAGCCTGACTCTCTGTTTTAAACTGTGAGTAAACATTCCTTTTTAAAGCTTAAATTTGTTATCCTGGTGCATATGATAAATTGAATATGTTATGTTGTGGAAATATGTTTGCATGGATGTAGTTACTTGGATTATAATTCAACTGCTCTGTTTATTGATTTGCATGAATGTGTGTGTGTGTATCAGGCTTTGTTATGTTCTTCAGGCTCAAGAATTCGTTTTAAAAATTCATATCTCATTTTACAAACAGGTTTAGGTTAGGATCTTTAAGGGAGAATTATTTGTATTAGCAAAATTTGATTTTTAAGAATTTCATTAAGTATATTTAACTTGTAGGATTACTGGAAATTGAAAATTACGGTAAAAATTAAATTATGTTCAAAAATTGGATGTTTAAACCTTGGGTTTTAATTACGTCACCTGATTCATTGTCAAAAACTATGATTTTCAAAAGTAATTTCTTGATTTTTAAGTTTGTAAATGATGAGATTTCATGAGATGATCAGATTTGGATTTCCTTTAAACTGCCGGCGTTCGAGGAGGAGATGGTCGTTGTGGTCGAGGTTGGAGGAGACTTGGGAGGTAAGGATCATTGGAAAAATAGTCGAGGATTTTATTGACCGCCGTAGTGATCTGGCAACGGCAAACTAGGGATTTAAAGCAAGGTTTGGTCATGGAAGTTTCAGGTGTTCGTGTGATGTCGTGCGCACGTCGGAGATGATCGGAGTGGGGGAAATGGTGCGTGAGTCTTAGATGAAGTTTCGGTCGAGGTGTCGAACTTCCTGGTGGCTAGTGATGGTGGCACGTGGTGTTCTTGTCGATCTGGGTTGGTTCCAATAGGGTGTTTTCTCGCTTGATTTTGAATTCAAGGGCGATGGGTTGTCCTGGGTGGTCGAGTCATTTGAGTGGATCACCGGCAGTAGCTGGGTGATCGAAACATTGGTTAGAGACAGTCTGGACTCGAGTGCACATACATTGGTATCATTTGTATCTGTGGGATGTGTGAATCGAGGAAGAAATTGTTTGCTCGGGTGCGTGCTCGAAGTTGTGTGATGATTACCTCGAAGCATAGTGATAACGTGAGTAACTCGGGAATGAGAATGGGTATTTTATTAATTGGCCCGGGTTTTAATCATAGCAGGTTTTCAAAATTAAAAAAAAAAAGTAATTTATGTTCAATTTTTTTAATCTGGAGTAATTTGTACCAGGTTTTAAATGTTTCAAAGAAAATTTGAACCAGGTTTTAAAAGGTAAAGTAAAAGCACAACCAAGTTTTTAAATTATAAAGAAAACATGTATCAAGTTTTGAAGTTTTAAAGATTAAAGTTTTAAAAATTAGGAAATGAAAGTAGATAAGCAAGTTTACCGAGTAACATTAACCAAGTTCTAAAGCAAATGTATAGATTATAAATGCAAATATATCTGAGAAATTAAATTGTTTTGATGTGGATAAATTAAATGTTGGGTTAATAATCTCTAATTGTTTTCAAATAAAGGGATGTGATTAATGAAAGTGATTAAAAGATAATTACTTAATAAAAGTAATTAGAGGATAATGAATGAATGTAAGTAATTAAAGTATTAATTAATTAAAGGGTTGGTTAATTGATATAAGTAATTAAGAATAATCACTTAGTGTAAGTAATTAAGGACAATTACTTAATGGATAATTAGTTAATGTAATTAATTAATTAATGTGATTTAATTAAAGGTTAATTATTTAATAATTAAAGGTAAATTGATTTATTTAACTAATTAAAGGATAAATTAATTATGTAATTAACTTAAGTTAATTTATTTATGACTAATTAAGGGATAATTAATTAATGTAAGTAATTAAGGGATTGATTAGTTAATTTCTGTAACGACCCGGATTTTTAGCATTGAGTTTAGAATATTTAAATGGGTTTAAATATTCGATTTGGATTTTGAATTGATTTTGAATATGGAAAGTATGGTTTTCATTTATAAAGTAAATTCAGGATCTAAGATATCATGATTTATTGGAAAATTTGACTTTTGAATTATATAATTGGAAATTGGGTAAAATATAAAATCTAGAGTTTTAAGCCTATTAAAAATATTTTAAGGGTTTGTAAAATTTATATCGATAGTACTGAAGGTAGTAAAAGTGCTGAAATTGAATTTGAAGTGTTTTGTTAAGTTTTGAAATTTTATCGTTTAAATCGATATTTAAAAATAACCTTCTGAGGCACAGTCTCGGAATTCGATGGAACGAGTTCCATTGGATCCGTAATATTGTATTATTATTGGATTTCAATTTTCGTAATGTTTGGAGTTGTTGTGTGAGCGTACGATATATAAACGCGTTGAAATTTATATTGAAAATTTAATATAATAACTGGATTCAAAAAGCTATCTTCTCCATACGATTGAATAAGGACTCGAGACCTTTTCCATTGAGTTCGGAATAGGGGTATGACGATATAAACGCCTAGCGGCACGCCTCGATGGGATGTCAAAATTTTAAGTTGCATTTATCGAGACGTTTGGAAATTAATAAAAATATTTCTTAATAAACCTACTCTGCAGCCGTAATTCTTTCACATCGTAACTTTTTTCTTTCATCTCTTGATCACTGTAACAAGGCAAGATTCTCACGCAAGGCATTTTTCTTAGGCTACCTTCCTGTAAAAGACAACACGCGTTATTTCCCTTTGTTTTATGATAAACGAAATCGATTTCCGTTCCTCTTCAAATTTACTTCCTTTCTTCCCAAAATCGAAACCCGGATAACAAAAAAAAATATCTTTTTATTTTCTTTTTCGTTCGAATCCATGGTCAAATGAACGGAGGTCAAACTTCTCTTATCTCCTTCACCCTTCAGTTTGTTTAATAAAATTAATCCCTAATTAGTTGATCGAGATTCATGGAGGGAGCGGAGTAGCTCGCGATGGCAGCGGTGGGCCTGGAAGTGTGCGAAGTCGAGTTTGGGCCCATGATTTCTTGGAAGCTTCTGCATCAATTGGCGTGCCGATTTTAAATCGCGAATTGCCTGGGCGTCGCGCTTGAGGCCGTCATTGCTTTTCGCGATGGGATGGAGTACGGAAGAGGTCGTGACATCCAGATGACTCGTAGGGGTTCGGGCACTGGTGTCTCAAGTGGAAGCCACGGCTGATTCACGTGCGCAGATGGTCAGAGGCTTGGGTTCAAGGTTCGAGCATCGGCAATGTTCGCGAGTGAGGTCTGAGACTAGTCGGGGTTGCTGTTCTCGCATGGAAGTAAGGTATAATTTTTATTTTCAATTTTAAAATGGAAATCGGTTTAAAATTTAATTTTTTTTTGTTTAGAATGAAATCTCTGTTTAATTAAATTATCAAATGAAAATTTTAATTTTTCAATTGACTCGAATAGTGATAAAAATTTATAAATGTTTATGCCAGGTTATAACCCAGAAAACCAAGTTAAAATTGAAGCGGACTGCCAACAAATTTAAAGGTGAGTTAATCTCACTCATCTGGTTGCTATTTAAATTTAAATGGTTAAATTTAAATAAATGGTTGAATGATTGAATTGATTTGATGTGCTATATTATATATAGTAGTATATATAGTATATATTGGGGTGATTGATTTCCCGCATTATATAGCGGATGAGACCCTATGCGCCTCTTAATAGCAGATGATATTTTATTAATCCCATAAACCATGATATTCCACCTCGAAGTGGAATTGGTATTGTGCTGACATCTGTGGACGTAGGGAAACAGGTTGGAGGGATCCAACTGGATTCCTCAAAATTATTTAGATTGTTTAATATTCTGTATTATGAATATTTGATATTCTATGATGAATTATATTGATAATTGGAATATTAAATGTTATGGTTTGCTTGAATATATTTTGGTACACCGAGTTATCAAAATATATAGAATTGAATTTTTGAAAAGAAAATATAAGAGTGAACTTTTAGGTAAAGTAATCATAGAGAATTTGAATAAATTTAAGAATGAATTTTAAAAAAAAAGTTAAAAGTGATTTTAAAATTTTAATAAATAAATTTCGTGTATAAAAAGGGGATTTTGAATAAAAAGAAAATAATAAATTGTAAAACTTAAGCGATATTATTTAAAGAAATAAATAATTTATCTTAAAAATTCAAGGTTTGAATTTATTCAAAAGAATAAAGAAGGATTTTGGGAAAATCTGAAATTGGTGTTTTCAGTTAAAGGATTTTTAAATCATAATTAAGGAATATAAAATCTGAAGTCAAAGGGTTTTGAAATAAACGATTAAGTCAACGAATTTATTTAAAATGGAGTAAACTGGAAATCAATTTGGAAATTGATTTAAGTGTTTGAAATTGGAAATTTAAAGGAGAACGTGACTATGAAATTTATAAACTGAGTTTATAAAAGTAAAGTAATATATTAGTGGATATTTGAAAGAATAAATTTGTGACGGTAATTTTAAGGGAATGAGAAAATTTGTTTTAAAAATAAATAGTGATTTATTTTAAAGGATGTGAAGAGAAGTATTTTTCCCTGGATAGCCAAGTACGTTTCAAAGTAAATTTTTGAATATAAGTTAAAGTTTTAATGTTGTTTAAAAAAGCATGTTTTAGAAAATTTATTATTTCTAAATGTTTAAATTCTAGATTAAGTATTTTTCAAATCTATCATCATAGTAATTATTTAATGGTAACTTGGTATTTGGTTTCTAAAAGAGAAAATCAAGTTTTATATTTTATAAAGTCACCTCATTTTAAATATTTTTAAAGTATATATTTTTGAATAAGGTATTAAAGTATTTTTATTTTAAATGGGTTAAAGTATATTTTATAATAAAGTGTTTTTAAATTATTTTAAAAATCGAAAGTTTTTGTGTTTGGTGTTTTCAGTGGAAATATATATTTGGAATTTTATTTCATGAGAAGAGTGTGGTTTGAAGACTGTTTTCAAAAGGTTTGAAAATGGAAATATATTTTGTGAAGATATTTTGAGGTTAATGAATAATTTGGAGAAATTATTTACGGTTGATGGATGTTTGTGAATATAAATTGATAGTTAAATAACCAATATCAATGTTGGCCAATGCACTAATCGTTTCGAAGAGACCGGGATCGGGATTAATTTCTCGAAAGACACTTAGATCCGGTTTGAACGTTTTTGTGAGGAAGACGAGTTTGGATTCGAAGATGGAGCAATGAAGTGCAAGGGCTAGTCGTTACTAATCCTGAGGATAATTCTAAAATGGATGTAGTAGGAGTAGTGCCTTCAGTTCCGTTCGAAACTGGGACAGACTTGTATAGATGAATGCTTTCAGAACATCGTCAGGTGGGCGATGAGCATTCTAAGAGATGAGTTCTCTAAAGGTAACGTTTAGCCTCAAGCCTCATCAACTAGGAATGACTGAAAATCAGGGATTAGGCAGCAAGGCTAGGTGGGTAGCGTCCAGTAGGGTGAGGTCATCCCTGTCTAGATGTCCCTTTTATTTCGGCTTAGTGGTGCGGTTGCTGATCCCAACCGTGGGGTGATCTTACTCGGGATTATCCAATAAGGGGTAAAGATCTGTTATTATCTATGGTATTTGATTCCGCTGCAATGTTTAGATTCTGATGTTGTTTCTATTTTCTTCTTCTACCTCTTCTTCTTTAACCCTTATGGTTCGGCTTTTCGGGCGTTGAAAAATCGGGTCGTGACATTGTGGTACTCTAGAATGAGTTTGAGCGTATTAATAGATATGAGCGCGTATTTGTTAGTGAATATAAATTGTTTAATATCGTGTTGACTTATTGGTTGGGTGGAATTGAATTCTGATCGGGTAAGTTGGCCGCTATTCGAGAAGAGTTTATAAACACCTGACACGATAAATTGACACGGTATTGTTTTAAAGATGGGTGAATGAAATGTTCTTACCCAAAATATATTTTGTTATAAAAGAAAAGTTTTTGTAAACTATTTTAGCTAATATATGGTTGCTTGGATGTTAGAATGATAATATTAAATAATTATCATTGTCGTGTGGAAATTTAACTAGAAATTGAAAATATAACCAAAGGTTAAGGAAATAAATTCATTTATAAAATGAAATTTATAAATGTGAATTATAAACGTGATTTAGAAATTGAAATATGATCAAATGGGAATTTGTATAAGCATAAACTATACAAATGAATTATAGCTAAAATTTGATTTATGTCCAAATCTGTAAATTTAAAACCCCGGAGATTTGGGAAGTGTTTTTCGAAGTGTTTTGAAAACAAATATTAGCATTATTATTTTAGAAGTATTTCTGAAAGGAAATTGTTTCAAATAAATTTTAGGAAGGGATATAGCGTTGAACTCACTTCAGTCGCTGGAAAATAACTACGGTGATGACTGCAACATCATCGATGTTCATTTTCGAGTTTCTAAGTGACGGATTGCTGCCATATTGATTTATTCAGAAAAACTAGTTTGTTTTTGAAATTTTAAAGGAAATTTGTTAGGGATAAAAACTAGGATTGGTTTAAAATTTTGAGAAATGTGATTTTGGGATGATTTGAACCAAAAGCCGGTGTTTGAAATCCTTAATCCTTATTTAAATTGAAAATCCTGATGAGATAAGTTATAGACTTGTAAAGTTAAGATGATTTTTAAATAAGGAAGGAAAATATGAGCTTGGAATGTTGGAATTAAAATTTAAAGTGAAAAGGTTAAAATGAAATTAACTTGGATTGAGGAAGAAAATTGAATCGAACTGAATTAAATAAAGCTGAGTTAAAATAGAATAGAATTGGAATAAAGTGAAGAAATTAAAATTTTGAAACTTAAATGGATTGTGTTTGAAAAAAAATTGGAATTGAATTGAATGGAGAAATTAAATTGTGGGAAATTTAGTTGATGGTGATTTGAAAGAAATAAAATTTAATTGACCTAAGCTAAATAAATTATTTGATAGAGCATGTTAATAAAATTTAACGTGGTTAAATGAAATGGATTGTAAGTTAATAATGAAGTTTGGAATAAACTCGAATTATAAATAGAATTCGACCTGGATTGATAATGAAATAAGTGGAGATGTTGTAAAAATAAAATGGAATTGGATTAAAGTGGTAATGGTTTGTATTGCAAATAAAATCCAAAGTAGTAGAAATAAATTGGAAATGGCCTTGCTATTAATAAAATAAATTCGGGATGAATTGAGTATGGAAATTAAAATTCATAATGGATTTAGTGGGTAAACTAATTGTATTGAACAAATTAATGGATGGAATTTGATTAAATAAGAATCAAACGAAAGATGGAAATAGAACTTGTTGCAAATAGAAATGGAGGTTGGTGGAATGAAATGAACATATGTTATAATGTTAAAAACGGAGTAGTTTTAGTCGTAACAAGTTAAGAAGAAATGAAATTGTTAAGGAATTGAAATAACTTAAAGATAATAAGAGATATGGAATGTTTTCAAGTTTAATAGAATGGTTTTAAATGAAATGAATGGGGATAAGAAATGAAACGCAAATGAATGGATCGTGAATAAAATTGAAAGGGAATAAAATTGAAATGGAATGTGTCGAGCTAAATAAAAGGGTTGTGAATGAATTAAAATAGAAGGGATTAAATATAAATTGAGTTGGAATCAATTTAAAATGGTTATAAGCTTAAGTAATTATTTATTCACATGAATATTGTCGAATTGCATAAGAAAATGGGTCGTTCGATGTAAACAAGATTAGATAAAATCCTATGAGTTATTAGAAGTGAAATAGGATAATTTTGAAATCAATTGGAATGAATATGAATTTGTTTTGCTTAGAATGAATTAAATATAAGCGAGTAAGTTGTAAATCACTTAAAATGAATGGAATGGTTTGAGAATTGGTTGTAGGCAATTGTAATAAGTGTCGGAACGTTGTATGTGCTTATGGAAATTATATAACATGCATTATATGTGAAATTTATGTATTAGCTATATCAAAATAAGTGAAATACTAGTAAATTGCATATATTTAGCACTTACACGTTTTAGTTGAGTATGTACAGGTTCAGGGAAGCCGTTGGGCTGGATATGATCGCGCAAATTGCTAAAATAATAAGTCGCTTGCTTAAAAATGCTAAATAAAGGTACGCCTATGCAATAAAAATAGGAAATATGAACTGTTTTTGATTTTCCGACAGGGTGGGTCGATGTATATATATTTATATCTCTTGTCAAATTGCAAAAGCTCCTTCGTACAAAGGAGACTCTGCCAAAATTTTCCGAAAATTTTGAGAGTTAGAAAATTTTTGGGAAAAATTTTGTTTGCGACAAAACGATTTTAATTTGGAAATTAAAATAAATTAGTGGATGAAACTAATTTAAAATAATGATATGAATCAGTTATAAATGGAAGATAAAATTCAATATTCAGAGTTGAAGTGAAATTGAATTCATATGGAAATGGAAAAAATAATTTGAATAGAAGTAGATATGAAAACTTCTGTAAGGAAATGTATAAAATGATTTTAAAAGCTATGATTGGATATTATTGCTAAATAGGATATGCAGGTATTATAAAGGGAAAGGAAAATTGGTTTTGATTTCAGAAAATAAATTTGAATTGCTCGACAAAAAGGTATGTGTTTAAATTTCTGTATGAAATTTGGTTGAGTTTTTGGATCTAGCCACTTGGCGTTTTGTTTTCTTTTGGAATTTGGGAGCGCGTAGAGGCATTTTGTAGTTGTACCGAGCTAGCTGCGCAAAGGAGACGTTGGCGAATTTTTTTTTAAAATTTAAGGAGTTCGATAAATTTTGAAATTTAAAAATTGGATTTGAATTTATAATTTGAATGGTTGAGTAAGTGATGTTGTTTGGGACTTATGGATGAGTTTGGAAAGCTATAAAAAAAAAGGTTAGTGTGTCTTTAATAAAAAGATTATTTCGAGAATTGTTTGGAATTATTTAGTTTTGAAAAGTAGTGATGGGTATTGGATCATTCTACTTAACTAGTAATTTCGGGGACGAAATTCTTTTAAGGGGGGAGGAATGTAACGACCCGGATTTTTAGCGTTGAGTTTAGAATATTTAAATGGCTTTAAATATTTTATTTGGATTATGAATTGATTTTGAATATGGAAAGTATGGTTTTCATTTATAAAGTAAATTCAGGATCTAGGATATAATGATTTATTGGAAAATTCGACTTTTGAATTATATAATTGGTAATTGGGTAAAATATAAAATCTAGAGTTTTAAGCCTATTAAAAATAATTTAAGGATTTGTAAAATTTATATCGATTGTACTGAAGATAGTAAAAGTGTTGAAATTGAATTTGGAAGTGTTTTGTTCAGATTTGAAATTTTATCGTTTAAATTGATATTTAAAAATAGCCTTTCGAGGCACAGTCTCGGAATTCGACGGGACCAGTTCCATTGGATCTGCAATATTGTATTATTATCGAATTTCAATTTTCGTAATGTTTGGAGTTGTTGTGTGAGCGTACGATATATAAACACGCTGAAATTTATATCGAAAATTTAATATAATAACTGGATTCAAAAAGCTAACTTCTCCATACGATTGAATAAGGACTCAAGACCTTTTCCATTGAGTTCGGAATAGGGGTATAACGATATAAACGCCAAACGGCACGCCTCCATAGGATGTCAAAATTTTAAGTTGCATTTATCGAGACGTTTGGAATTTAAATAAAAATATTTCTTAATAAACCTACTTTGCAGCCGTAATTCTTTCACATCGTAACTTTTTTCTTTCATCTCGTGTTCACTGTAGCAAGGCAAGATTCTCACATAAGGCATTTTTCTCACGCAACCTTCCTGTAAAAGACAACACTCGTTCTTTCCCTTTTATTTAAGATATAAGAAATCGATTTTCGTTCCTCTTCAAATTTACTTCCATTTCAAATTTACTTCCTTTCTTTCCAAAATCGAAACCCATATAACGAAAAAAAAATCAATCTTTTTTTTCTTTTCGTTCGAATCCATGGCCGAACGAACGAAGGCCAAACTTCTCTTATTTTCTTCACCTTTCAATTTGTTTATAAAAAATTAAACCCTAATTAGTCGATCGAGATTCATGGAGGGAGCGGAGCAGCTCGCGACGGCAGCGGTGGGCCTGGAAGTGTGCGGATTCGAGTTTGGGCCCATGATTACTTGGAAGCTTCTGCGTCATTTGGCGTGCCGATTTTAAATCGCGAATTGCCTGGGCGTCGCGCTTGAGGCCGTCATTGCTTTTCCCGATGGGATGGAGTACGGAAGAGGTCGTGACTTCCAGATGACTCATAGGGGTTCGGGCACTGGTGTCTCAAGTGGGAGCCACGGCTGATTCCCATGCGTGGATGGTCAAAGGCTTGGGTTCAAGTTCCGGGCATCGGAAATGTTTGCGAGTGAGGTCTGAGACTTGTCCGGGTTGCTGTTCGCACATGGCAGTAAGGTATAATTTTTATTTTCAATTTTAAAATGGAAATCGGTTTATAATTTAAAATTTATTCGTTTAGAATGAAATCTCTAGTTAATTAAATTATCTAATGAAAATTTTAATTTTTCAATTGACTCGAATATTGATAAAAATTTATAAATTTTTGTTATAACCCAGAAAACCAAGTTAAAATTGAAGCGGACTGCCAACAAATTTAAAGGTGAGTTAATCTCACTCATCTGGTTGCTATTTAAATTTAAATGGTTGAATTTAAATAAGTGGTTAAATGATTGAATTGATTTGATGTGCTATATTATATATAGTAGTATATTTAGTATATATTGGAATGATTGATTTCCCGCATTATATAGCGGATGAGACCCTATGCGTCGCATAATAGCGGATGATATTTTATTAATCCCATATACCGCGATATTCCACCTCGAAGCGGAATTGGTATTGTGCTAACATTTGTGGATGCAGGAAATAGGTTGGAGGGATCCAACCGGATTCCTCAAAATTATTTAGATTGTTTAATACTGTGTTATGAATATTTGATATTCTGTGATGAATTATATTGATAATTGGAATATTGAATGTTATGGTTTGCTTGAATATATTTCGGTACACTAAGTTATCAAAATATATAGAATTGAATTTTTGAAAAGAAAATAAAAGAGTGAACTTTTAAGTAATGTATTCATAGAGAATTTGAATAAATTTAAGAATGAATTTAAAGAAAAAAGTGAAAGTGATTTTAAAATTTTAATAAATAAATTTCGTGTATGAAATTGGGATTTTGAATAAACAGAAAATAATGAATTATAAAACTTAAGTGATATTATTTAAAGAAAGAAAGAATTTATCTTAAAAATTCAAGGTTTGAATTTATTTAAAAGAATAAAGAAGGATTTTGGGGAAATCTGAAATTGGTGTTTTCAGTCAAAGGATTTTTAAATCATAATTAAGGAATATAAAATCTGAAGTCAAAGGGTTTTGAAATAAACGAGTAAGTAAAGAAATTTATTTCAAATGGAGTAAATTGGAAATCAATTTGAAAATTGATTTAAGTGTTTGAAATTGAAAATTTAAAGGAGAATGTGACTATGAAATTTATAAACTGGGTTTATAAAAGTAATGTAATATATCAGTGGATATTTGGAAGAATAAATTCATGATGGGAATTTATTAAAGGAATGAGAAAAAAAAATTAAAAATAAATAGTGATTTATTTTAAAGGATGTGAAGAGAAGTATTTTTCCCTGGATAGCCAAGTACGTTTCAAAGTAAATTTTTGAATATAAGTTAAAGTTTTAATTTTGTTTTAAAAAGCATGTTTTAGAAAATTTATTATTTCTAAATTTTTAAATTCTAAAGTAAGTATTTTTTAAATCTATTATCGTAGTAATTATTTAAAGGTAACTTGGTATTTGGTTTCTACAAGAGAAAATCAAGTTTTATATTTTATAAAGTCACATCATTTTAAATATTCTTAAAGTATATATTTTTGAATAAGGTATTAAGTAGTTTTTTTTAAGTAAAGTATATTTTATAATAAAGTGTTTTTAAATTATTTTAAAAACCTAAAGTTTTTGTGCTTGGTGTTTTCAGTGGAAATAAATATTTGAAAATTTATTTCATGAGAAGAATGTGGTTTAAAGACTGTTTTCAAAAGGTTTGAAAATGGAAATATATCTTGTGATGGTATTTTGAGGTTAATAAATAATTTGAAGAAATTATTTATGGTTGATGGATGTTTGTGAATATTAATTGATAGTTAAATAACTGACTATCAATATTGGCCAATGCGCTGATCCTTTCGAAGAGACCAGGATCGGGATTAATTTCTCGAAAACCACTTTGATCCGGTTTGAACGTTTTCGTGAGAAAGACGAGTTTGGTTACAAAGATGGAGCAATGAAGTGCAAGGGATAGTCGCTACTAATCCTGAGGATAATTCCAAAATGGATGTAGTAGGAGTAGTGCCTTCGGTTCCGTTCGAACCCGAGACGGACTTGTATGGACGAATGCTTTCAGAACATCGTCTGTGGGCGATGAGAATTCTAAGAGGTGAGTTCTCTAAAGGTAACGCTTAGCCTCATGCCTCATCAACCAGGAATGACTGAAAATCAGGAGTTATGCAGCAAGGCTAGGTGGTTAGCGCCCATTAGGGTGAGGTCATCCCTGTCTAGATGTACCTTTTATTCGGCTTAGTGGTGCGGTTGCTAATCCCAACCGTGGGGTGATCTACTCGGGATTATCCAGTAAGGGGTAGTCCCAGTCTTGTGTTGTAGGGGGTCGGGAGTGATCCTCGGTACGGTGATCTAGGCCACGTACTGTGACAGGTGGTACCCCAGTGCCTAGTCATTAGTTGGAAATCCATTCTCCTTACGTGCCTTTTACGGTTTTGTTTGTATTACCCACGACTGTTCCTAGTTGCTGGAATTTAATGAATGTAATAATTTCGACTATTTTAATAAGTATTTGTAAATAGACCCTATTATAATATCAGAGGATTTTATAATAAATGTTTTGGCTATCATAAGGTAAAAACCCGACATGTTTATTTGTGGCGTGGTCTTACGAGATGCTTTTGATTTTCAAAGGATTTTTGGAACTTTAATAATCAATTTGAGTGCGATTTCTCACGCTGGTTTTCCAGACTGACTCGGATGTTATTTAACTATAATGCTCGAGTCAGACCGAGTTTATAGATTACAGGAAATGATGATGTGGAGCTGGATGGCAATACGTACTTTCGTATTTGTTTAAATATTCCGCTGTGTATTCAGATTGTGAGGACAGGTTATGGTTACTGTCCATTTGTATGTTATTGAAGTTGTTGAACTCTGATGATGTATTCTGGTGACGTATGTATAAAACAGATATAGTTTTATTTTGTGTAAAGATCTGTTATTATCTATTGTATTTTATTCCGCTGCGATGGTTAGATTCTGATGTTGTTTCTATTTTCTTCTTCAACCTCTTCTTCTTTAACCCTCATGGTTCGGTTTTTCAGGCATTGAAAAATCGGGTCGTGACAATTTCATCAATTAATTAAAGTAATAACAAATAGTTTGTACTTAATGCTTAAGCCGGTTAAGAAATTAATTTGTTGGTTTAAATTGATTATGAGATCAATTAATCTTGCTTTTGGATGATTAAGTTATGTTGAATGCCTTGAATTGATTAATGTGTGTATATGCAATGCATGGTTAAACTTAGATTATGTAATTTATCTATCTGTGATGAAATGTTGTGTAAACCGACATCCTATTAAATGAATTGAATTATCTTCCCTTAAACAACTTGGATTAAGAGGACATTGGATTCGAAGAGGCCGGGGTCGGGTATCAGAAAATGCCCTAAACCACTTCCATTATATATAGATTTGAGTTTAGAATCAAATATGCTGGAATGGAACAATTAAGTAACATGGTCATTTAGACTGAGTAACAGTTTAAAGTATTGTTTGGTAATAAGTGATTGACTATAACGAGTTAAGTACTCATAGTAAGGTACGAGTTACCCCGGGTTTTAGTTATGTTTTTAAGACTTATTATTTCAAATTTTATGGTTTTACTCATGCTGGTTTCCAGCCTGACCCGCGTGTTACTTCGATGTAATTCTCGGGTCAGACCGAGTATTATAAATTTCAAGTTATGACGTTCTGGAGCTCAGGAGGCGAGTTGGATGGTAGGATCGTATAGAGTATATTCCACTATATATTTGTATTTGTATTGATGATAGTTTGGAACAAGTTGTTACAACTGTCTAGTTTTATTTGAGCATTGTTGTACTCTGATATATTGTATGTAAAGTGTAACAACCCGCATATTTGTCGATTTTATATTTAAATATTTTATTTAAATATTTTATCGTTAATCGGATTTTGGTCCGAAAAGCTACTTTTTGCAAACGGTTAAATTAGGACTCGAGACCACTTCCATTGAGTTCGAAATGCCGTTTACAACTTTTTAAGTATAAACATTGATAGGTTTGGAGTTAGTGGAATTTCACTAACTTTTCCCGCTTTGGACTTTGGGTTAGCTTAGCCATTATAACTCAAGCCCAACCCCCTCCTTCTCTTCACTCTTTATAAATTCCTACTAACTCAAGCTTTTGCATTAATGGTGAGTGGAAAGAGAAATTAAAACTCCAAAAGCTAAGTCTTTATTTGCTAATCCAACATCAACTCCAAAACTCAAGTGAAGACATTGGATTCAAGCTTCTTGCATTTGGATTGAAGAGGGATTGATTCTTGCTTGCTTTGTTCTTCATTTTCATTGGTCTTTGGTGCAAAGGTGAGATTTTTATCTCACAATTCTAGTTTATAACTATATTGGACTGTTGGGACTGATTCCCTATCACTTTAGCATACACATTTGCCTTTGGTTTGGATTGGATTGGCGAAAAACTCCAATTTTTATCATTTTTGGAAATTTCCTGCACTTAGCTCGTTCTGGCCACTTGACTCGTTCGGTGATAGGTCGCAGGGTCGCTGGGTCGTAGGTCGCAGGCTTTAGGTCATTCTGGAAGTATTGGCACTTCAGAGTTAGGTCGCTCGCGAGTTAAGCCTTAAGTCGTAGGTCGCTCACGAGTTAAGCCTTAAGCCGTAGGTCGCTCACGAGTTAAGCCTTACCGTAGGTTGCTCGCGAGTTAAGCCTTAAGCAGTAGGACGTTCACGAATTAAGCCTTAGGTCGTGAATTAAGTCACGAATACCTTAGGTCGTGAACCCTGTTAGGTCGTTAGGCCTATAACCCGTTAAGTCGCGAATACCTTAGGTCGTTAGACCCTTGAGTCGTTAGGTCATTTCGCCTCTTAAACCGATAGGTCGCATGACCTTTATACTTTTAGGTCGTTAGACCCTTGAGTCGTTAGGTCGTTAGACCCTTGAGTCGTTAGGTCGTTAGACCCTTGAGTCGTTAGGTCGTAGACCCTTGAGTCGTTAGGTCGTATGACCTTATAACCCTATAGGTTGTTGGACCTTTAACTCGTAGGTCGTTGGACCTTATCCCGATAGTTCGCTTGACCCCTTAGACCCTTAGGTCGTTAGACCTCATTTTGTCTTCACTAGGTCGTACCGTTTTGGACGGGGCGCTGCCCCCTGGACCCCCGCGACCTGACCGGGCAGGTCGAACCCCTTAGCGGTGGCGTTGCCCCCGCACCCCCACCTTGGGGGGTTGCCACCCCCCTGGACCCCCCCCTCCGTAGGGGATCTTATATGAAAAACATTCAACAGAACTTGCTCAGCTGATTTCCTTGGATTTTTATCACATCTCCGAATGTGATCTTTGTGATTGATTGTTTCTACAATCGCTTCTGTGATTGGTCACTTTAAAATATAAAGGTTTCAAAACTAGTAGTAAATATCAAAACTCTTTCAATAAAAGGATTTCAACTCTATTTTTAATAACAAAGCTCTTTTCTTAACCCGTTTTCCAATCTATTAGTATATACAAACCTTTACCTCACTCGGATGAGAAATTAAATTAAACGGCTTAGTAAAACAAGTGGTATGAAACGCTTGAGTTTGCTTCGTCGGTTAATTCTTGGACTTGTTCGATTGAACCTCTTGTGACAATTTTCTAGTGAAGATTTACAGTTTGTTCGTAAATATTTAAGTTAAGCAAGTGGTTATGGGACATGAAGCTATACTTTTATATTTACTAGCTTAGTGTAATTGACACTTCCCGTTGATCATGACGATCATTCTTATGATTTAGACTAGCAATTGTGCGATGTCTCTTGTTTGCTTGGTTAGACTAGACACCACTTGTGTGATTTCATTCACACATACCTTTTTACCTTCTTGGTTACTCTAGACACCACTTGTGTGATTTCACTCACACATACATTTTTGTTTGCAAGGTTAGACTAGACACCACTTGTGTGATTTCACTCACACATACCTTTTTGATTTTTGGTTAGTCTAGACCTCATCTGTGTGATTTCGACTCACACATATGGGGTAGCTCCCCATGGTCTTCGGACCGTCATGTGATAGGCCTCTTTCCCTTTTTCTGTGATTTCTGGATTTCTTGTGCTGATTTCTGGAATTTATGTCATTGACTTGTTATGAGTACAAGTTTAGGGTATGATGCCCTCTTTGGATCTTTGAGAAGATTCTTGTGATATCGATTTATCTCTTATTGATTGATCGTCTATTGATCATCATTTGCATACTTATAGTAGTATGTCAGTATGGATATTTTATGTTATGCCATATCTTTTATTTTATACCATGTCATCTGATATTTATAGCTATACTGATCCGTTTATTATTTTCTTAAATAATACTCGGGTCAGAGCGAGATGTTACAGGTGCTTCTGCTTGACTTCTTCCCGGGATTTGCTACTCTGACTTTTGGCTAACTATTTAGATTAGCAGTTTTGTTGTATACACTTGAGACATAGACTCATAGCTGTATTCTTTTGTATAGAACGTATTGCTATTCTTTTGTATTATTGTGGATCTCTTTGACCACTACTTTGTTGTACACTTTCATGTGTTAGTTATATATTCATATCTTCTTCCGCCTCTGTGATATGGATGTTGTGACTGATGTGTGTTATGCTTATTTCTATGTTTGTTTTCGAAGATTATTTATAGCCACCGTGTGATAAGCAATTACATGGATGGTCGCTCCTCAACAGCCTTATTCTCCGTGCTAGTTGACAGCACTACTCCGTAGTGTTCTTGGCTAGCGTGGGTATAGAGGTGGGGCGTCACAGCTTGGTATCAAAGCCAAACTTCGGAACAGTGTAGAATAACTTAACAAGGATCATCGTCCTAAGACTATCTTAGGAGTTATTGTAACGACTCGAATTTTGCCCGCTCGAAAATCGACATCCGTACTTCAAATCGTATTCGAATGCCATAGATTCGACCGTTCAAATCCGATTCGCCGGAGCTTATAACAACATTAAGTAAATAGCACAGCGGAATAAAAGAATAATACATTGATATACAGCTTTGATACAATATCTGATACAATAGATGATCCAATAGATATCAATATACATCAGAGATATGATACAATAAATAGCAGCGGAACAATATAACTCTAAGATAGTCTTCAAAAGAGAACTCCGAGAACTGCAACTCCATCTCTAAGAACCAATCCAGCAATAGCTCGAACTCTTAATAACCAATCACCTAGCATAAGCAAGACTGGTGCGATCCAAATACTAAACTAACTCTAGATAATCTACTAAACCTGACTATCTGAAAAACCCAAACATTAGATTGCTCGTGTAGAAAATAATGAGCACCTAGAGTTTAGGAAAGAAACAATAAACTTTGGATCAGTCGTGGGACTGGTGTGAGCAACAAAACAGTTTATCTTTTAAAACATTCAACAAAAGATTTTCAAAGTCAATTCGCAATGCTTTTTAAAAATGAGACTACCATAAGGCCTCCCGCACACACACACACAATGCAAACGCAGAATCGGAGGAGATTTCTCCTTATGATAGTCAAAGATGCTTGATACGCATTAAAAAGAAACATTTGATATTATTACTAGTGCATAGTGTAGGAAAAATTCATTTAGAAAATAAAGATATAAATCTTAGCCAGCATAGGCATTCCGCACTTATGCCTACTATAGCTACCATGTTCAATAGCAGGTTACCGCCACATTCCATGGCAGGTTATACAACTAAAACCGTACAAGATCGTATTGTTTCTTTGGATTTCCAACAAATGGTCAGGCCAAGGAACTTCCCATTGCCACATGAGAACGCCTCTGGAAGGACGTCCCCGAGAACCAAACCGGATCTCTGTCAACACAAGGTCGGGTTACCCCTAACTGGGTAACTACTGACACGATTATGCCACCTCCCGGTTGTAACAACCTTTAACCGGGGCCCCAGCAACAAATCACAAAGTAATATATATATATCTGCGATATCGACATAAGTTAAGTATCTGGGCTCCATACCATGATACCACTTCTATCCAGAAGGAAATGCACATACCCTAAGGGGTGCTACCCCCAATAACCTTGCTGCATCTTTCCTGTTTTGACCATTTCGGGGTGTGAGGCTCGACGAAGTTTCGTCCACAAAAACACGCTTTATACAAAAGCTGTGCTTTGGGTCAACAAATGATCATAGAAATGATCACAAAGATAAACGATCAAACAAATGGTCTTATCACAAATGATCAACACAATGATCATTTCACAGCAACACTCAGCATGTCACATTACCAAATTGGGAATATATCGCTGATAACCTTCAACTACATAACCTCTGAGCTCGTACATCTCAGAGAAGGGTGTTAAGCTAAGAGAATAATTTCTCCGCCACCAACAGAAATATATTTGAAAGAAATTGGCTTTATATCTCAATTTGTAATGTCAAACATACTATCCATACAAGTCTGTTCCGGGCTCGAACAGAAACGAAGGCACTTACAAAGAAGTCCTTGCAATCCGGATATTCACTAATCACGTTCGGACTTCCCATCACATATGGAGTCTCTATACCGGGGACCAGTCGATGCAAAGACATTCGACGAGTTGTCCTTTTGCTTTCAAAAATATCCGGTCTTCAACACCGGTCTTCAAATGCTATCCATAACGACATATCACATATTCGGAATGGGATATATGACACAAAGGTCCTCTCCCGGCTAAACCGAACATTGAGCGCAGCATGTCAAAAAAATATATGGATATTGGGATTTCAATTAAGTCACAACTTGAAACCCAAAACTTTTCTTCAAATGGTTTAAACCAATTACCATTTTAAATCTTTATATTTCAAAAAAAAGATTTATTTCACAAAGATCAATTTATAGACTTTAAAACAATTTTCATCCCAATTGGATTAACTCGTTAAATCTTTAAATCAAAGATTTAACCCATAGCTTTCAAAATTCGATTAACTTGTTGAATCTTTTAAATCAAAGATTCAACTTATAGCTTCTAAATCGTTTTCATAACTTGGAAATTTTCTTCATTTTCAAACTTGAAATTCTTTTTAACACAAATTGAAAGTTCATTACTTATGTGAAAGCTTTTATTATTTGAAAAACTAACAGTTTTCGTTTTTAGAAAAATCCAATTATATTTACACGAGTTAAAGCCCTTGAATTCTATTCACATCCCAAATCAATACTTTTAAAATAGTTTAACCCATATATAACTGGTCTAACATTTTTAATCCCTAGTTTTAAATCATAGAATTCAATTTCAAAGCTTGAATTTAAGTTCAAATCAGATTATTCAACTTCATATTTTATCGAGTTATTCAAATAAATTTCATCTATGAAATTCCATTTCAAAAGCTTTTCACTTTAAACCCAATCCATTTCCAAAACATTTGAATTCAAATATTCAAATTTAAAACTATTTCAAAAATCTGTGACTTAATCGATTTCCTCGTGAAATCCATATTGGTGTGTGTATAAGTGTGGTCCAGGTGTTTAACACAATAGTGCAACATCATTCAACCATCACAGATTAAAACACAGAAATATAGTCGATAAGCGATATAAACTATAACGCTTATCGTCATTCAAAGATTCACAGATAATATATAAATGCAAATAAACATACACTGCTCAATCTACAGAACAAAATATCACAAATCAGATAGGATAATCAATTCAAGGCATTTCATACAATACAATCATTCATAAGCATTCAATAAACATTTGTAAGTAGGATTAATTAATTGTTTAATCCTAATCAATTCAATTTATTTCCTAGTAAATTTATTACTTATGAGTTGGTTATCCAATCCTGATGAATTAATTTTCAAATTCATTTAATATAAATTAATTGATCAATTACCTTAATTAATTCAATTATACCTAATTTATCATTTTTATTAATTAATCTTTAATTTATCTCCTTTTGACTAATTAATTTATCTTTAATCATTTTCTTTAGTTAACTAACCTTTAACTATATAAATAAATCTCAAATTCATTACCTTAATTAATTTATCACATTATTCTTGAATCAATTATTGCTCAACCACTTGATTAATCAACTTTTAAACATTAATTTATATTTAATTAAAAAAAATCCTTAGTTGCCTCTCGATTAATTTCAAGTAATTATACTCCAATTACTTTTATTAACAAACCTCATCCAATTAATTTCCTCCAATAATTATCCATCAATTACCTCTCCAGGCAATTATACTTCCAAATATCAAGTGATTAAATCCAAATTAATTAAACTAAATTAATTCAAATTAATCAAATTACTCAATTAATTACAATAAGTCATTAATTCCTTAATTACTTCCCATTAAGTAATTTCATTTAAACTATTACAAAGATTATTATTAAATTTATTAATTATAAGATAATCTAGTTGATGACATTTGTTAACATTTATTTGATTAATTTCTAAATAATTATAAGTTTGATTAACCGTTAAAATTCATTGGTTTAAACAAAAATCTAATTGTACAAATCTAACTTGAATTATACTTAAAGTTTTATTTAGACTCAGTTTGACTTTGATTTTTTAATTTAAAAACTAAAATTTAAATCTGTTAAAAACGGTTACAGGTTTAAACCTGAACAACTTCAACCCGAGCCTCCCCCTTATCTACTTCGAGCAACACGTGAAACTTCCCCGAGAAAACAACAGCCTGCTTCGAGTTCCCCCCTTCATAAATTCAAACCCAGGTTGCTTCGAGCCAAATATGCTTTTTCACGTGTTCAAACTCGAGCTTCCCCTTTCTTTCTTCTTCTTCTCTTTTTCTGTTCTTCAAGATCCAAGTGTGCACGATGCACGTGCACCGGAGCTGCAACCGCCTCCGACCATCCACGTTGACTCTTGCAAGTCGACGTTCCTCCTCTATCACTATTTCGATCATCTGATCCTCTCCACCAGCTCGAAATCGAGTTCGAGTTCATGCTAGAACCTGGAAACAACATCAGTTTCCACCATCACCTTGGAAACTATCGCCTTTCTCACCATCTCGACCACCAGGCCACTCGAAACTCCGGCTACCCACTCTCCAACATCACCTCTACCCTCTCCCAGAGTCATGGCGAACTCGATCGGTTATAGATGACGAACAAAGTAAATTTCGAGACCACAAAAAACTAGGTTAAAAAAATTAAATTCTTCGCCGCCGCCGCCACAACCCTCTGACCACCACCGCACTAATTTTTCGAGGACCACTGGTCACTCCTCTACCCTCCCCGAGAAGCCCGACCTCCTCCATCGGCGCGATCGCCCGAGCTTGACAAAGGAAAGAAAATTCGAACCACCTGAACTGCTCTCTCATCACTCATCTAAAAATCACGGTTTAAACTTTTAAAATCACATTTTAGTATAAAGGTTTCATTCGCATACCTGAATTTGTAAATCATGAAGTTTGAAATTTAACCCATTGAAGAATGTTGTTAGATTTCTTGAGTTCCTAAGCTAAAAACAGTTTGTTTTTGCTTGAATAAAATCTTAATCCCCAATATAGGCTATACCAATCACTTTTTGTTTAACCATACATCCAGAAAGTAACTAGATTGGAAGAGAAGGATTGAAATCAAATTTTCTGTTTTGAAACTGAGACAGAGAGAAAAAAAATAGCAGCTTGCATACAGATGCCTCCATCATTCACAGAGCATCTATATATATACAGATACATCCATACCTATTCACAAGTGTATCCACAACAATTTCATCTCCTTAAAATTTTAAAAATATAGTTACTTACCTTGAAATATGTTGACAGAGAACAGAGAACTTCATTTATGTTTAAATCAAATCTCTTTTGAATTCCTAAATCTATCAAAATTTGAAGATGAGATATAGGGATTTTAATCAGATTTTTTTTTTCCAAGCTCTGTAACTACACAGAGTTGATATCAGACATTTCATCCACATATATATCTACAATCCATACTTAAACACATGCAGGCATATTAACAACCACTCCAGAGCATCATCAATATGATATCAAAGAGTGTAAGCAAATGAAAGTGGGTTTGCTCACCTGGATGTTTTTGGAAGAAGAACAGAGAACAATTTTGTGTTAAAGCAGGCTTGAATCCTTTGCTTGCCGAAACCATTTTGACTTCTGGTTGAATTTATTTGAGTTGTTGTTGAAATTTGTTTAAGTTTAAGATGATGTTTTATTTCACATTTTTTTTCTCAGTTTGAAATGAACGAATTCGAAATGGGAGATTGATGTATATAAATGAGTTACAGGTGATGTATGGTTTGAACAATACAAAGCATGGCTAAAGATGCTTGTACAGGTGATGTTTTTGTACAACATAGGACAGAGATACATTTCTATATGGAGGCTGAAGATCTTGTATCGTGGCTGATGTATCTTGCTTTTGTGCTAGTGTACTGGTTACAGTAGATGCAAGTCCCCCCCCCCCCCCCCCCGCCTACATCCTTATCCCATTTTCCTCCATGTACATAGATATTTTCATTTTATTGTTTTCTTCATGAAGCTTTCATGTATATATTTTTATTTGTTTGTATTGTTACATACTTATCCTATTTTGCTGTGTCTTATTTTCCTTTTTTTTTGTTTACAGCCTATTTTCTTATATGTACTTTGTTGTAGATATATTTGTTATTTTAGTTATTGGTTATTGTTTAATATAGTATTGTACTTTATGTTCCTACTTACTTAAATTTGCAAGCTACTTTCATATATGTTCATACTTGCCTTGCATCTCTTTGTTTTTGCTGGCTACACTTTATTTTGTTTTGTCTTTGTTTCATTTCTTTTATTTTCTCTTTTTCTTTCTATATCTTCTTTTGTTTTGTTTTGCAATACTTCTGTAAGTATGTTATGTTTTAACACTAGTATGCTAAGTTGTTACTTATCAACATTTGTCAAATATGATAAAAATTTGGGTTTAAACCCTTGTTTCATTTTTAAAATTTATAAAACATGTTTCTCTATTTTATACTTACATATATTTTTGTTTTCTTTCTTTGACTTATACTTATTATTTTGTAATATAAATAAATTTCTATTTTAATTGGATTAATTCGCTTAAATCTTTAAATCAAAATGAATTTAATTATCAATTTAAATTAAATTAAAATTTAGGGTCGTTACAAACTTCCCCCCTTAGAAGAATTTCGTCCTCGAAATTCGCCGAAGATAGATGAAAGATAGAAAAATATCTTTTCAAATCAAACTGGATATCAATTCTGTATTTGGCTCACCAAATCAGAATACCAACAATAGATACAAGAAATTATAATAGAATTTCAAATTTGGTTTTAAACGAAATCGATTTATCGATACAATTCAATTTATTCTTCATATTCTATTAATCAATTTAACTCAATTTTAAATTTCCAATTTATATACATTAAAGTTTAAAAGCAAAAAAAACCGATAAGATACTGTTGAAAATACGAAGTAAGGATTTTCTACTACGATTCGTAGAGCCACCATCACACCGAAATTTCTTTCTGGAGCTATCACGAAGAAATCAAAAGAACTTAGAACGAATCAAAGAAAATTGATAGAGAAAGTTATTTCCACTGTTGCGGGGTATTGACCATTTATAGTCGTATTTCCCTGTCCCCTATCTCGTTCTTTTCTTGCACTCATACTCATTATTAGTGGATAGCAAGAGAATTTACTGAGGCATACGAACAGATATCTTAGGGATATACTCATTCAGGGATACTTCACCCTATCTAGAATGAGTTACTTAATGTGTTACACTCCTGAGCTAAAGTTCAACCTTAGCTTTGATACCAAATGTAACGACTCGAATTTTGCCCGCTCGAAAATCGACATCCGTACTTCAAATCGTATTCGAATGCCATAGATTCGACCGTTCAAATCCGATTCGCCGGAGCTTATAACAACATTAAGTAAATAGCACAGCGGAATAAAAGAATAATACATTGATATACAGCTTTGATACAATATCTGATACAATAGATGATCCAATAGATATCAATATACATCAGAGATATGATACAATAAATAGCAGCGGAACAATATAACTCTAAGATAGTCTTCAAAAGAGAACTCCGAGAACTGCAACTCCATCTCTAAGAACCAATCCAGCAATAGCTCGAACTCTTAATAACCAATCACCTAGCATAAGCAAGACTGGTGCGATCCAAATACTAAACTAACTCTAGATAATCTACTAAACCTGACTATCTGAAAAACCCAAACATTAGATTGCTCGTGTAGAAAATAATGAGCACCTAGAGTTTAGGAAAGAAACAATAAACTCTGGATCAGTCGTGGGACTGGTGTGAGCAACAAAACAGTTTATCTTTTAAAACATTCAACAAAAGATTTTCAAAGTCAATTCGCAATGCTTTTTAAAAATGAGACTACCATAAGGCCTCCCGCACACACACACACAATGCAAACGCAGAATCGGAGGAGATTTCTCCTTATGATAGTCAAAGATGCTTGATACGCATTAAAAAGAAACATTTGATATTATTACTAGTGCATAGTGTAGGAAAAATTCATTTAGAAAATAAAGATATAAATCTTAGCCAGCATAGGCATTCCGCACTTATGCCTACTATAGCTACCATGTTCAATAGCAGGTTACCGCCACATTCCATGGCAGGTTATACAACTAAAACCGTACAAGATCGTATTGTTTCTTTGGATTTCCAACAAATGGTCAGGCCAAGGAACTTCCCATTGCCACATGAGAACGCCTCTGGAAGGACGTCCCCGAGAACCAAACCGGATCTCTGTCAACACAAGGTCGGGTTACCCCTAACTGGGTAACTACTGACACGATTATGCCACCTCCCGGTTGTAACAACCTTTAACCGGGGCCCCAGCAACAAATCACAAAGTAATATATATATATCTGCGATATCGACATAAGTTAAGTATCTGGGCTCCATACCATGATACCACTTCTATCCAGAAGGAAATGCACATACCCTAAGGGGTGCTACCCCCAATAACCTTGCTGCATCTTTCCTGTTTTGACCATTTCGGGGTGTGAGGCTCGACGAAGTTTCGTCCACAAAAACACGCTTTATACAGAAGCTGTGCTTTGGGTCAACAAATGATCATAGAAATGATCACAAAGATAAACGATCAAACAAATGATCTTATCACAAATGATCAACACAATGATCATTGCACAGCAACACTCAGCATGTCACATTACCAAATTGGGAATATATCGCTGATAACCTTCAACTACATAACCTCTGAGCTCATACGTCTCAGAGAAGGGTGTTAAGCTAAGAGAATAACTTCTCCGCCACCAACAGAAATATATTTGAAAGAAATCGGCTTTATATCTCAATTTGTAATGTCAGACATACTATCCATACAAGTCTGTTCCGGGCTCGAACAGAACCGAAGGCACTTACAAAGAAGTCCTTGCAATCCGGATATTCACTAATCACGTTCGGACTTCCCATCACATATGGAGTCTCTATACCGGGGACCAGTCGATGCAAAGACATTCGACGAGTTGTCCTTTTGCTTTCAAAAATATCCGGTCTTCAACACCGGTCTCCAAATGCTATCCATAACGACATATCACATATTCGGAATGGGATATATGACACAAAGGTCCTCTCCCGGCTAAACCGAACAGTGAGCGCAGCATTTCAAAAAAAATATGGATATTGGGATTTCAATTAAGTCACAACTTGAAACCCAAAACTTTTCTTCAAATGGTTTAAACCAATTACCATTTTAAATCTTTATATTACAAAAAAAAGATTTATTTCACAAAGATCAATTTATAGACTTTAAAACCATTTTCATCCCAATTGGATTAACTCATTAAATCTTTAAATCAAAGATTTAACCCATAGCTTTCAAAATTCGATTAACTTGTTGAATCTTTTAAATCAAAGATTCAACTTATAGCTTCTAAATCGTTTTCATAACTTGGAAATTTTCTTCATTTTCAAACTTGAAATGCTTTTTAACACAAATTGAAAGTTCATTACTTATGTGAAAGCTTTTATTATTTGAAAAACTAACAGTTTTCGTTTTCAGAAAAATCCAATTATATTTACACGAGTTAAAGCCCTTGAATTCTATTCACATCCCAAATCAATACTTTTAAAATAGTTTAACCCGTATATAACTGGTCTAACATTTTTAATCCCTAGTTTTAAATCATAGAATTCAATTTCAAAGCTTGAATTTAAGTTCAAATCAGATTATTCAACTTCATATTTTATCGAGTTATTCAAAATAAATTTCATCTATGAAATTCCATTTCAAAAGCTTTTCACTTTAAACCCAATCCATTTCCAAAACATTTGAATTCAAATATTCAAATTTAAAACTATTTCAAAAATCTGTGACTTAATCGATTTCCTCGTGAAATCCATATTGGTGTGTGTATAAGCGTGGTCCAGGGGTTTAACACAATAGTGCAACATCATTCAACCATCACAGATTAAAACACAGAAATATAGTCGATAAGCGATATAAACTATAACGCTTATCTTCATTCAAAGATTCACAGATAATATATAAATGCAAATAAACATACACTGCTCAATCTACAGAACAAAATATCACAAATCAGATAGGATAATCAATTCAAGGCATTTCATACAATACAATCATTCATAAGCATTCAATAAACATTTGTAAGCAGGATTAATTAATTGTTTAATCCTAATCAATTCAATTTATTTCCTAGTAAATTTATTACTTATGAGTTGGTTATCCAATCCTGATGAATTAATTTTCAAATTCATTTAATATAAATTAATTGATCAATTACCTTAATTAATTCAATTATACCTAATTTATCATATTTATTAATTAATCTTTAATTTATCTCCTTTTGACTAATTAATTTATCTTTAATCATTTTCTTTAGTTAACTAACCTTTAACTATATAAATAAATCTCAAATTCATTACCTTAATTAATTTATCACATTATTCTTGAATCAATTATTGCTCAACAACTTGATTAATCAACTTTTAAACATTAATTTATATTTAATTAAAAAAAATCCTTAGTTGCCTCTCGATTAATTTCAAGTAATTATACTCCAATTACTTTTATTAACAAACCTCATCCAATTAATTTCCTCCAATAATTATCCATCAATTACCTCTCCAGGCAATTATACTTCCAAATATCAAGTGATTAAATCCAAATTAATTAAACTAAATTAATTCAAATTAATCAAATTATTCAATTAATTACAATAAGTCATTAATTCCTTAATTACTTCCTATTAAGTAATTTCATTTAAACTATTACAAAGATTATTATTAAATTTATTAATTATAAGATAATCTAGTTGATGACATTTATTAACATTTATTTGATTACATTTCTAAATAATTATAAGTTTGATTAACCGTTAAAATTCATTGGTTTAAACAAAAATCTAATTGTACAAATCTAACTTGAATTATACTTAAAGTTTTATTTAGACTCAGTTTGACTTTGATTTTTTAATTTAAAAACTAAAATTTAAATCTGTTAAAAACGGTTACAGGTTTAAACCTGAACAACTTCAACCCGAGCCTCCCCCTTATCTACTTCGAGCAACACGTTAAACTTCCCCGAGAAAACAACAGCCTGCTTCGAGTTCCCCCTTCATAAATTCAAACCCAGGTTGCTTCGAGCCAAATATGCTTTTTCACGTGTTCAAACTCGAGCTTCCCCTTTCTTTCTTCTTCTTCTCTTTTTCTGTTCTTCCAGATCCAAGTGTGCACGGTGCACGTGCACCGAAGCTGCAACCGCCTCCGACCATCCACGTTGACTCTTGCAAGTCGACGTTCCTCCTCTATCACTATTTCGATCATCTGATCCTCTCCACCAGCTCGAAATCGAATTCGAGTTCATGCTAGAACCTGGAAACAACATCAGTTTCCACCATCACCTTGGAAACTATCGCCTTTCTCACCATCTCGACCACCAGGCCACTCGAAACTCCGGCTACCCACTCTCCAACATCACCTCTACCCTCTCCCAGAGTCATAGCGAACTCGATCGGTTATAGATGACGAACAAAGTAAATTTCGAGACCACAAAAAACTAGGTTAAAAAAATTAAATTCTTCGCCGCCGCCGCCACAACCCTCTGACCACCACCGCACTAATTTTTCAAGGACCACTGGTCACTCCTCTACCCTCCCCGAGAAGCCCGACCTCCTCCATCGGCGCGATCGCCCGAGCTTGACAAAGGAAAGAAAATTCGAACCACCTGAACTGCTCTCTCATCACTCATCTAAAAATCACGGTTTAAACTTTTAAAATCACATTTTAGTATAAAGGTTTCATTCGCATACCTGAATTTGTAAATCATGAAGTTTGAAATTTAACCCATTGAAGAATGTTGTTAGATTTCTTGAGTTCCTAAGCTAAAAACAGTTTGTTTTTGCTTGAATAAAATCTTAATCCCAAATATAGGCTATACCAATCACTTTTTGTTTAACCATACATCCAGAAAGTAACTAGATTGGAAGAGAAGGATTGAAATCAAATTTTCTGTTTTGAAACTGAGACAGAGAAAAAAAAACAAATAGCAGCTTGCATACAGATGCCTCCATCATTCACAGAGCATCTATATATATACAGATACATTCATACCTATTCACAAGTGTATCCACAACAATTTCATCCCCTTAAAATTTTAAAAATATAGTTACTTACCTTGAAATATGTTGACAGAGAACAGAGAACTTCATTTATGTTTAAATCAAATCTCTTTTGAATTCCTAAATCTATCAAAATTTGAAGATGAGATATAGGGATTTTAATCAGATTTTTTTTTCTTTTTTTTTTCCAAGCTCTGTAACTACACAGAGTTGATATCAGACATTTCATCCACATATATATCTACAATCCATACTTAAACACATGCAGGCATATTAACAACCACTCTAGAGCATCATCAATATGATATCAAAGAGTGTAAGCAAATGAAAGTGGGTTTGCTCACCTGGATGTTTTTGGAAGAAGAACAGAGAACAATTTTGTGTTAAAGCAGGCTTGAATCCTTTGCTTGCCGAAACCATTTTGACTTCTGGTTGAATTTATTTGAGTTGTTGTTGAAATTTGTTTAAGTTTAAGATGATGTTTTATTTCACATTTTTTTTTCTCAGTTTGAAATGAACGAATTCGAAATGGGAGATTGATGTATATAAATGAGTTACAGGTGATGTATGGTTTGAACAATACAAAGCATGGCTAAAGATGCTTGTACAGGTGATGTTTTTGTACAACATAGGACAGAGATACATTTCTATATGGAGGCTGAAGATCTTGTATCGTGGCTGATGTATCTTGCTTTTGTGCTAGTGTACTGGTTACAGTAGATGCAAGTCCCCCCCCCCCCCCCCAATGCCTACATCCTTATCCCATTTTCCTCCATGTACATAGATATTTTCATTTTATTGTTTTCTTTATGAAGCTTTCATGTATATATTTTTATTTGTTTGTATTGTTACATACTTATCTTATTTTGCTGTGTCTTATTTTCCTTTGTTTTTGTTTACAGCCTATTTTCTTATATGTACTTTGTTGTAGATATATTTGTTATTTTAGTTATTGGTTATTGTTTAATATAGTATTGTACTTTATGTTCCTACTTACTTAAGTTTGCAAGCTACTTTCATATATGTTCATACTTGCCTTGCATCTCTTTGTTTTTGCTGGCTACACTTTATTTTGTTTTGTCTTTGTTTCATTTCTTTTATTTTCTCTTTTTCTTTCTATATCTTCTTTTGTTTTGTTTTGCAATACTTCTGTAAGTATGTTATGTTTTAACACTAGTATGCTAAGTTGTCACTTATCAACATTTGTCAAATTTGATAAAAATTTGGGTTTAAACCCTTGTTTCATTTTTAAAATTTATAAAACATGTTTCTCTATTTTATACTTACATGTATTTTTGTTTTCTTTCTTTGACTTATACTTATTATTTTGTAATATAAATAAATTTCTATTTTAATTGGATTAATTCGCTTAAATCTTTAAATCAAAAATGAATTTAATTATCAATTTAAATTAAATTAAAGTCTAGGGTCGTTACAGTTATACCATAGGATTAATTCGAGTCTTCGTACCGATTCATCCTATTTCCTTTATGATTCCTTGTTTTATCTATCAAGTTTGCTTGATATTCGTTGGTGAATAACCTTCTTCCTTCTCTTCTTTCTTTCTTAAAGGAAGAGAATGTCTAGACCCGGCCATCCCAGAACTGGACCATCTAGTGCTCTACCCCAAGATGGAGTTTTTACGACTGCTCAACAGCTTCTTGATTTAGTAACAAATGCTCAAGCAGCTGGAGCTAACCCGGAACCTACTCACCCAAAGTCGGGATTTGCATGCTTGTGCAGCGATTACATCAACTTGGGTGGGAAGCCCTTCAAAGGTTCGGAAACTATCATCGAGGTCCAGGCTTGGTTAAAATCATGCGATCGAATCTTTTCTCGCATGAACCTTATCGACCTCCACCGTGTTCAGGTGGCTTCCAGCATGCTCCAGGAGTGAGCATTGGACTGGTACGAACTCCTTATTTCAGAAATTAATGAAGCGGATCTCACCTGGGAGCAATTTCAGGGACGCTTCGCGTTAAAGTTTGTACCAGAAGCTGGGAAAGTAACCTTGGCTCGATGTTTTATAGACCTTGTTCAAGGTCAATCCTCTGTGACTGATTACGTCGCAGCCTTCGAGTCGCTTTCCAAATATGGGGTTGAATACATCAACACCCCATTGAAGAAGAACCAGTGGTTCGTTTATGGCTTAAATAAAAATCTTAAGAAGCCACTACTCCTGAAACTAGAAGTCGCATTTGATCAACTCGTCGATATCGCTCTTCGTCTTGAAGAGGCTGATAGAGAGAGTGATGTTGAAGTGGAAGGCGCTAAACCAAACTTCAACAACAAGAAGAGGCCAAACAAATTCAAGGGTCCTTATCCCAACAAAAAGGGTAAGCAAGCAACTCCTGCTGCAAAGGCTCCTTCTCCTAGTGGTGCGAGATGCTTCAACTGTGGATCTGGGGATCATCTTGCGAATAAGTGCTCAAAGCCCAAATCTTGTCGCTATTGTAAGAGCCCGGATCATTTCATGCACCAATGCCTCAAACTTGAAGCCAAGAAGGGGGGAAAGTTAAATGTGGCTCAAGCCCCTGGCAACACATCTCGTGGCCAAGGTATTTCTCACTCCATTCTTGATGGTATTATTTTATTTCATGATCAACCTATTAGAGTTCTCTTTGATACAGGTGCATCCCATTCTTTTATATCAAAGGAACTGGTAGACACTTTTTCCTTAAGTGTTACTGCATTAATGACTTCTTTAAAAATTGCGAATCCTGTTGGTGGATCCGCAACTCTTAGTTTGCTTTGTAAAAATGTGGAGATTATTTTATGTGATTTTCCATTCCTAGCCGATTTGCATGTTATGCATTACCTAGGCTTTGGAATGATTTTGGGAATGGATTGGCTTAATCGTTATGAAGCTCATAGCCTATGTCCTGAGCGGACTATTAATCTCCGACATCCACTATCTGTTAATCAGATTTCTGTTAATCTTAAAGATTCAGAATCCTGTTTGGTGGCATCTTTATATTCTTTAAATCCTTGTGATAACGATGATGATGATGATGAAGATGATATTATTTCTCATATTCACGTTGTTCGTGAATTTTCCGATATATTCGAGCCCGTTTTAGGTTTACCACCTAAACGAGCAATTGAGTTCAGAATTAGTCTTATTTCTGGAGCTCAACCTATTACTCGTCCTCCTTATCGCATGTCTAATAAGGAAAATGAGGAGATGCGCAAACAGTTGTCCGAATTGGAGACGAAGCAATTTATTCGCTCGCCTTGGGGAGCTTCGGCTATTTTCGTGAAGAAATCTGACGGTACGCTTAGGCTTTGCGTTGACTATCGCAAGCTTAATGATCTGACTATTAAAAATAAATATCCTTTACCTCGGATTGATGATCTATTCGATCAGCTTAGTGGTGCTAAGGTCTTTTCACAATTGGACTTGGCTACCGGTTTCCATCAGCTTCGTATCGCAGAGGATAGCATTCCTTTGACATTATTACGTACTCGATATGGATCGTATGAATGGCTTGTTATGCCATTTGGGTTAACGAATGCTCCAGCTTATTTCGTTGATCTCATGAATTGAGTTTTCAAAGATTTCCTCGATCGGTTTGTTCTCATCTTCATTGATGATATCCTTGTGTATTCTAAAACCGAGGAGGAGCACGAAAAGCATCTTCGGATTGTATTGGAAACTCTTAGGAGCAATCAATTAAAGGCGAAATTTTCTAAATGCCACTTTTGGCAATCTCGTGTGAAATTTCTCGGTCATATTATTTCCGAATCCGGAATCTCCGTGGATCCTTCAAAGATTGAAGCGATTTAAGATTGGAAGAGACCGGAGAGTGTGACAGAGATTCGTAGTTTTCTCGGATTGGCGGGTTATTACCGTCGTTTCATTAAAGACTTTTCTAAGATTGTCGTGCCTCTTACTGGCTTGACTAAGAAGGGAGTTAAATACATTTGGTCAGACAAATGTGAAGCCTCTTTTCAGAAATTGAAAGAACTCCTTTCCAATGCTCCTATTCTTGTTATTCCCGAAGGGAATCAAGATTTTGTTGTTTATACTGATGCTAGTCACGTTGGTTTGGGTGCCGTTCTTATGCAAAAAGAACGTGTTATTGCTTATGCCTCTAGGCAATTGAAGCCGGCCGAGACTAGATATGCCACACATGATTTAGAACTCGCGGCTATTGTTTTTGCCCTTCGAATTTGGCGTCATTATCTATTAGGAGAGAAATTTATTCTTTACACGGATCATAAGTCTTTGAAATATTTATTTTCTCAAAAGGAACTTAATTTGCGTCAACAGCGTTGGCTCGAGTTCCTTGCACCTTATGATCTTGATATTCTTTATACCCCCGGTAAGGGTGATCGTGTCGCCGATGCTCTTAGCCGTAAACAACAAGCAGTTGTTTCTATGATGATATCCGAATGGAACGATCTCGAGATTTTATCCACTTGTGAGATTCGAGAGCGCGTATCCGATTTGTGCTCATAACTTGTTTTATGTAGCCTTGAGGCTCATCCTTCTCTTTTAGACCGCATTCTTGAAGTTCAAGGGCAAGATTCTGAATTGGCTCTTCTTGGCAAAAATGTTAAGGATAAAATTGATATTGAAGGTTTGAAAGACTTTGATATTGATTCTCGTGGCGGCATTCGAAAATTTGGTAGACTTATCGTACCAAATATTGGTGATCTTCGTAAAGATATTTTAGAAGATTTCCATCGTTCTAAGTTCACCATTCATCCTGGTAGTAGTAAAATGTACGCTGATATGAAGCGACTTTATTATTGGGAGGGAATGAAATCTGATATTGCTAACTTTGTTAAGTGTTGCATGACTTGCCAACTTGTCAAGGCCGAACATCAAAGGCCTGGTGGGTTATTGCAACCTTTAGAAATTCCAATTTGGAAGTGGGACCAGATTTCCATGGATTTTACAGATGGCCTTCCCCGTTCTCGTTCGGGTCATGATAGCTTATGGGTGATCATTGATAGACTTACTAAATCCGCCCATTTTATTCCCGTTCGGTCTAACCGAACCGTTCCTCTTTTGGCCAAACTCTTTATCAAAGAAATTGTTAAATTGCATGGAGTTCCTACTTCTATTGTTAGCGATCGAGATCCATTGTTTACTAGTGGATTCTGGAAGAGTCTTCAAAAAGCTTTAGGAACGAAGCTTAATTTTAGCACTGCTTATCACCCCCAGTCCGATGGACAAACCGAGCGTGTGAATCAAACTCTTGAAGATCTTCTTTGTGCATGTGTGCTCGATTTTGGTGGAAGTTGGGAAGATCATATTT
Organism: Allium cepa; assembly: GCA_030765085.1. Taxonomy (NCBI): domain Eukaryota; kingdom Viridiplantae; phylum Streptophyta; class Magnoliopsida; order Asparagales; family Amaryllidaceae; genus Allium; species Allium cepa. The sequence goes on along the minus strand of CM060943.1, from coordinate 444,085,949 downwards.
CACTTATCGAATTTTCCTATAGTAATAGCTTCCAGTTTAGTATTGGTATAGCCCCTTTCGAGGCACTCTATGGAAGGCCATGCCGATCTCCTTCTTGTTGGCTTGAGGCCGGTGAGAAACTGGTTTTAGGTCCAGACTTTATTCGTGATTCCACGGAAAAGATTGAACTTATTCGACATAGGATGAAAGAAGCCCAGAGTAGACAAAAATTCTATGCCGATAATCGAAGAAGGAAATTAGAATTTTCTGTTGGAGATCCTGTTTTTATTCGTGTTTCACCTATGAAGGGTGTTGTACGTTTCAGTCGATCGGGGAAGTTAGCGCCTCGATATATTGGGCCATTTCCTATCACTGAACGTATTGGTTCCATGGCTTATCGCCTTGCATTGCCAGCTCAGTTTTCTGCTATGCATGACGTATTTCACGTTTCTCAATTATGGAAATGCCTTCGGGATTCCGATTCTATTCTTAAGCCTGCTGTTGTGGAAGAAATTGAAGTTTCGCTGAATTTAACTTATGAGCAGCATCCTATTCGAATTATAGCTTCGGAGGTTAAACGACTTCGAAATAAAGATGTTCCGCTTGTGAAGGTTCAATGGTCCTCAAATCCTAAGAATTGTTCATGGGAATCCAGAGAATTCATCGAGCGTACACATCCGGACATGCTTACTCCTGCTCTTTAGGGTGAACTTCTTATTTCAAATTTCTCTTGTGTTAATATGCTTTTATGGTTGTTACTTTTTATTTCCATCTTATATATATATTGCGAGGATGCAATTTCTTTAAGGAGGGGAGTCTGTAACAACCCGCATATTTGTCGATTTTATATTTAAATATTTTATCGTTAATCGGATTTTGGTCCGAAAAGCTACTTTTTGCAAACGATTAAATTAGGACTCGAGACCACTTCCATTGAGTTCGAAATGCCGTTTACAACTTTTTAAGTATAAACATTGATAGGTTTGGAGTTAGTGGAATTTCACTAACTTTTCCGGCTTTGGACTTTGAGTTAGCTTAGCCATTATAACTCAAGCCCAACCCCCTCCTTCTCTTCACTCTTCATAAATTCCTACCAACTCAAGCTTTTGCATTAATGGTGAGTGGAAAGAGAAATTAAAACTCCAAAAGCTAAGTCTTCATTTGCTAATCCAACATCGACTCCAAAACTCAAGCGAAGACATTGGATTCAAGCTTCTTGCATTTGGATTGAAGAGGGATTGATTCTTGCTTGCTTTGTTCTTCATTTTCATTGGTTTTTGGTGCAAAGGTGAGATTTTTATCTCACAATTCTAGTCTATAACTATATTGGACTGTTGGGAATGATTCCTATCACTTTAGCATGCACATTTGCCTTTGGTTTGGATTGGATTGGCGAAAAACTCCAATTTTTAGCATTTTTGGAAATTTCATGCACTTAGCTCGTTCTGGCCACTTGACTCGTTCGGTGATAGGTCGCAGGGTCGCTGGGTCGTAGGTCGCAGGGCTTTACGTCATTCTGGAAGTATTGGCACTTCGGACTTAGGTCGCTCGCGAGTTAAGCCTTAAGTCGTAGGTCGCTCACGAGTTAAGCCTTAACCCGTAGGTCGCTCACGAGTTAAGCCTTGCCGTAGGTCGCTCGCGAGTTAAGCCTTAAGCAGTAGGACGTTCGCGAATTAAGCCTTAGGTCGTGAATTAAGTCACGAATACCTTAGGTCGTGAACCATGTTAGGTCATTAGGCCTATAACCCGTTAAGTCGCGAATACCTTAGGTCGTTAGACCCTTGAGTCGTTAGGTCATTTCGCCTCTTAAACCGATAGGTCGCATGACCTTTATACTTTTAGGTCGTTAGACCCTTGAGTCGTTAGGTCGTTAGACCCTTGAGTCGTTAAGTCGTTAGACCCTTGAGTCGTTAGGTCGTTAGACCCTTGAGTCGTTAGGTCGTAGACCCTTGAGTCGTTAGGTCGTAGACCCTTGAGTCGTTAGGTCGTATGACCTTATAACCCTATAGGTCGTTGGACCTTTAACTCGTAGGTCGTTGGACATTATCCCGATAGTTCGCTTGACCCCTTAGACCCTTAGGTCGTTAGACCTCATTTTGTCTTCACTAGGTCGTACCGTTTTGGACGTGGCGCTGCCCCGTGGACCCCCGCGACCTGACCGGGCAGGTCGAAACCGTAGCGGTGGCGTTGCCCCGCACCCCCACCTTGGGGGGTTGCCACCCCCCGGACCCCCCCTCCGTAGGGGATCTTATATGAAAAACATTCAACAGAACTTGCTGAGCTGATTTCCTTGGATTTTTATCACATCTCCGAATGTGATCTTTGTGATTGATTGTTTCTACAATCGCTTCTGTGATTGGTCACTTTAAAATATAAAGGTTTCAAAACTAGTAGTAAATATCAAAACTCTTTCAATAAAAGGATTTCAACTCTATTTTTAATAACAAAGCTCTTTTCTTAACCCGTTTTCCAATCTATTAGTATATACAAACCTTTACCTTACTCGGATGAGAAATAAAATTTAACGGCTTAGTAAAACAAGTGGTATGAAATTCTTGAGTTTGCTTCGTCGGTTAATTCTTGGACTTGTTCGAATGAACCTCTTGTGAAAATTTTCTAGTGAAGATTTACAGTTTGTTCGTAAATATTTAAGTTAAGCAAGTGGTTATGGGACATGAAGCTAAACTTTTATATTTACTAGCTTAGTGTAATTGACACTTCCCGTTGATCATGACGATCATTCTTATGATTTAGACTAGCAATTGTGCGATGTCTCTTGTTTGCTTGGTTAGACTAGACACCACTTGTGTGATTTCATTAACACGTACCTTTTTACCTTCTTGGTTAGTCTAGACACAACTTGTGTGATTTCACTCACACATACGTTTTTGTTTGCGAGGTTAGACTAGACACCACTTGTGTGATTTCACTCACACATACCTTTTTGATTTTTGGTTAGTCTAGACCTCATCTGTGTGATTTCGACTCACACACATGGGGTAGCTCCCCATGGCCTTCGGACCGTCATGTGATAGGCCTCTTTCCCTTTTTCTGTGATTTCTGGATTTCTTGTGCTGATTTCTGGAATTTATGTCATTGACTTGTTATGAGTACAAGTTTAGGGTATGATGCCCTCTTTGGATCTTTGAGAAGATTCTTGTGATATCGATTTATCTCTTATTGATTGATCTTCTGTTGATCATCATTTGCATACTTATAGTAGTATGTCAGTATGGATATTTTATGTTATGCCATATCTTTTATTTTATACCATGTCATCTGATATTTATAGCTAGACTGATCCGTTTATTATTTTCTTAAATAATACTCAGGTCAGACCGAGATGTTACAGGTGCTTCTGCTTGACTTCTTCCCGGGATTTGCTACTCTGACTTTTGGCTAACTATTTAGATTAGCAGTTTTTGTTGTATACACTTGAGACATAGACTCATAGCTGTATTCTTTTGTATAGCACGTGTTGCTATTCTTTTGTATTATTGTGGATCTCTTTGACCACTACTCTGTTGTACACTTTCATGTGTTAGTTATATATTCATATCTTCTTCCGCCTCTGTGATATGGATGCTGTGACCGATGTGTGTTATGCTTATTTCTATGTTTGTTTCCGAAGATTATTTATAGCCACCGTGTGATAAGAAATTACATGAATGGTCGCTCCTCAACAGCCTTATTCTCCATGCTAGTTGACAGCACTACTCCGTTGTGTTCTTGGCTAGCGTGGGTATAGAGGTGGGGCGTCACATAAAGTAACAATTGCAGCTTTCTTTGTATGAATGCTATTATTTGATATTATATTTAATCCGCTGCGAATGTGAGATGCTATTGTTTTTTGTTTCTTCTTCTACCTTCTTCTTCTTTTCACCAACAATCTGAAATTTCTGACGTTCGATTGCTCGACACTTCTATAGTGAACGTATTAGTATCGAATTTTCGAGATCGAAAATTTAGGATCGTTGCAAATTACCTCTTTATCTACATATGATGTTGGTAATGAAGTGATTTTAAAATAAAATTTTGATTATCTATATTTCTAATCAATAGTTAATAGATCATGCTTAGAATAGATTTTATTTTCAAATTCATTATCAATTTTCATAAGAGTTAACAAGTGGTTTAATGGGCGTGTTATAGTTTGATGGTGTATATTAGGCTAATTAATAGGAAATATTCCATACTTATGATAAACACATCAATTAAACTCACTAATGACCAAAAAGGAGAGACCATAATTTCATAGATGTGGATTTATGTGATCATGAGAAGGGTTTTGCCTCTAAATTTCTTTCAAACTCTCGTATTTTTATCCATTTTCTTTTGCTCGTTTTTCCACATATTTAGCTTAAAACAATTTCAACCTCTTGGTTAATTTGATTGAATTGAATTTTAAAATCTATACAATTCTCTGCAAATCGACATGTACTTGCCACATACTAAAATTGTACGTCGTGCGCTTGTGCTTATTTTTAATTTAAATTTAATCGGCTATTTTCTAAACCGATGGAGATTTAGTTGTCAACAGTCAAGTAAACATCCATGTTAAAGCCACCACCTTTCACAAATACTCCTACATCGACAAAGCAACCCAAAAACCTCCCGTCCCCTTACCCTATCTTGTGCACCACCTCCTCCTCTATCATAAAGCTCACAGCCTAAGGCTATTTAAGGATTTATGCACAAAAGTTTCGACATTAAGATGGTAGAGAGGAATAGAAATGATTTTCGCAACTTGTTTAAGTGTTTAACGAGAAAAAGAAGCAATTTGTAACTTTTCTCTTAGAACTTCATGGAAGAAGAAGAGGATAATGAGAAGGAAGAAGACAGAAATGAGGAAAAAATATATAAAGTAAAGTGAAAATGGAAAGAGTGGAGTTATTTTTAAACAAAATGTAAAATAGCAAATTCCAAAATGCCCTTAGCCAATACCCTCCACAACATGATGACACCTCACCTTCTCCTACTATAACACACTCAATCCCCCTTTCTACTCATTCATGCCATCACTTCACTCATACGTGTGTACTTACGCCTTAGTTTTTGTGCTTTTTATTTTTAAATTATAAAAGAAAATCAAATTCTACTTTATTAACATATTTAAACTTATTTTTGCCTAACTAACTCATTAGCCAAACATATATGTTATTCTTGTATATGTGTACATATATACTTTAGTGTGCACAACATGTTTCGACAAGTTTTCATCTGGTAAAAAGTCGAAAATTCAAAAAGAAGTTTTCGATTATATTTTCAGTTTTTCATCGAACTACTTATTTGTGTAAACTAAGTTTCAAAACAAGTTAACTATTGTTATTAAATAATAAAAATGAGTTATTCTAGTATTTAAATTCAATTATTTAAATATTCAAAATTATTAAATTTCCTAAATCAAAGCGATAAATTCCAGGTCATTACAAGACCGAGGATTATTTGCAGGTTTCAATTCTTATACTTTTAGGTACAAGGTGACGAAAGGACTGAGTCAACATATTACGTACATGTATTAGAAATTGATATAGTTGTATATTTTAATTAAATGGCTTGAAATGTATGAAATAAATTCATATATTTATGAAGTATTAAAATGTGTAATATATATATCATTTGCTTCCATTAGAATACGATGAGATTTATTTTTATGTGATGCTATTATTTTTGCATTATTCTATCCGTGAAACACCCACACCGCCTCATTCTCCATGTTACTCGATGGCATTACTTAGAAATTTTCTTGCGTAATTTGTGTATAGAGGAGGAGGGTATATTTATGGTATCAGAGCAACGTTCAAAATAATGTAAAAATTTGAATGCACATACTTGGCCTCAAAGGAGGAAGACTTAGGAAAGTTACCCATGTTTTAATATGACACTTGCACGTACTTTCCTTATATAAATATTTTTGAATTTCTAAAAAATAAGCAGGTGTATATATAATTTGTATGATTATTAAATGAAGTACTTACTTGTTATAGTAAGTGGTATGAGTTAAGAATTTGTGAAGCTTTTAAAATTGGTGTTTTATTAGTAATTTGGTAAAATTTGAAATAAGGTGAATTTAGATGACTTTGGGAGTATGGTACCAAATGTTTTGTGAAAAGTTTAGATAGTGGAAGTTATTTTAAAAGTGGTGGAGTGTTTTAGAAAAATAAAACAAAATGATGGATTAGTATTGTATAAAGGAATTTCAAGTAATTTGGAAAGATTTGGTGAGAGTTTTGAAAAGTTGGTTTTATGGTATTTTAAAACTATGAGACAATGGTGGTATATTTAGAAGTGATATTAAATATTTTAGAAAGAGATTTATAAATTTAATCATTGTTTGATAAATAGATTTGAAAATATTCTAAAGGTAAAGTCATTTTCTAGTGTTTTTGAAATTCTATGATTGGATGGAAAAGTGATATGGATGTTCAGTAAATGCTTTCATTGGAAAGTATTTTTATGAAAAGTTTCATTTCCCCACTTTTTTGAAAAATGATTTGTGAAAATATGGTTAGAGGATGAAATGTGAAATGATTGCTATCTTTGGAAACTACGATGTGATTATGCTCACCATTTTCATTGTTAGTGCTTATAGTGTTGGGAAGTGAGACAAGATAACCCAACTATTGCCCAAATGAAGACGGTAGTTATAGGGCCATATACCAAATGTGGTTGGCGAGTAGTGGTAGTTTGTAGCTATCCATTGGTAGTTGTTTTTCTTAGAATTTAAAAGATGATCCGAGGAGTTTAGAAAAAAATAGAAATGATTTGAAATAACGAGTTTAAATATAATGGGGGAAATATTTTGAAAAGTGATTTTGGGAATTGATTTTAAGAAAAAATTTGTGAAAATAAGATCAATTCTTTTTTTCTAAATGTTGATTTATATGATTTGGAAATGTGATTTATGATGACTATGTATTTTGAAGAAAAAACTTCGTTGATACTGTGTATTTTGATTTTTAGAAACATCCACCATTGAAAATGTATTTTTAAAACAAAAACATATTTTGTGATGAGTTTTGAAAAGAACTCCACCATTTCAAACGTTGATACTGAAAATCTTTTTGTGAAGAGATTTTGAAATGGAAATTCCATCGCTATTATATTTGTTTTGAAAAGTGATGTTTGAGAATTACATTATTGGCTATAAGTAATGATTTTGAAGGTATGCATACATTTTTTTTCAATATAATTGTTTATGTGAATGTTATAGATTTCCCCTAAGAAGAAATTGCGAGGATACAATTTTCTTAAAGGGGGAATGTGTAACAATTCGGGATTTTGAAAAGCAATTAATTAAAATTTATAATTGAGATTTAATTGTCCAAAGTGGAAATTATAATTGTTTTATAAAGTGAAGTAAAGGAAATCTATGGAAAATTAACTATATAAAAAATTTTAATGTTAAATAACTACTCGGGTAATGTAAATATAATTTTTATAGTAATTTGAATTAAATAGAAAACATTTTATAAAGAAAAGGAAGAAAGAAATAAAAATATGGGTTAGGAATTTGAGTAAGGCCCAAGCCCAACTTTTGCTTCATGAACTAAAGTTCAAAAATTTCTTTATCTAGAACTATCTTCATTCCTCTTTAAGAAAATTTACGTTTAAAGCTTTCCTCTTTCTTTTTTCATTTTTTTCTTGCTTCATGAAATTTCAACCAAAATCTTCATTCTAAAATCAAAATAAAATCAAATAAATATCTAGAAAACATGAATATTTAAATAGACCTTATCAATACTTATGTATAGCGCTACAAGTTTTCAAACTCTAATTTTGATCTAGCTTGGATGGTTAAAGAATTGTTAGAGTAAGTTTTATTTTTTAGTCTATAAATAATGAAGAAGAAGCATGTTCAACATTTTATTTTGAGTAACAAATCATATTATTTTGGCTTCAAAATTTTCAAGTGAGTTCCATAGGCTCTTAGCTTGGTTTATTATGAATATTCTGTATTTATATTGTTGTAAACTTGATTGCTGTTTGTTGATATGCTTGTTTTCGAAAATTCTATGATTTTGAACCCTCTTCAATATAAATTTCATATTTAATTCATATGAAGTTTAAATTTTTCCAATTTGATATATTGTTCCTGGCTTATTTCAGCACTCTTGCTCTGAATTTTTTAAATATTCATTGAGTTTTGATAGGTTAAATATGGTCATTTCCGCCATATTTTTTGCAAAATCTGGGTTAAAAATTCACGTTGGATTGAAATTCATAGTAAATTATAGGAAATCCCATAAATACTGAAATGTGGATATGTTATTACTAACTTAATGTCTAACAATCGGTAAAAATTTCATTTAAAAATATAATGTCTTGATCCCCCAAATAGTGGATTTACAAAGATTGCGTCATTGTTGAAAATTGTTTGTAAAGGTTCAATGGTTAGAATTTGCTTTCAGGATGAATATTTTATTTTGTTACCTATGCTCAAATTTATTTTAATCCTTGTAATAGGATTTTATTTTACTTTGTGACTTCTTGACTTATGGTAAATACTATAAAATTTTATTTTGGTCTATAAACTCACAGCTAGAAATAACCTGACTCGGGGATTTGTTTCTTTCGACAATCCTCAAGTTAGACCAAGGATTAGTTGTTGGTTTTAGTTATACTTTTGGATACAAGTTGATGGATAGACTGAGTAATGTATTTTTGTATACACACGTATTAGAAATTGATATAGTTGTACATTTTAGTTAAATGACTTGAAACATATAAAATAAATTCTGATATTGTATGTAATATTAAAATGTGTAATATGTATCATTTGCTTCCGTTAGTGTATGATAGGAATTATTTATATGTGATGATGTTAATTTTGCATTATTCTATCCTAGAATTGAAGCTGACTCTACTTTCCCAATCAGGTACTGTCGTAGGTTATTTAAGACTTCTTAAACAGGAAAGAGGCAGACCAGCGGCTATTTAATACCTCGACCCCAAAGTAAACCCTTGACCCCCTAAGGTAATTTTCCATTTAATACTTTAAATCCATGTGAACCCCTTGGTATATTTTCCCTAAACCTATACACATACGTCTATTCCCATGGTACTATAGTTGGAGATGTCCCACATCAGTAATATGCATATATAACTGCTAGCACTCTATCATGGAGGGCAGAATCCCATTATGTAACTCTATTAGTCTCACATGCCAACCCATACTAAGCCAAGTCATTTATAATTAATCTAAATAATAGGCTAGGCCCAACAATCCACACTCATCGCAAACGTATTATTGAGTCTATATAATTTCAACTATGAAAATTATTATGCCTCCTAAGTTCATTTACTTACTTGCTATGAATTTCTTCTTATTTTATACATTTATTGCCTTTATCTCTCGTTTCCATTAATGTTATTAAATGTCATTTATTATTTCTTTTACCTCCGATTAATGCCATTATAAATGGACCTTTATATTCAAATTGGACAAATATTAATGAAATTTGTTTGTACATTTTTAGAATTAATTTATCATACCTTTTAATTTCCTTCATCATTGTCATATTTGGTCTCTGTAATTAAATTCATTAAATAGGTCAATGCCAATATTGACTTGATTACTGTAACTTCCTACTAACTTTGTAATTTATTTTCCATTAACATTGCAACTTCCATAACATCTTAATTTATTATTGTTCATAATATTTTATCATTTCATTTGTAAGTCATATGATAACTACAATTCATTGCACTTTAACATATATATATGTATATGTATATGTATATGAGTGTGTGTGTGTGTGGGTGGGTGTGTGCGCATGCGTGTGTGTGTGTTGTAAGTAATGTTTATTTATTCTTTCTTTATACTACCTTATATATATATTTAATTGGTAAACGATATTATTTATATTTCTGTTTTTAACCTTTATTTTCTACATTTAGGGAACTCTGGATATACACTTATGTGTAAATTCCACAAAATTATTTATTTCTATCCTTTAATGCATTGGAACCATATCTTCCCAAGAAGGTAACGTTACCATTGTAAACTTTCCATAAACTACCAAAAATTTGGATTCTGCTGCATTTTCAATTTCAGGGAATTATCTCTTCTTATATTTATTGAAATAGACAGTGCAATCTATGGAAAAGACACCTCGAATTTGCACATCTCATTCATTTATACATATCCCTTGTTATTTCAAAATACATGTTTTTTTATATAATTATGAGGTTGGATAGTTTATGGAAATTCACATGGTGATTAATACAGCTAGATTGTACATTCTACAATTCCAAAGAAACAAAACATAGAAAATTTAAATCCTAAATTAAATTAGAACATCCACAATGGATGATTAACAAGTTTAACAGTTTACCACCCAAATAACAAAAACTTTGAAAATAACTACACGATTCTATCAATACTGTATTTTACAAATTTTAAGGACTACTCTCCATAAATTTCTAATCTAGGGTGTATACACAATTTCATCAAAGTTAAACAATTTACTAAATATGCAGGCAATGATTTCAAGTTAGATCCATTTATTTAAGCCAACAATTCAAAGGTTTTCACAACGGCATAATAACAAAAACAGAATTTCAATGATACAAATTTTCTATTGTGTAAATAACATAAGTTTTCCACTCACCTAGCTTTAAATCCCCAAATCCAAATCGATTCTTCTTACATGTCCCTTTTTCTAAACCAAATATATGTATTTAAAAATGTATACATACCAATTAGATTACCAGATCTGATAGGATTTAACTTAAGAGGAATCTAAATTTTAAATTTCTAAAATTAACCTTTTTTACAGAATTTATTCACTCCTTCCTTTCTTCTCCTTTATTTTCTGTTCTTCTCTAATATATATATAATAGTGTTTTTTATAATTTCTAGAAGTAGTACAGAAGGAAAACGACAAAGCTCTATTGATTTGTTTAGAAAATATGAGAAGAAAGTGAAGGACTAGGCATGTATTTATAGGCATTAGAATCAATTCTATCTATTGGATTATTATTTAGCCGAGGTTCAATATGTGTCGGTGAAGGACTAGGCATGTATTATTGGCATCAGAATCAATTCTATCTATCATATTATTATTTAGCCGAGGTTCAATATGTGTCGGCCCTAACTAATTGGTAAACTGCCCCGATATAGCGGTCGACCGCTAGTAGCTGGCAATCAACCAGTGGTCTCGGAGCATAATTACACCATTAACATCATAATAGTGTTAATTTATATTATTATGTAAATTGATTTTAATTCATTTTACTTATATTTAATCTAAAAACTTCCCACACTGATTACTTCATTATTTGAACTCTTATTGCAAAGCTTTATATATGAAAGTTGATTAAAAGAGTGCCATAAACACAATGGTGCTAGTTTCGTGACCAAATTTCGATATTTGCCCAAATTTCATTTTTGAGCCTTATAAATTATTCATTAATTATTTTAATTAATTAATATTTATTTTATAGGGTGTTGCAGTGTGATAGCTTGTGGAGTAGAACAAGAGATAGTTCTACTATCAATACATGTGCTAAGGGAATGATGGATAACTCTAAGGATGTGACGCTCATTGTGTTAGGATATTGTAGTTTATGTGTACCTTGGGTAGTCTATGTGTACCTGTAATTTGGATGTCTATGTGTATCCAGCCCTGAGGTAGTCTGCGTGTAAACCATATACTGGACATCGATGTGTGTCTAGTTTCTTGCCATTTGGGTGGGCCCGAGTTGAGCATCCATGACATTGAGTAGCTGCTGACCATCTATGTGGGTCATAAGATTTATCATATATCCAACACATTTGAGTGGGATATGCAAGGCTGTGTGATGGTTTCTATGTTTATTATGTGCTTGATATGGATGTCATATTACTGTATTATACCCATATACCCCATATTATACTTGGTGTTGTATTCCTATATGTGATAGTAGTTTAGCATATGCTATGTTTATAGGCCAACTCTTTGGATGCAGAAGTAGGTCGGGTATGATTCTTGATACCCTATATCCCAATTATCATATATAATTTTTTATACTATTTTGAGGTGATGTATCGCTCATAATAGACTATTGTCTAACCTAAGGTTTAATGCTTTGCTTCTTACTATCTCGGGTACTTTGAAATGAGTAGATTATGGATAATAGGTCTACATGGTGCATGGAGCTATATAAATTACAAGCAGGAGGCAACGCTTTCGTTTATCTATATTTCAGAGTGTACTACTGCTTATATTCCATTCTGCATTGCTATGGTCGTATACCGGTACTCAAGTTAATTTAGAGATAGTCATAGAGTTTATTTCGGAGATTTAGGATGTATAAACTCTGTTATTTCTATTTTGTCTGATCCGTGAACCTATTGCACTTTGAAGTTCTTATTTATGGTTTATTTTACTGTACTACTATCTCGCTTGTTTTAAATGTATTGAATATTATATTTTATTCTTTGTGTTATAAGATACATGATAGGTTTTTGGTTTGGGTTTTTATTACTCTACACCCTTGGCTATCGTCCTACATCGATCAGGTACCATCGTACCACACTTTGTAGGTCTTATTGGGTACCCTGGTGTAGGTCGGTCATTGAAACGGACCTTTAATGACAGTATTTATCACATTCCCTTTGGATCTATCCTTATTCCCTTGGGTGAGCTACCCTTATGGATTGACTATTATTTCCCCGCCAGCATGTAGGTTCCTCACATACTACTGCATTTTATTTTTTCGAATAAATCTTCAATAACATTAAGCCTACGTTTTTTCGTATTGTCCCATAGTTCACATGGAAGTGAAAATATGTCCTCAAACGTCTCTCTTCTTTAGTAGTCTCCCTCATGGATGACTTCTTATAATGTTATGTACCTTGCATAGCATGGTATATATTTGCTACCATATCAGTCAATAGTGTATAATATCCTGCTCGAGTGTATGTAGTGTGCTTCTTTGTGTCCTTCTTACCAACCATGCCTTTGTACTTCCTCTTACCATTGCTGTTATTCTCAACATTCACTACAATGTTCCTAACACAATCACAACTCTGTTTGACGGCAACATTGCCTAATATAACCCCGCTTGGTACCTTTTGACCGTCAATATCCAATCCAATGGCCAAGTCTGCCCTTTTTAAGTGTAGAAATTAGGGTGACTTTCAATAAAACTCTTCCATAGTAGATGGTTGCTTTCTTTTCAGCAATTTACCAAAGTCTGTCCTCGAGTAAACCTTATTTATAAGTGCCATCAGCATGATCTCCGCTTTGGGGTTGTTGACCTCCGTAATTGTAAGATTTAATGTCTTTAAAAAGTTCCTTTGAGTCTCTCTGGAACTCTGATACACGTTCGATAATGATATCATATCTTTTGGTTGCACCGTGTGGATCTCGAACTGCTCCATAAATTTCTTAGCTAGTTGATGAAATGAGGATGTGGACTTCGGCGCAAGCTGAGTAAACCACATCGTTGTTACTAGACCTTGATATATTAGAAAACACCTACATATGACATCGGTCGTTGCACGGGCACTATTTATATGCCATTTCTACTTTAATAGATCATTCCTTGGATCAGTCGTTCCTTTATAGGTTGACATAGTCGGCATCACGAACTTCTTCATATACTTCGCTTCAAGTATATTTTCGATAAACGGGGTCCAACTCGGTGATGAACCCCACTCCTAATCCTGTCTATGCTAGCTCGCACTCAAAAATCTTTTAACCATATCAGCGATATATTTCTCGCTATTGTGGATGGCTAGACAATGATTGTCAAGAACATCCCCAAGTGTACTTTGCAAATGTTTTCGATTAGTTGCATAACGTCTAGGTTCCTATATTTCTAGAGGAACCGTTTGTCCTGACCCTCTTTCACATCTAGTTGGAGCTAGCTCTACAGTAGCAGTCTGAACACCACTAGCGTGACTATTAGTGTTCATCCATCTCCACCAGCATCATCATCCTCTAGGTAGTCCTCACAATCACTTAAAGCAATCCTTTTGGACCGATGGAAATCGAGTTGTTTGGAACAATCGATACCAATCATTTCCAATCTTGTGATTTCTGTTTCAGTGTTTGTTCTTTCCATGATGCCCATGGATCCTTCCTCGTCATCCTTTTCTTGCAATCTCTTTTATTTTAATTCGTGGAAGACAAATTTTCTTCCTTAGAGTCTGAAGATGAGGGATCCTTGAGGATTTTCCTATGTCTTTGGGGTAGTTAGGACATCATAGCAAAATTTCTCTCCACCTTCTCCATGACATTTTTCAAACTCTCCAGGTTCTTCTTATTTATCTCAATTATCAACCTATCCAATTTCCACTTTGTCATAACTTCCTACTGAGATGAGGATTCTGGTAAAGTAGCTAAATGCTGATTCGTTCCTTCTTCATGCTAAGAGGCTACATCATCACATTTAGTAATCGCATCGAATCTAGTTCTCTTTGGGGCTATATCTTCAAGATTTGATAGTAGATTCTTTCCAAATCCAATATAGCCTTCCATAAAGAAATTCTAGATCTAAATTTTATATTCCTTCCAATCTAAAGTTAAAAAAATAGATTTGAGGTTGAGAATAATTCATTCTCAGTGAAAGCATCAAAATGTTTGCTCCAAAAATGTGACAAATACCCAATCAAAAGAAAAATAAAAATTGTAAATTTAAGAACTGAAAGGGAGAAGAAAACGCGTAACTTTAAAGTCATTGGCCAAAATTAGCAGCCTATGTCCACTATTAGCTTTTTTACTAAATACTTCTACGATAATAATTGAGTTACGACATCTCAAGATTCGAACCGTTTAGGTATGAATTTGATAGAATATCTATGCAAAAACAATTACCAAAAAGAAGATCCATTTCCCATTGCATTAGCCTTGATATTTATAGATGAATTTGACCATTAAATTATAGATTGAATTTTATATTGTCTCCTTGTGTAAGACCATATATAGATTGAATTTTATTTATTTGAATTCCTTTAACCATCATACTTGAGTTTTTAGTCTTGAGCAAGGTCATAATCTGATGTACCCATCTAAAGCTAAATCCCCCAGCTAGTAATAAATCTTTAACGAAGGACCAGTTGATAGAATCAAATGTCTTAGTAAAATCAAGTTTTAAACGGGCACAAGTGATATTATATTTACAACAATAATTTATAAATTCTTATACTACAATGACCCATCCATAATATTTTTGTCCTTAATAAAAATGAACTGAGTGTAGTCGATAAATTTATTCATTATTTCTTAGTTTGTTAACTAAAACCTTTGACATAATTTTAGAAAAATGGTTAATTAATGAAATAGGCCTAAAGTCCATAAGCTCTGTAACACCCACTTTCTTATGAAGAACTATTACACTAGTAAAACCATATCTTTCTAATTGTAAATTACAGTTACAAAACTCATCAAACATTTTGATTAGGTCAACTTCTAAAAAATGCTAAAATTTCTTATAAAACAACATTGGAAATTCATCCGGTTTGAGCGATTTATCACCAGGGATATCATTAATGATCTTCAAAATCTCCTCTTTCGAGAAAGGAATATCTAAATCATTTAATATAGTCTTTTCATTTCCAGATACAAATCATTTCACCTTGCATTAATTCTATGACCACTATTAGTTTCAAATATATCTTTGAAATAGTAAGTGCAGGCATCATTGAGTTTATTTTGATCAAAAATTTCCACAGTATTATTAAGTAAAGAGTTTATAGTATTGCTTTGCTTACGTCCGTTAGCTTTTTTATTAAAAACTTAGCATTCTTTTCTCTCTCATCTATCCATTAGACCTTGAAACTCTACTTCTACATTATTTTCTCGTGTATAATAACTTTATTTAGTTCTTCTTTAAGAATTAACAGAATATTTACCCAGAAATGTTTAAGACTTTTGATTCTTCTAATTTATTTTCATTTAAACATCGAAAAGTATTTTCTTTTTTATCCTAATGTTGCCAAACACATTTTTATTCCATTTCTTAAGAAATAATTTATAGATGTTATAAATTAAAAATTGGTGAAATTAACATAAATCATTATACTTATTTTGGGTGGAAAAATTAATATTATTTAAAACATGTGAAAAGTATAGTTGTATAAGTGTTATGTGCATATTTAACTAATAAATGGCTTGAAAATAATATTTAATCAAATAATAAACGGGAATTAAATTTTCTTAATTAAAGATGCATTTAATTGATAAGCCCCATTTTAACTTAAGTGTAATTAGTTACATTTGAGTTATTATTTGGTAGCATATGTTAGATAAAGGAAGGGAAAGGCACGGCACTCCTCTTCAATAAATACAAAAGGCTTCTCATAACCTTAACCACCAGAAATAAGATTTCTAAAACATAAAACACCCACCACTATTTCCTTGGTCGGCCTTGAAGAGAAGCAACAACTTCACTTCAAGGAAGAAGACAGTCTTCAAAGAGGAAAGCTAAATCATTTAAAAGGTGTTAGCAAGCGATAGGATTTCTATAAGTCATTTTGATATCAAACTAATATGTATTACCGAACTACATGTGTGTTTGTGTATAAATAAACACATTCAT
This sequence comes from Allium cepa, assembly GCA_030765085.1. Classification (NCBI taxonomy): domain Eukaryota; kingdom Viridiplantae; phylum Streptophyta; class Magnoliopsida; order Asparagales; family Amaryllidaceae; genus Allium; species Allium cepa. Next base: position 444,069,440 of record CM060943.1, on the reverse strand, counting down.
AACAATGATTTGGGAGTAAAAGGAAGAATTCTACCTATGAGGAATAAGTTTATCTGGTAGGTAATTGTTGTAGACAAAGATGATCAACCAATAACAATCAAGGCTATAAACTTAGGAGGTCTAATCATTCATCAATGTGTATATGCAAGTAACTTAGCATAATATGGAACTAATTTATAGGGAAAAAATAATCAAAGACCTAACAATTAACTTTGATGGTCCCTGGATCGTGATGGGTGATTTTAATGCTATTCTAAACGCAAAGGAAAATGGGGGGCTTGCATTGAGAGTGTCATGGCTGACCAATTTCAATAATTGCATGGTTGCAGCATGGCCATTTGAGCTTACCCCCATGGACCTGAAATTCACATGGAGAAATGAAGAATGTCTGAAGATTTCATGCAAATTTAACAAAGTACTTATTAAGTTAGATTGTATAAATATGTTTTCTGAAATCAAAGTCAATATACTACCTAATGTTAAAAGCGACCATAACCCATTAAAAATTTCTTTGATAGAGAAAGATAAAAATGATAAGGGAAAGCCTTTCAGGTATGCAAATTGTTTGCATCTTTATGAAGGTTACAATAATGAACTAAACATAGACATGTGTGAACAAGTGGATGGCTGACAGATCTATAAGTTAGTGCATGTGCTCAAAATAATTGAAATAGACTAAAAGAGTGGAACAGTGTAGGTCAAAGGATCATGAGAACATTAAACAACAGTAGAATCAATGTGAGGACCTTTTAAACAAAATTGATAGTGGACCGCAAGGTGAAAACATTTGGAAGCAATACTATTAAGCACATAGTATTCTTAAAGATGCATTGAAGATAAAGGCTATAGACCTAAGATCGAAAGAAAAAGAGAAGTGGATCATAAAAGGAGATGAATGCTCTAAAAATATTTATACTAAAATGTCTATTAAGAACAATGCTAATAATAATTTTCAATGCTTTGACTGGGAAGGAAAAGTTATTTTTAACTATGCAAAAATTTTGGAGAAGGCAATCGAATATTATACTGAACTACATAATGGCCAATGTGAGACAGACTTATCCTAGATTCAGTGCTGAAGAATGGTGAATTCAAAAGGGAGAAGGATATAGAGCAAACAAGTGAGGGCATGCGAAGTGCTGGAAGCTCTGGAGTCCATTCATGTGGATGCAAGTCTAGGGCCAGATGGCCTGGGCTCCAAGTTCTTTAGAGTTCATTAGGCTGACCTAAAAAGTAAGATACTATCGGCTATACAAGAATCATTCGACATAGGTAAAATACTTAAAAAAGTCAATCACAATTCCATGTTTCTGATTACAAAGAATGAAAAGCCAATAAGAATTGAAAATTACAGGCTCATTGCATGTTGTAATGTCACATATAAAATCTTGAGTGAAATAATATGCAATAGAATGAAGAAGATCTTATCAGACATTATTGTTGAATGTCAAAGTGCATTTACTAAAGGAAGAAGGATATCCGAAAATTCAATTTTAGCACATGAACTGATTAGAAACTTTAATTAAAAAGGTTTTGATAATTTATGTTTAAAAGTTGACCTCAATAAAGTATAAGCTAAGATTAACAGATACATTATCTTACACATGCTTAGATGTATGGGTTTCCCAACCAAGTTTGTTGAGTTGATTAGTGATTGTATCACCCCTCCTACCTTCTCTATTTTGGTTAATTGTATCCTCAAAGGTTCCATTGATAGAAACAGAGGGATATGGCAAGGAGATCCATTATCTCCTTACCTGTTTGTAATAGCTGTGGAATTTTTCACTCTCCAAAGGGAGTTAGGTAGCCACAACAAGCTATTCCAGACAACTTATAGTTTCCAACCTATAGTGATCTACCTCTTGTATGCTGATGACCTGATCATTTGCATAAAATCAAGTATCTTGTTCTAAATGCCGTCGAAGGAATAGTATCTTCAACCACTCTAAGCTGATGGAACCCTATTTCAAAATCTAAATGGGAAAGTACTCTGGCTCCACTTAATTGGTTGAAAAAATCGTCAATTCTAGGTAACTAATATCGATTCTTTATCGTCTTCTCATTCAACTTATGATAATAGATATACAACCTTAACGATCATCCATTTTCTTTTCAAATACTGAGGTGGTTCTCCAAGGAGAATGGACTGATAAAATTCTTACTTTCAAAACCCAACAATTGAAACTTTAACTCCTTCATCTTGGTAGGTGCCATTTTGCTTACTGTCTACTCAACGGTCCTGCTCCTAGTACGAAATCAATCTGAAACTCAATGGCTCGTTTCAGCGGTAGGCCAACTACGGACTTAAAGACATCTGCGGTTTCTCTAACAATAAAAACTTGGTTTAACTCGTCTTCTTTCTATATAACATCCAACAAAGCATTTACCCCAAAACTTGGGTTTTCCATGGAGTATATAATCCGATCACTACAACTAGGGTGTCTAAGTGATATTTTCCTATCATGGAAAAATATCCTAGCATCATATTTACTTAACCAATCCATACGCAAATAAATTTCGAACCCTACGAAATCAAATACATGCAATCTACAAGAAAATGTATGACCTAAAAATTCAAACTCTAAGGGGTCACATCTCATCCCAAGATTCGCATACCCTTCTATCGAATTCGCAACCTTTAAAGAAGCAATAAATTATGAGGGTTCAAGTTTAAGCTTATCAACCAAACAATGAGATATAAAAGAATGCAATGCACCAGTATCGAATAAAAGTCCAACTGATACACCATAAATTAAAACCGTACCTTCCAACATAGCTTTTCCTTTCTCCCCAGCCATTGGTCTTAAGGTAGCTGGTTCCAATGCAAACATCTTTCCTTTTCCATCCTTGGCTGGCTTCTTACATTGGTTCTTATAATGTCCCAACTGATCACTGTTAAAGCACCTCACCTCTTTCTTATCATCATTTTCTTCCCTTTTCTTGTCTGACACTCATGAGCATAGTGTCCCTTCTTGTCGCATTTAAAGCAAAAAGATTATCCTTTGCCTTCTTGGTAGCTTCTCCCTTTTGAGCGCCCTTCTTATGGAAAAACTTCCTCTCCTGGTTCCACCCACTTTGAGCTTCCCCTGCTTTGTTACCACCTTGAAAAGAAAGCATCTCCTCCTGCCTCAAAGCCTTCTCAACAACTACATCACACGTATCCCTGATATGTGGCAGACTTGCTTTAGCTAGTTCGCGTTTCAGTCCATGGATGAAATTATCATTCCTTTTGATAGCTGTATCAATCATAGCAGACCCATACCTTGATAATTCTTCAAATCTGGTAGCATACTCAAGCACTGTTATGTCTTCCTTCTCCAACTCCATAAACTTATTGAGCAGAGTTGATATAGCAATTTCTGGCAAGAATCTTTCCTCAAACCTCCTTCTAAATTCAGCCCAAGTCATGCTCTCTTCATTTACTCCTACAGTAACATTGTTCCACCAATATAGTGCTGCTCCTTGTAACTGTCTAGAAGCAAGCCTACTCTTCTGCTCATCATTAAGCCCTAAATCAACAAAGCTCATATCGCAATGAAGTGATCAATTCTCCACTTCAATTGCGTCTTCAGCCTCGATAAATGGATTTCCTCCCAGCCTAGCATAGTCTCCTCTCAAGATTGCATAGCTATTGATGATCAGAGCTCCTTGATTTCCTCCTTCAACATTTCCTCCGACTAAGGTTGGTTTCGACTGCGTACCTTCCACCTTTCTCCAATCCACTGCGTATTAATTATTTGATACCATGTGCATTGGTTTCGACATGAGCAAAGGTATGGTGTCGAAAGCTACTGATAGAAGTGGCGAAGTAGTAAATTTAAGTAAAACTGCTTTATAGCCTTTAAAGTAATTGCTTTTTAATGACTTGCCTTATTTGTCAGAATACAATTAATTGCCATTTCTTTATCAAAAATTCATTTTTGAAAGTGCTACTGAATTCAAAAATTATCGTCTTAAATTATTTAACAAACAAGCCCTTCACTTTTACAAAACCTTTAAGTCTCGTACCTTTAATTTTATGTCCATAGTAAAATACTTAGGAAATTTCTCGAAAATTTTCCATAATTCACTTCTTATATGTTTTCTAACAATTTAAACTTTAGACCCAAGAGCTATGTATAATTGTCGTAATTAGTTGAAACCCAATATTAGCTATTTTCTTCCATAAGAAGTTATAATAAATCCACCATAGCTTGGAAAATTATGAAACTTGAATCCCACTTCATAAATAATGTTTCGACCATATATCAAAAGCGCAAGTAATTTGGATCTCATTTAATAGGTTTTTCAAATCAAACTTATCATAAAATCTATATAAAGCAACATAAATCATCAACTAGCATATATATCCTTTTAAACAATTATATCATGACATATAGTTGCAAAATCAATTTGGATCTTGACTAGAAACCAAAATCAATAAGAATGAGATGTAAATTTATTATTCAACTTAGCTTGGTGTTAAGAAGGTTAAGATTTGTTCTTTGCTTAATTCCTTCAAGCTTTCTACTTGCTTCCTTAATTATCTTCCTTTTGATTTCTCTTAACGGTGGCCGGCCAAGCTTTTAAATACTTTAGTTTTGTTTGTGAATGTTGTAAATGAATAAGGAACGAAGGTATGAAGGGTTTAGTGTATAAGAACATGGTTATTCCTACTTTACCCTTATCATATTCCTCCTACTTTCTTCTTTTTAATTCTCTTTTATTTACACATTAATTAATGCAAGTCCCTCCTTATTGATTTAAAAATCTAAATTCCTTAACCATCTACATTATTTCATTTAATTTATCTAATTAAATGTTCTAAATAATGTTATCAAAAATAGGGTAATTACATGAAGTAATCAACTACGACGATGGCGTACTTTGCACTACCCTTAGAGATCGATAAGGAACCGGTACTATCTATGCCCCCACATGGCAAACGACCATCGGATAACCATTTGTATGATTTCCATCTGTGGAGCTCTTGGAACTTTTGCATACGTCTAGCACTTTCCGCATCACCTTGCATAATCAGCGGCATCTCGATTGACAGTCGACCAATAATACCTATAATGGAGTATTTTCTTTTCTAGGGTTTCCCCCCAGTTGATCGCCACATTCCCCTTCATGAACTTCCTTTAGGACTCATTTTATTAAATCATGAGTGATATGCCGGAGAAGGAGGAACAGAAAAACCGTTTCTAAACATAACTCCTTCCTGAATGATATATCATGAAGCTTTGTGAAGGACTTGTCGTTTTTCATTCCTCCATTTGAGAAGAACTCCATATAGAAAATAATTTTTAGAGTCATCCATGACTCCTTCTTAGGCTTCTTCTCCAGTACCCAGTCGATTTCCACCAGGTTTATGCTCACAGCATTTAGTCGATTAGGACCAAGCCCAATTGTTGTGTATCCCCAATGATAGCAAACTTTGCCAATGAGTCGACCTCTTTCTTTTAATCTTGAGTAATGTGTGTAATATCATAGTATTAAAATTCATTCAAAAGCTCTTGGACTCGGGTAAGGTACGGGGAAAGTCATTGTCCTTTAGCCTGATAATCTCCCCTGACTTAGTATACTAGCAATTGTGAATCACAAAAGATTTCAAAAGATTTTATCCCCAGTTCTCTGGTGAGTTTAAGTCGAGCAATCAGAGCTTCATACTCGGCTTTGTTGTTTGTTGCAAGGAAATCAAGCTTTAAAGCATAGCGAATCGATCGATCTTTCGGGGTTATTAACACAATTCTAGCTTTGGCAGATCGATCATTAGATGCCCAATCCGTATACAACTTCCACCATATGGTAGGGGTTTCACCACTCTTTAGGAAATCATCCTATGTAAAGAATTCTGCTATAAAGTCCGCCAGTGCCTATCCTTGGATAGCCCTTCGGGGAAGTAAGTTATGTAAATTGGCTCAGTTCAATATTCCACTTGAGTAATCTTCCAGACGTCACGGGTCACTGTAGGACCTACCATAATGGTTGTTAGTGTAAACATCGAAAGGATGAGCCACAAAATAGGGACGGTGCTTTTGTGTAACAACCCAAGTTCCAATAGATCTGAATTTTTTGCATAACTGCTAAAATCCAAGCCCACTGAAACCTGAGTTGGGTATCTGGTATCCTGCAAATAGGCAAAGATAAATATATCAGAGCTCAAATAAATATCTTACGCCGGAACTGACTAAAATATAATAGTAAGTAAATTCACACCAAGGTAATAGCACTTTCTAAGCAAGTGTCTCAAAGTTAGAAAATCTCTGCCATCTATCTAACCTGTGGAATGTTATGAGGTGTGGGTCAGAACAAAGTTTCGGTGAATGGAAAAATTATACACTTCTAAGCATAATTCTACATATACCGTTTTATTTTCATTTTCTATTATATTAGGTTTATTGGGTTTATAATACTCTCGCCTTTGTGCGTGAATTATACCCATCTACTCCCTAATAGATTAAGACCTAATAACCAACTTATGTATATAGCTACATGCCTAAAGACCATACCGGTTCTAGGTGCTACCTATAATACCTTATGTATCCTCCTCGAAAAGGACTCCATCATCTCATTATGAAAGCGCATTGTAACTACATCTGTAAAGGACAGCTTCGTGTGTCCTACAGTACAGATGTTACTCATCTACTATAAAAATTTGAAACTGCGTCCGCACCAGCTTATACTAGTGCTTGGACATCCACAACGTACCACCCAGTGCGTACGTTAAGGACTACATGTAACCGTTCTGTCTACTTCTTGAATTCCGCCAACAAGGTCTACCTTGTACGTAACTCAATCGGGGAATTTCTATATCTATAAAGGTCTGCTCCGCTAGGCCTATAATACAGATATTCTACTTGGTTTGTCACTTTTCTCATCGTGGCTATGGCCCCGCGCAGCCCTCCCTCCCCAACTAATCGAAAGACCTTTCAAGAGCTAAGTGGTTGGAACCTACTGCAAATAGTTTAAACATCCAATTGTTTGTTCCCTTCATCCAATGTCTCAATAATGAAAGAATCATTGGCCTGTTGGTTTAACTCTAGTCTCTCCCGAACTCGCTCTGGCTAATAATGGCTTAATCTTCTCATGTGACTATCCCTTTGGGTCCTGCCCACTGCACAAACTAGAGTACTATGACATAATAATAACCTACTCCATTACCAGCCTTTTGACTGCCTACAAAGGTCTGCTTCGTTAGGCCAGTAATGCAAAAGCAGTCTAGGCATACTCTCTTGATGGAACACCTAAAAACCTGCCTCCAGGAGTGCAGCTTCGTTAGGCCTACCCCAAAGGGCCATCCTAGAGCATCCTCACGTCCCATTGAAGTCTCGTACTTCTTTCTAACCCATACTAACTAAGTTGAATGTGCTCTTTCTGTACTAAAAATCTGTGATGAACTACTTCGTTAGGCTCTTTACCCAGATTCTTTTGAGCTATTCCAAATGAACCTTACTATTTTATTAGACCCTACGTCTAATCTTTTATTATGTGTTTAGTTTACTTTTCTTATTCTGTTGGCTACTTATTGACCATAATCAACATGCTCAGCCCCACCCATGTGTGAGACCATCAGTCCTAGACCTGATAGGGAATGCTATCGGTATAAGCCACTACTATTATTCTTGCTTATTAACTTAATCCAAGATCTAAGTTTGATAAAATAAGCCTATTATGTTTCTTTCTTTTTAATTATGACATACGTGTTACAATTATTCTTGCAATTGTCACTTTTATATATTTTTTTCTTTCTTTTATAACCTACATGTTATAAATGTAATTGCAAGTGTCTCTTTTCTACTCTATTCCATCTTCTTTTATTATGATACTAAATTCTCTTTAGTTCTCTTATATTGTATGACAGTCTTAGATTGGGACTACGTCCAACTATCACAAATTATTTATCCTAATAACTGCTTTACTTTTTACTCGGCTATCTGCGCAATAAATGCAGATTTAGTCACATTTTCTGTTTATTATTTTTAGTCTTGTTAAATAATTAACTTGATTATTTCTCTTCTTTAATTTCTTCAACGCTTCGTGTTATTCTCTTTTATTCTAGGAAGTAGTTCTATTCTATTTAGTTGGTTACAAAAACTGTACTAACGATCCATTTCCATATTTTAATATTAAATAATGCTATAAACAACAACTCTTCACTGCAAGATATTTCTTTTATTGTTTCTTTAATTGTTGAGTGATGCATAATATAGTAATGTCTCTATTTTACGTTAATTCCCCTTTTCTTGCTTTTATTATTTCAATTACATTTATTGTAATTCTAATATTAAACTATGGAAACGTATTCACTTTTCTAAACCAACCAACTAATTTAACACTAACTTCCAAATCAAGTTATTAGATTTTTCCCCTTTTTAATTCATTTCACAATTTATTGTAAATTTCTCGCTTTTAGGCTTATGCCTTTCTCTACAATTTTTAAGCCTAATATTACTTATATATTATTGGATTCCTTTCTTTTTTCCATATAAATAACATTTAAATATAAGTACACTTCTCTTACAAAAATTACAATTTCAACATAACTAATTAGTAGACAAATTACTTAAATAAATGCTGAATCAAATATTTAATAGGAATCTAACCGTAATATATATCGTAAACATAAAAGATATATAATTTAAATCCTCTCACTTGTCACCCTTAGCTTTACTCCATGGCCTTCCTAGATCCCCTTCTAAGGCGTCTAATATTTATTAAAAAGATATTCTCTCTAGAAATATTTTCTATTTAGGGTTCAGCCTCAGGCAATGAATCCAATTGGGAGAAAATCTGATTATGAGAAAATAGCTAGGCCTAAAGTTCTATTTATAGTGGAGTTTGGGAATCTCAGACCTTTGAATTTTTGGATTGAATCTGGTGCAACCACGTCACAGGCTTATTTTGAATCCATTGATCCAGAAACCAACGTTTCAGATCGCTCGAAAAATCAGAATTTAAAACTTTGGAACGTCTAGGGAAAAAAACGGGTCGACCTTTGGGTCGACCCTTGTGCTTTGCGGGTCGACCCGTAGGGTCTTATTATTATTATTATTATTTTCGTTCTTCTGATTTCTTGTTCTTCTCATAACTTCTTTACATAACTCGGATTTGGACAAGTTATATATGGAAATTGATCGAAAAATCGCTACGAACACCTAGTATAGGTTTTGAAGCCATATTTTGATAATTCCAAAAATGCTTATTTTCAATATTTATCATTATTAGATTATTTAAATACCAAAAAATGTAGGGTGTTACATTCTCCCACCCTTTAGGAAATTTCATTCCCGAAATTTGATAAAGGTAAAACTATGTAATTCCTCACATCAACCATATCCATTTTATGTACATCCAATTTGGTGACCATCCATGTCCATGTGCAAGGTGTCATTCAACATAAAATATATGCATCCACATGAATTTCTAAGCGGTACCTTCTATATGAATGTTTTTTTCTTTAAAAGCTTCTTTTTAAAATATGATGCACACATCGTAAATATACTTGTAATTTTTATATGAATGCGATTTTTTGAAAACTCAGAACATTTTTCATCCAATTTTTCCTACACTATTGAATAGGAGCGCGGTTCAACGAATTTTATATCCAAATCCTACCACACAACTTTTAATATTCGAATTTCATAAAAATCTAATATTTCAAACTCGACTTCTTATGTCAGAAAGAAGGTGGTAATAGAAAACCTCACAGTTACCATTTTACATTTGCGCACCTCTTTCTCCGTACTTGGAACTTATGCCGTTATTCTATAAAATCTCTATTTTCTTTCCCAAGCATGGTTTACATAAGAAAAAATTTCATTTGCAAACTTTTCTGTTGATGTTTCTGTCACTTTCTTTTAGATTTTACTATTTTTCTTTTAGTTACTTTTATGTGCTTTTACTTTACTTTTATTATAACAGCTAAACATGGCTATCATCTAGGGCTAGGAGGCCTAGGACCATGCCTATCCTGACACAAAAAGGTCCAACTCTAGGAATCAAGTTACCCTTCTGCCGCCTATTACTCGTTACTAACTTATGCTGTATTACTCACGATGAATAAGATCTATTCATTTCTTCCATTCCATACTCAAATTGGAATAACAATTCTCATTAACTACAACAAATAAGGATTTCAATCTATGCAGTCTTTATCTAAAAAGGCAACTAAGCTTGGGAAAATTTTCTCTTTACCTTTGCCTTTACCTTTCATTTCCCCCTACTAAGGTCTAGCTATCCCAACCACGTGTGTCTTACTATCTAACTAATATCACTTCACTATTCTTCTATAGTCTACACACTTGAAGCAACATTCTTAGGTTCTCACTAGAGTCTTATACACTTTACAAGAACTTTTATTATTACTGCTAAAAGTAATCATTGCTATCTCCTACATAGCCTTACACTTTTCCCGTCACACCTAGGAAATGATTCCTATCTACTCTATATGTAAAAGTTTGGTTTGGTATTTATCATTTCATTTTAAAAATTAAAGCTTTTAAATTTTTGAAACATCAAATCTCAGAATTCCTGCCTTTAAAGTGTTACTCTGAAGTTTCTATTACATTCAAAGGTACCTGGTTAGTTAATATATTATTTTTCTAGACTTGCATATTTACAACATTTTGAATTTAAATTATTTCCCAAACCTAGAGGGGAAAACTTACAAATTCTAAGTTCAAAACTTATTCCTCTTTTCCTTTTGAAGATCTTTATAGCTTTCCATAAAATAATTGGATTTTTAAATTTAACTGTTTAACAAGTTTTTCTCTTCCAAAAACTTATTTACTTTTTCACCAAACCATTTTTCTTTAAAACAGGCCTTGCTTGTCCTTAAAACTTTTTTCCTTGACTTCCAAAAATGTACTCACATGTTTTCAAAACATCTTCTTTTCATAGATTTTCAAATTACAAAAACTGGAGTAGATAAGAACAATTATTCTATCGAAAATCCCTTAGCTTTCCTACTCTTCCAATTACCTAACCTTGGAGGAGATTCTAACTTGCTACAAATAGGGACTTTCTACAAAGGCGAGCAACCAATACACATAATCAATGGAAAAATATGAAATTTTCATTGCTTAGCTTTCCTACTAAGGCTCTCTATAATATACCTCCCAACTAACACTGTCTTTAGTTATTATACTTCTTATTAATCCAAATGGTTTTATACCTTAGTATATTGGAACTACTTTCTCTTATGAGAAACCATTAATGCTAAAACCTTCTATGATCCCTTTAAAAGAGGATTTCATGTTTACGTGAAATTACAAGGAACTTATTTTATAATTTATCAAAATATGCTATATAAAATATGGTACTTTCCATACCTTGTACATCTCTTTCACGTATTCCTTATAACTTGCATAAAACATCTTTATTTGTGATTTGGTTTCATAGAAGATTATATTATTATTCATTTCATTCCAATAGATTAAATTACGTTCAATATATATTCAATTACAATAGACATTTCCTACGAAATTTATTAATTTGCAAAAATTTAACTTGCATCTTTTTCTCAAAAGAACTCATTTTCAAAACTGTTTTAATATTTTCATAACTAGAAAACATTTCCATATAATTATTTTAATAATAAGTGTACTTACAAACCACTTTATTTCTATACTTAGAAATTATCTTCAAAACACATTTTTATTTGGGTCGAAGCAGATGTTGCGTAAAACAATGTTACTACAACCCAAAAATACTAGTACATGGACTCAATTAAAATAAATATCAATAAACCCCATATACTATGTAAAAACATTACCTTCCGGAGTCACTTACTATAACAACAGTGTCATGGTCTATACTTCCTTTATTTTTCATGAAAACATCTATTACAACCGTAAATGTTGTAAACTACATTTTCAATACTTAACACACTCTAGGTATTTATATTTAAAATCTTTGTTTACCTACAAAGAAACTAGCGAGCTATACATGCTCTTTAATTCTTTAAAAAGAATTTCAGTTTTAACAAAATTTACATCATGTAAAAACCAATTTAAATTTCATACCACTTTTTTCTTCAAAAAACCCAATATTTACTTCTCCAAACATATTAGCAATTATATTTTTCAACATTTCGATTCCAAAAGTTTCAATTTATTGGACTAGACATAAAGGAGGTTTTCTTCTTACTACCCTACGAATACCCTTCCTAAACCTTGAAAATCTTATTTCTTTACTAAAATCTCTTATTCCTTCCAAAATAAAAATATTCTTCCTACTATCCCTAAGGAACTTTCTCACTTCCTATTACATATGGATATCAATCTTCTCTCAAACATATCTTACTGTACACTATACATTGGCAATAAGATATGGCTCAACATCCTTGGGTCATCCCAAACCCAACAAGCAAACTATGCACAAATATACTTCTAAAAACTTTCCATATGTTAAAATCTATAATTGGGAACTATATGGATTTTTGTACATAATATATTTATATTTTATTCAATAATACAAATATGTTCACTCATGTTTCCTAATTTACTTAAAATCATATGATGCCCCACCCCGAGACCCACATTAAAAAAGAGTATTACTAAGTATTACTATCTGCTAATGTAGAGAATAGGGCTGGTTAGGAGCGACCATCCATAGCATTGTCTTAAATATCTATTGAATACGTCGATTGGGTGCTCTAAATTAATTTTTTCTTCATTTATCTTTGTCGACTAGATTGACCTACTCAATAAATATTTAATACAAAACTACGTTGCCTAACGGATCTATCAAAACAAAATATAACAACAATAAATACAGTAGATCACAAAACAGCAGTCAAACATATGTATACATATACGCAGATACATCATAGTACAATACAATATGATACAACACCAGTGGTACATAAACCATAATATATACATTGAGTCAAAATGAATAGGTACAAATCAGAGTTTACAAAATGACCACAAGACTAAACAGAAGATAACTAGTAGATAATCCAATGCGTAAGCAGCATAGAAGAAATCAACAACAGGTGACTAACCTGAAATATCTCGGTCTGACCCGAGTATACAAAAATAAACGGGCTGGTCTAGCTTAAATAAACTGATTAGCATATGATAGATGGGCTATAGGAATAAGTGATAATATCTCTTCTCAAAGAGAAGAAACAACATCTAGCATATATCAACCACTAAATATGAGATAATATCACTAAAGTTCTTCATATAGAAATTTCTCGAAAGAGGCATATTCAACAACAATATCAAATAATCACAAATATTTGTCTCATATCATCGATATGTACTAAAATCAAATATAATGGTTTTCATTAACTGTACCTCTAAATAGGAGATCACAAATCTCGAAATCCGCTAAGAATGGAAATCACAAAAATTCCTAAAATAGGAAATTGCAAATCTCAAAAATAGGCCAAAAGATGGCAATCACAAATAACTCATGAAACTCGAGAGTTCAAAACTCAGGAATGAAATCGTTATATATGTATAAATTCTCATATAAATCTAAGCTATAAAATATATAAAACAATCATCTGAAAATGGTGAAACCATAGTAAAACTCATAACTCGAAAAGTTTTCCGGATTGGATCCAAATCCTCGAATACAAGCCAAAGTTATGCTGCACGTGCAAACTCGTGTCCATTACTAATATAAGGTATCTATCTCATGATGATCCAAAGGTCATAAATGCATCGTGATGACCGAAGAAATAAATTCCACGTGATGACCGAAGTCATAATTTTCTTGTGATGACCGAAGTCATAATTTCCTCGTGATGACCCGAAGGTCTAGTACTGGCAATAACCCATGAATGTGTCACAAACTCTCGGATAGGAACCCGAAAAGTGGTAACTGTGCGTTCCATACCACACGTTCTCAATTAATGGTTTACTAATTATAAGTCAATGCCACTAGAATACAAAATCGTTTAAATCACAAATCTCAGAAATCTCAAAACTCGTGGAACTCAATTAAGAGTTCAAAACTCAGAAATCTCATGACTCATGGAACTCGATTAAGAGTTCAAAACTCCAAAATGTAATCACCATGTAATAAACTACATGATAGCGCTCAGGCTATATAAATAAACAAATAGAGGAAACCATGGTGAAAACATTCACGAATCATCTAAATTCTAGAAATCAACGTAAAGAAATCTAAAAAAGCAACAATGTACAGAATAGGACCCAATAGTCCAAATACTTGCAAAAACAACCCGAGGTCCATATCTTCAAACGAACAAATCCAGAATTAACCAAAAAAGTAAACGCTTGGGTTTAATACCACATGTTTCACTAAATCATTTAATTCTTTTTCTCGTACGTTCGAAGAGTGTAAAAATAGTGTATTATAAATAGAAAATAATTTTTTGGGAAGACTAGTTTTGAAACAATTTTTTTAAATCATTTGGAAAACATTCCATTGAAATTTCGCTTTATTATAGAGAATATATAAACTTTTAGTAGCTTTAAAATAATTATAAATATTGTAAAATATTTATTTCAAAAGCTATTTTATTATAATCATTTTTGAAATCGTTTTAGAAAAACCCGTGTTCGAAAACATCAATATTCACTGAAAACACTAAAAATCAGCATATGAAATCATCTCCAAAAACATGTCAATCCGGAGTACAGATTAACAATAATGTTGGCTTACCTATTGATAGGTCAAATTCCTTCAAAACAGCTCAAAAATATCACAAAAGATGGTTGCAAAATCACTGATATAAGCTGGAGAAAACAACAGGACAAAGGAAAGAAAGTTGCAAAAATTGCAAAGGCTAGGTCGACACATAGGTCGACCTATAGGTCCACCTTAATAGTGCATATGTCGACCCTTAGGTCGACCTATGTTAAGGTCAACACTTATGAATGCTTGGTCGACCATCAGGTCGCGAATTTCTACTGCGTTTTCTGCCTTGTTCGAACTAGTTTTTTAGCAATTGTTTCAGGTAGTTAACAGATGAATTAGGCTATGAAAATTGACATGCACTAATAACAATGGATGGAAAACAATCCAGAAAAATTCCGGCATGGATTCATGTTAAGAACAAGGAGATATGAACACTAAAGGAAGCAACCCATAATAGTTTTACTGTAAATATTCAAGCAAGCAACTTTTGTTTACAGTAAGCAGATTCAAGCCATTTTCAACATACATACTTACTTAAGCTATAAATTGTGAGTTGTATACTAACCTTAGCACAATATTAAGCGATTTTAAGCTGCAGGTTATGATCTTTCTGGTCCAAAGGAGTTTCACAGACATATAGAAACTTGAGAAAGAACATGCAGGCAAAGAAAAAGCAAGTTACAGACAACACCCATTCTCAAAATTGAAACAGATGAAAGGATTTGTGATTGTGGTTTTTAATTACCTGTTACTCGTCTTAATTTGAAAAATTTTCCTTTTGATTTAGCTAAAATTTGAAGCTAGATTGAGAATAAAAGAGAAGCATCCATATTTTTCTTTTTCTCAGTTTTTGTTTTAGGAAGAAGAAGTAAAAATGAGAAAGAAAAGAGAAAGTACAACCTCAACTGAACATTCTAGAAATGGGTTAGGGCTTGAACCCACTACCCAATAGCACATTTCTTAACACAGTTTAAATTAACTAAGTTATTCCATGTAAACACATTTATTCACCATATTTTCACATATTTAAACCAAATAAATTTTATTCAACAAATGTTTATGTTTACCAAAAATGTTTCACAACATAAATAAAAATATTTTTAGCCATTAAAATCATTTTCATCATTAATTTCTTATTTTTTACTTAAACGCTTTATTTTTCACCTTTAATTACATAAAACACTATTTTTAACACTAAAATTTATACAAAAATCATGTCGTTGTACAATTAAATGTAACAAACCATAATAGCATCATTTTTACATCTAATTATTATTTTTAAATAAAATTCCACTTTTTTATCTGTAAAATATATCATAATAAATTCAAATACTTCATTTAGAATTAGTAAAAATCACACTTGGCAATAATTTGTAAAATTATTGTATTTCTCAAATTAAAACCATAAAGTGCTCATATTTGTCACAAACTAACATAATAAAGTTTTAAAATTTTACTTTCAAAAATTTACATTTATTTCAACATTATATATTTATATACAACAAATGATATTAAATTAAACTCTTTTACTTTATTTATTTAATTCAGTTAATCCCCACCTCAATATATTTCTTTTCATTCATACCTAATTAATCTATTATCCACCAAATTAACATAATATTATTATTGAAAATTTATTACTAACATTACCATCTTAATTTCATTTAATTTATTCAAAACTCATTGTTTATTCAAAATAAACAATTCTAACAAATTTCCCATCTCCAGTTTATTTATTTCTCTAATATCAAATTATAACCACTTTTAGAATTTAATTCACGGATAATCACCAAAACCAGGGTTGTTACAGATCTACTAACATAAGCTCTTATACCAAACATAACAACCCAAATTCTAGTGGGTCTGAATTTTTCGCATAAATGCTAAAATCCAAGCTCATTGATGCCCGAGTTGGGTATTTGGTATCCTAAAAATAGGCAAAGATAAACACATTAGAGCTCAAATAAATATCTTACAACGGAACTAAAATAACACTTTCTAAGCAAGTGTCTCAAAGCTGGAAAATCTCTGCCATTTATCTAACCTGTGGGATGTTATGAGTAGGGCGTAAGAACTATAGTTTCGGTGAATGGAAAAATTATACACTTCTAAGCATAATTTTACATATACCGTTCTATTTTCATTTTCTGTTATATTAGGCTTATTGGGTTTATAATACTCTTGCATCTTTGCTTGAATCGTACCCATCTACTCCCTAGTACATTAAGACCTAATAACCAATATATATATATATATATATATATAGCTACATGCCCAAAGACCGTGTTTGTTCTAGGTACTACCCATAGTACCTTCCGTATCCTACTCAAAAAGGACTCTAGCGTTTCGCTACGAAAGAGCATTGTAACTACATCTGTAAAGGACGGTATCGTGTGTCCTACAATGCAGATGTTCTATTGTCTGCTATGAAAATGTGAAACTACATAAGCACCAACTTATACCAGTTCTCGAACATCCACAATGTACCACCCAGTGCATACCGTAAGGACTACACGTAGTCGTCCTTTCAACTCCTTGAATTCCACCAACAAGGTCTACCTTGTGTGGAACTCATTCGAGGATTTTCTATATCTATAAAGGTTCGCTACGTTAGGCCTACAATACAGATATTCTACTTGGTCCGTCTCTTTTCTCATCGTGACTATGGCCCCACGCAGCCTCCCTCAACTAATCGAAAGACGTTCCAAGAGCTAAGTGGCTGCGCCCTACTACAAACAATCTAAACATCCAATTGGTTGTGCCCCTCATCCAAAGTCTTGATAGTGAAAGAATCGTTGGCCTGTTGGTTTAACGCTAGTCTTTCCCAAACTCGCTCTGACTAATGATGGCTTGATCTCCGTATGCGACTATCCTTTTGTGTCCTGCCCACTTCGTTAGGCCAATCCCACCCATGTGTGAAATCATCAGTCCTTGATCTAAAAGGGAATGCTACCGGTACAGGACACTATTGTTATTCTTACTTATTAACTTAATCCAAGATCTAAGTTTGATAAGTTAAGCCTCTTTTGTTTCTTTCTTTTTAATCATAACTTACGTGCTACAATTATACTTGCAATTGTCACTTTTATTTTATTTTTCTTTCTTTTATAACCTACATGTTATAAATTAATTTCAAGTATCTCTTTTCTTTTCTGTTCTACCTTCTTTTATTATTATACTAAATTCTCTTTATTTCTCTTATATTATATGACAGGCATAGCTTGGGACTACGTCCAACTGTCATAAATTATTTATCATAATAACTGCTTTACTTTTTACTATGCTATCTGCGTAATAAATGCTGATTTAGTCACATTTTCTATTTATTATTTCTAGTCTTGTTAAATAACTAACTTGACTAATTCTCTTCTTTAATATCTTCAATGCTTCAGGTTATTCTCTTTATTCTAGGAAGTAGTTCTATTCTATTTGGTTGGTTACAAAAACTATGCAAAAAATCCATTTCCATATTTTAATACTAAATAATGCTGTAAACAACAACACGTAACTGCAAGATATTTCTTTAATTGTTTCTTTAATTGTTGGGTAATGCAAAATACAATATTGTCTCTATTTTCCATTGATTCCACTTTTCTTGCTTTTATTCTTGCAATTACGTTTATTGTAATTCTAATATTAAACTAAGGAAATGTATTCACTTTTCTAAACGAACCAACTAATCTATCACTAACTTCCAAATCAAGTTATCAAATTTTCCCCTTTTTAATTCATTTCATAATTTACAGTAAATTTCTCACTTTTAGGCTTATGCCTTTTTTTACAGCTTTTGAGCCTAATATTTTTCATATTTAATTGGATTCCTTTCTTATTTTCCATATAAATAATATTTAAATATAAGTACACTTCTCTTATAAAATTTACAGTTTCAACATAACTAATCAGTAGACTAATTACTTAAATAAATGTTGAATTAAATATTTAACGGAAATCTAACAGAAATATATATCATAAACATAAAAGATATATAATTTAAATCCACTCACCTATCGTCCTTAGCATTACTCCATGGCTTTTCTGGATCTCCTTCTAAGGCGTCTAATATTTTTATTAAAAAGATATTCTCCCTAGAAATATTTTCTGTTTTGGGTTCAGCCTCAGGCAACGAACCCAATTGAAAGAAAATAAAATTGTGATAAAATAGCTAGGCCTAGGGTTCTATTTATAGTGGAGTTTGGGGATATCGGACCGTCGTATTTTTGGATTGAATTTGGTGCAACCACGTCACAGGCTTACTTGAATCATTGGATCTAGAAACCAACGCCTCAGATCGCTCGAAAAATCAGAATTTAAAACTTTGGCACGTCCATGGAAGATTTCTCGTCTAGAGAAAAGCGTGGGTCGACCTATAGGTCGACCTGTGTTCTTTAGGGGTCGACCTTTGGGTCGACCCTTGTGCTTTGTGGGTCGACCTATGGGTCGACCCGTAGGGTCTTATTATTATAATATTTTTCGTTCTTCTAATTTCTTGCTCTTCTTGCAACTTCTTTATATTAACTCGAATTATGACAAGTTATATATGGAAATTTATTGGAAAATCGCCACGAACACAATGGAATAATTTCGAGGCCAAATTCTAACAATTCAAAAAATGCTTTTTTTCACTATTCATCGTTATTTGATTATTTAATTACCTAAAAATGCAAGGTGTTTTACATTTCATGAAGCAATCGACAAGCAGCATGCCAATTTTTCCATCTTCGGGTAGTTCCTTTTAGTCCTGTTAATCGCTTAATAACATAATAAATCGGTCTCTGTATTCGATTTATCCTCGCAAATCAGTGTAACATTTATAGCATGTAGTGACATGACCAAGTAGATAAACAAGTCTTCACGAACTACCAGGTTTGACTAGATGGGAGATCTCTCTAAGTGGTTCACCAAAGCTTGGAATGCGTGTTTACAATCCTATATCCATTCAAAATTCATTTTCCCTCTTATATTCATGTCAAAGAAAGGAATGCATTTATCGGTAGCTCTGTAAATAGAATGACTTAGGGCGGAAACCTTCCCATTCAGGCTCTATATTTTTTGACGGTTCTTGGCGCTTGGATATTAAGAATAGCTTGGCTCTTCTCGGGATTGGCATCGATTCTGCAGGCATTAACGACGAAACCCAAGAAATTTCCTAACACAATGCCAAAAGAACATTTCAAAAGATTGATCTTTATTTTGTAATACCAAAGGATATAGAACATTTCCGCCAAATCTCTAATTTGATCGCTAGATTGCCATGACTTCACAAGCATATCACCCATGTACACTTCTACCGTCTTTCCTATATGCTCTTTAAACATTATGTTGACTAGATGTTGGTAGGTCGCTTTAGCATTCTTTAGTCCAAATGGCATTATTGTATAGCAATATAAACGAACGTTGGTAATGAAGCTTGTGTGCTCTTGATCTAGAATGTGCTTCGGGGTTATACCCAGAGTAGCATCTATGATAAAAATTCATGCCCGACGGTTGAATCTACTAGCTGGTCGATTCTTAGAAGGGGAAAACTGCCTTTCGGGCATGCCTTGTTCAAGTCTGAGTAATCAACGCATGTTTACCATTTTCCATTTGCTTTTCTCACAAGTACAGGATTAGATACCCATTTAGGGTAAAGGGTATCATGAATAAACCCATTGTCTTTGAGTCTATCCACCTCCTCTTTAAGAGTGGTTGATCTCTTCGGATCCATGTCATGCCTTTTTTGTTTCACAGGGACGTGCCTCAGGTTAATATTCAATGCATAGCTTTCAATGGCGGGCGAGATCCCACAAATGTCAAAGTGAGTCCAAGCGAACACATCGAGATTCTCTCGAAGAAAACCAACAAGTTCTTTCATCTACGGGGGTTTGAGTTGTAATCCAATCTTTAGGACTCGTGATAGCTTGTTGTGGCTGACCGTGATGTCAATCGTCATCTTAATTGGTGCAGCTTTGGTCTCTTTGGGATCCTCCTCGTCATACCTCAGATCAATATCTTTATAGAAAACGAATGTGGCGCCCTAGCCAAGGCTCAGGCTCTGGTTACCAATCTTCAGTGGCTTGGACATGAAGAGACTTGTCTACGCTCTTGCCTTTCTCCCTCCGTTGAGCATCCCTCAATTCAGCTACATAGCAGGCATGTCTGGTCACCTGATCATCATGAACAACTCCAACGCCATTATCCGTCTGAAACTTCAAAGTCAAACATCATGGGGCAAGAGCTGCCCGGAACTCGGCTAGGGTCGATCGGCCCATATTAGCATTATACAGAGAGGCAACATCCAATACATCAAATGGCAAAATCCATACTCTCCTGAAGTCACCTTCTCTCAACTCCACGGGCAATTCAATATAACCAACAGCTTTGATCTTAGCAGTGACAACCCATCTTTCATTCCCCAGAAAAACACATCATCCATAAGAAAGAAAGAGGTAGAAATAGAATAGATAGAAGAAAGAACTAAACAATAATAGAATCTCACAGCGGAAACGGAACAAAATATAATATATCACATAAATATTATACAGTCAATTACATATCAGAGTTAAACAGATACAACAACATTTCACATTAGACACTTATAAAGATCTGTCTAATTCATTGCATTCCAATACAACAGACAAAGACACTATACAGAGGAAACATATAGATATAGCTACGTCTGGATTCCAGCTCCATGCTATCCAATATACGTCAAGCCAAAACCTGATCACTTGGCTACTCATAAAAATTTGAGTACCCAAGAGTTTAAAAAACAGAAATAAACTCCGGGTCAGACATGGGTCTGGTGTGATTAAATGGTTAAACTATTTAACTTTTAAAATCATTTGGAAACAAAGGTATCACGTAAGAATTCCCACACATAAACATGGGTATGTTTTTATCTTACGCTAACCAAAACATTTGATAGGAAATCCAGTGATATTATAATAGGGTTAAGGGTTTTTAAATAAGTAAGAAATAGCTGAAATTGTTGCACGATTAAATTCCAGCATACTAGCCACAAAGTGGGTTATATAATCAAAACAGTAAAGGGCACGTAGGAAGAATGGGTTTCCATCAATGGCAGGGCTACTGGGGTACCACCCGTCACGGTACGTGGCCTAGATCAACGTACCGAGGATCACTCCCGACCCCCTGCAACACAAAGACGGAACCATCCCTTATTGGATAGTCCCGAACAAGACAACATTGCATTTGGCTGCAGATCCAACTGCCCACTAAGCCGAATAAAAGGGACATCTAGACAGAGGAAGCTCTTATCCTACTTGAGCGCGACTTACTTAGCTTTGCTGCATCTCCCCTGTTTTAGCCATACCCGGTTGATGAGGCTTGAGGCTACGATTACTTTTATAGAACACATCTATCTTATAATGCTCATCGTCCACCTGACGATGTTCCCAAAGGATTCAATCCATACAAGTTCATTCTGGGTTCGAACGAAACCGAAGGCATTATCTCGTTACACTCATTTTGGAATCACCCACAGAGTTAACGACAATAACCCTTACACTCTGAAACTCCATCTTGATCTTCACTTTGAGATGTCACGACCTATCGTTTAACTTGGATCGATGTGGTTTTCGGATAATCAAATTTAATACCCGATCCCGGTCTCATCGAAATCCAAACGTACCTTAAAGGTCAAGTTTTTTAAAGTTAAACAATTCATTTCAATTCAATTCTATACTTTGAACTCACACAGCATTTAACATAGATAAATATCACACATTTATCACTGATATATCTAATATCGTATCTTAGAATATCACAGCATATTATTCAATAGATATCATCCAATTTAGACATTCTACACAAACAATCATCAAAAAATAGGAATTATTAATCCATGTTATAATTAATTTAATCAACTTAAACTAAATTAATTACTTAAGAATTAATCACCTAATCCAGCTTTAACCAATCATTAACTAATTACAAACAAATTAATTAATCACTCCTTGATTATCTTATCAATCAATCAATTAATCTCTTTCATAGATTAATTATTCTTTAATTATTAATTAATCAACCTTAATTATTAATTTATCTCCTTCAATACAAAGTAATCAATCCTTAATTTCTTTTACAATCAATTAATTAACCTTTAATTAACTGATTAATTATCCATTAACTATTAATTAATTACCTTATTACAAATTAATTAATCCATAGTTACTTTTATAATTAATTAATTAATCTTTAATTAACTAATTAATTATCCCTTAATTATTAATTAATAAAACTTAATTATTAATTAACAACCTTAATTACAAATTAATTAATCCATAATTATCAGTTAATCAATCCTTGGTTAACAGTTAACCCATCTTTAATTAATCTTCAATTACCCTTTGATTAATCTTTAATTACCCTTTGATTAATCAATTATTTATTCTTTAACTATAGCTTAATTATCCTTTAAGTATTAATTAATAAGACCTAA